>PVKS010000469.1:31881-194619 GCA_004027875.1 Aplodontia rufa
ATGCTGGAGGGGCTGTGGAGAGATAGGCACACTAACACACTGTTGGTGGAGCTGCAGACTGGTACAGCCCCTCTGGAAAGCAGTATGGAGAATCCTTAAAAAATTAGGGATGAGTCCACCATATGACCCTGCTATTCCACTCCTGGGTATCTTTCCAGGGGACTTAGAATCAGCACATTACAGTGACACAGCAATATCGTTGTTCATAGCAGCACAATTTACTATTGCTAGGCTATGGAAACAACCCCGATGTCCCTCACTAGAAGAATGGATCCAAAAACTGTGGTACATTTATACCATGGAATATTACACAGCAATTAGAAACAATGATATTGCAGCCTTTGAAGGTAAATGGATGGCTATGGAAGAGATCATGCTGAGTAAAATCAACTTAACCCAGAGGCTTAACCCAGAGAACTAAGAGTCGATTGTCTTCACTCATCTGTGGAGGTGGGGACTAGACCCTGGACAGTGAGAAAATTGGTCTATTAGCATCAATACTGTAGGGTACACCTGACTCCCCTGAGAAGCTAAATAATACTCATGCAGACATTTAAAACTAGAAACTTCAAAAATTGATATATGCGTATACAGTCATTTATATCTATAACGGTAAAATTACAGAGGAGGCAAGTGATGGGGAGAAGATCCTGGATAAGGATTAGGTTCAAGCTATATTGTCATTACACATGCATGTATGAATGTGTAGCAACAAATCCCTTCAATATGTAAGACTATGTTGAAATAATAAAAAAAGAAAAAAGAAAGAGAAATGGCATGAGGGAGACTGAAAGAGACATAACAGCAAACATACCTTTCTTCCTATCCCACACCTCCTTCTTTCCTTTTCTAATTCTTTGTGGTACTGGGGCTTGAACTCAGGGCCTTACCACACAGATACATCCCCAGTCCAATACATTTTTTCAAATGATAGAAAAGGTACATCTAAACAAAGAATAAACTCACTATGAAGTTGAGAAACAACAACAAAAAAGGAAGTCAATTAGTAACTTGGAATTTGAGAAATTCAGGAAATGAAGCAAATGAAAACATTTTAGCAAGTGACAAGAATCATTTGTGTAGCTAACAATGCAGTTTCACGGTGAGGACTCCTTCCATCTCAAAAAGAGGAAAGGTAGAAAGAATGGGTTGATGTACAGTTAAGCTCGTTGGTTGGAGGCAGAAAATGGAGTTTCCATGACATGGTTTCTATTTTCTTGGCAAGCTAAAGGCTAAGTAAGAGAGATTTGCTGGGGTATGCAATGTGTGGGGAGGTAAAGATAGCTCAGGTTTTTAGGAGAAAAAGTATTTGACAGTCTTCGTGGAGGACAGAAGAAAAAACTCAGAGGAGGAAGATTATCAGGCAGCAATGAGCGCTCACACAACAATCACAGTTCTGATATGGAGACTGCAGGAAGACGTGTGATTTCACCTCATGGGGTTAATACACTGTTTCCCTTCAACAGTCATGATCTTCAACCAGTGGCATGAACAGCAAGAGTATAGTTTCCTGAACATATTTTTCTAATTATGGACTTCAAACAAAGAATAGTTTTTATAATTTTAAGTGATTTTAAAAATAATCAAAAGACTAGTGACACATGATATTTATGAATATCCAAGTTTTCAAGTTTCAATGTTCATAAATAAAAGTTTTATTGCAACCCAACCAACTCATCTGTTTACACACTATCTATTTTGAATGCCTTCATGTTAAAATGGCAGACATAAATAGCTGTGGAACAGAAACCATAATGGCCTGAAAAGCAACAAATAATTACAGAAATTAACAGCTGATCCCTGATAAAGAACAATATTGTATTTGGAAATAAAACAAGGTTTCAAAAAAAGTCCTGGATCCTGAGGGTGGAATTGGTGGTACTTTATTGGAAAAGTCAATGATGGATAATCACCAAAACAAAGGAAAAAAACCAAAATATTCACATTACAGTTGTCTTCACTGAACTAACTAAAAAACCAAACCCCAAACAAACAAAACCAGATGGGTCAATGAGAATTTTATATTATTATAAAACCCTAAGAAGAAAAAGGAAAAATCACCTTTCTGATTCAGTTCTAGGGAGAAGTATGGCTGGTTCTACAAATCTGTTAAGGGAGGCCAACACCTGTGTTCTGTTCATCTCCTTTACCAATGTCAAACTCAGCTTTCCTAACTGATCTTTAAAAAAAAAAAAAGTGTTTCTCTTTATCACTGCACAGATACTACCATCCAACTAACTTGCATTATTAACCTAAAAAATGGTCAAAAATTAAGACCAAGAAAAAAATTCTGCCTTCGTCTTACACTTTCCAGTAGCAACAAATTATATCACTCACTGAAGAGAGTTAATAAATATATCTTTGAAGTTGAATGTACTGTGAATTTAAATGATCCTTAAGGAAAAAGGCTCATCCATCCAGATAACCTGTCTCCTCCTTTTCCTTATACTGCCAACTAAAATGATCAAAAGTTAATTTGTTTAGCATTTATAGAAATTTTTACGTTAAAGCAAGACCAACAACTGTAATTAGTGGTGGTAATATCAATAATTAAATGGTACAGTTATTTACAGTTTGAATATTAAAAAAACTTCAAAAAATTTTAGTAAACAAACTGCTTTCCAAATGTATTTTCATTTTTGTTTTTTAATGGGATCTTTTATTCTCAGATAAAATAAATGTACCCCTGTCAGAGAATAATCTTTGACAATGTTTTAAAGTGTGAGCAATTCCAGGCTGGCGTGGTGGCGCATGCCTGTAATCTCAGAAGCTCGGGAAGCTGATGCAGGAGGGATTACAAATTCAAAGCCAGCCTTAGCAACTTAGCAAGACCCTGTCTCAAAATAAAAAATGGCCTAGGATGTGACTCAGTGGTTAAGCACCCCTGGATTCAATCGCTGCTACCAAAAAAAAAAAAGTATATGCGCCATTAATCTTTAGCTAGATTTTAGTTTATATACAAAGTGGGATTTTAGTATCTCAGTGACACAAATAATGAGAACAAAAAATAGAAAACAATGAGGAAATGATAAGCACAAAAATAAAGTGAAGACAGTAAAAAACAAAACAAAACAGTAAAAGTAGAATTCATTACTATTCTTATAATTTCCTTGCTATATCTCTCTCTCACTAAGGTTAGAAATTCACCTGCAGACATTTGGCGGCCTAAAGATACTTAATTTTACCACAAACACACTCTGGAAACAGAATAACTGAACACATTTTTATAACAGTATTATTCATCAAAATAAACCAAAATTTCATAGTACACATGCCAATTATGCACAATACTTAAATATATTTAAATCAGCATTAAAATCTGAACAGAGTTCTGAAAATTATGATTTTTATTTCAATGTCTAAAATGTTTCTTTTTATATTACTACCTATGGTTAGAATCATATTTTGTGCTTGTGTTATTTAATGGCAAGTCTTTTCTAAAAAAATAGTTTTTTTATACATTAAGGTTGTAATAAATCACTGAAGAAAACTGAACAAAATATCAGAAATTCTCTCAAACTTACCTCAATTAATTTCTTTTCAAATTGTGAAATATTCTTAGTGTTACAAAATATACTCATCCTGACTAAATTTTAAAGAGCTATGCTTCTAACTATACCTTTTCATATTTACTTTCGGCCAATCTCTCTTTGAAGAAGCACAAATACTTACCAAAGAGCAATTTCTAAATTATGTATGATTTATCAAACATTTAATTATAATTATGTTTGAAAAATATCACTACTGTTTTGGGGTAATAATAAAACAAAATGGTTACAGTTTTCTGCTATTATTTTACTTCTTTTTTTGGCATATATGAGTAAATAAGAGTAAATAATTTAAAATACTACAACATACCTTGCCATGAGGATCAGCAAACATTCTTGTAAAAATTTCACATAATCTTTTCAGTTCAACTCGACTGAAAAAATAATAAAACATAATTAATATATTTCCATAAGATGAAATCAATTAAAAGTAATCTTACATGTAATTATTTTTTATTGGATCATTTTTGATGTAGATGACAATAGACTATACAATGACAAAATTGTAAAATAATTGCTATAATTCAGCCCCCAGTATTAACCCCCTTCCCTGCCATTCCTCCCACTCCCTGTTCTTTTCAGAAAAGTAAGATTCAGAATAGCTAAAAAGATCCCTAGCAAGAAAAGTGAGGTTAGAGGTATCACAATACTGGATTTCAAATTACACTACAGAGCTATAGTAACAAAAACAGCATGGTACAGACACTAAAACAGACATGAAGACCAATGGAATAGAAGACACACAGACAAACCCACATGAATACAGTTACCTCATACTTGACAAAGGTGCTAAAAGCATAAGTTGAGGAAAAGGCAGTCTCTTTAACAAATGGTGCTGGGAAAACTGAAAATCCATATATAGCAGAATGAAATTTAACCCCTCTCACCTGCACAAAACTCAACTCAACGTGGATGAAAGACCTATGAATTAGGCCAGAAACCCTGCACCTACTGGAAGAAAATGCAGGCCCAACAGTCCAACATGTTGGCCCAGGAACTGACATCCTTAACAAAACTCCCAAAGTTAAATATCAATAAATAAGATGGCCCTGGGTTGAAGCTAAGGCTTGGCTGTTAGAGTGCTTGCCTGGCATACATGAGGACATGCGATCCAATCTCAGCACGATATACGGTAAAGAGGTGTTGGAGCAAGGAAAGTCATATGAAAAACTACATAAAATTGATTCTCTCTCACCGTCTCTTTCTTTTTAAAAAATTAATAAAATAAATAAATAGGATGGCACGAAACTGAAAAGCTTCCTCACAGCAAATGAAACAATCAAGAGCATAGAGAATCTACAAAATGGGGGGAAAAATCGTTGCCATTTGCCGCTCGTTGCCATTTGCCGCTCAGATAGGGTATTGAAATCCAGGCTATACAAGGAACTCAAACTTAACACCAACCCCCCCAAAACAAATAGTGCAATCAATAGATGGGCAAAAGAACTAAACAGACACTTCTCAATTAATGAAATACAAATGGTCAACAAATTTATGAAAAATTGTTCAACATCTCTAGCAATTACAGAAATGCAAATTAAAACTACACTGAGATTTCACCTCACTTCAGTCAGAATGGCAACTATCAAGAATACGAACAAAAGGGCTGGAGTGGTGGTTCAGCGGTTACGGTGCCTGCCTGGCAAGCTACAGGACAAAGATTTGAACCCCAGCACCACAAACACAACGAAGTGTCAGAGCAACGAAAGCCACATGAAAAACTAAATAAAATTGATTGTCTGTTTCTCTTTCTTTCTCTCTTAAATAAGAGAGAGAGAGAGAGAGAGAGGGAGGGAGCGAGGGAGGGAGGGAGGGAGGAACAGTGAGAAAAAGATAATCAATTTTATTTAGTTTTTTGTGTGGCTTTCTTTCATTGCTCCGAGACTGTATTGTGATCGTGGTACTGGGGTTCAATCCTGCATCCTTGCACATGCCAGGCAGGTACCATAACTGCTGAGTCACCACTACAAGCCCCTGTTCCTCTCTCTTAAAAAAAAATTACAAATAACAATAAATGTTGATAAGGATATGGTGGGCAAACTGGTATAACCATTCTGGAAAGCAGTATGGAGAGTCCTCAAAAAGCTAGGAATGGAACCATCATTTGACCCAGCTGTCCCACTCCTTGGTATATTGCCCAAAGGATCCAAAATCAGCATACTATGGAGATGCACCCATTTCAAAGTTTATAGCAGCACAATTCACAACAGCCAAGTTATGGAACCAACCAAGATGAATGGATAAAGAAACTGTGGTATACGTAAAATTAATTCTTAACAACAAAAAGGTTAGGGAAAATACCTCTTGAAATAGTGAAATTTGTGGGATTTGCCAGCCAGGGCTAAATACAGACTTATTAAATGTGACATTTTGCTGTAACCAACACTATTTTTAAGTTGGAAGTTGTAAAAAAAGAAGTACAAATCTATTTCATTTCATGACAGGGAAAATAATACATGTGACATTCCTAGTACGTGATTTCAGTCACTTAGGGACTAAAATCTTTCTAAACTCTGCTTATTCTTTGTCATTTAAAATGACATGCTGAGGGGCTGGAGCAGTGGCTCAGCAGTTATAGCGCTTGCCTGGCATGCACGAGTACACAAGTTCAAACCCCTGCACCACATATACAACTAAGTCTCAGAGCAAGGAAAGCCACATGAAAAACTAAATAAAATTGATTCTCTTTCTCTCTCTCACTGTCCCTCTCTCTTAAAAAAAAAAAAAAAAACAATGACATGCTGAACCTAATACTAACCTAATCTTGAGCAGTCTGGGAATAATATTATGATTTACTGCAGTGAGTCACGAAGTTGGATACATATTCATGAAAATACATTAGGTAATACATAAATATTTACTCTGAATTATACAGGTCTTATACTTCCTAAAACCCATACACAACAGGTATATGAAAACCTGATTTCACAGGTATCAAGACAGAAAGTAGCTCTCTACATTCCATCATGCTCAGAACCTCCATAATCATCTGAAGATAGGTTTTTAAAGGGGTTAACTACGAAGGCTTAAAACGTTACACCAAAAGAGACAATGAAGGATAAAGCGGAAGGCAAGATAAATCCAATGGGAAAGGAAAGAAAACCCTAAATACCAGAGTCAAAATAAACTTCTGTCCTTAGAAAAATTCACTTCCATTCCATTTCATATTCTACCTCTTATTACACTAAGTCACACATGAACACTAAGAATATATCTTCGTTTCTAAATAAGCATAAATATTCCTTCCTCTCATTGAAATTTATCAGAAATATTTTTTTTTCTTTTTTAAAACAGGGAGAAAGAGAAAGAGAATGTCAACTTTATTTTTCCTCTACTGAGTTCAACCCTGGGCTTTACATATGCTAGGCAAGTGCCCACACTGAGCTATAACCCCTAGAATTTCTTTATTTAATTTCTAAAGTTGATCACATTTTTCATTTAATTTCTATTTGTGAATAGTTTCCTTTTAAAATATTTTATTGAATAGAGCAAGCAAATTAAATTTTTAAAGTAAATTATAATATAAATGGTCCTAAAGGACGGAGACTTGGGAAAAACACTTTGATGTAATCTCTGAATCCGGGATGTCTGTTTCTCCAATACTATCTCTAAAGTGTTATAAAAACAAACTAAAGTGGCTGGAGAGGTGCCTAAGTGGTAGAGCGCTTGCTGGCATACACGAGGACCCAGGTTTGATCCCAGCACCATATATACAACTAAGTGGAGGAAAAACAAAAACCAGATGAAAAAATAAAATTAACTCTCTACAGAACAACAAAAAAGAGGAAGTAAAGATAAAAACTGCAAACCTGGGCTAGAGCAATGGCTTAGCTGTCATCACTGCGCTTGCCTGGCATGTGTGAATATGCAGGTTCGAACTCCAGCATCATGTATATGCAGCAATGAAAGCCACATGAAAAACTAAATAAAACTGATTCTTTTTCTCTTTCTGTCTCTCACTGTCCCTCTTTAAAAGAAAAAAAAAAAAAAAGAAAAAAAACCTGTGAACTTAAGAGAATAATTACTCGAAGACAACTCATCTCACCTTAGTGTTCTCTGATTTTTTAGTAAGTTCTGTAGACCCAGGAGGCCTTCCTTCCTTTCTGACCAGTTGGAGCTAGCACATCTATTGAGGACTTCAGCCACGTCTTCTGTCTGCCTCATATATGTAGGAATACTGCCATTTCGAGAACTGTAGGAACGTTCTGAACAAGCACTAGAAGCATCACTGTTGGCATCATCATCTGAATGCATTCCATATGATTCATATCTTCTTCGAGCAGGTTTTTTCTGTTATATATAAAGAATCTCATTAGCAGTAGCTGAAAACATATTGGCATTTCATATCTACTGACCACAAAAGGATTGATTTCAGTTTTAAAATCCGTGTATAAAACTTGCTGTTAACCATTGTAATAAACAAATGTCAAAATTTAAGTTTTTCAGGAAATATATTTTAGAATTTAGCAGAAAATAAAATAGTCTTTAACTATGGAAAGTGGTAAATGCAGAATAAGATCACATGAAGTTCAGATATGTAAAGTGGGAATTGCTTCAAAATGTGAGTTTTTATACTATCTATTTTTCATGGAAAAGCAAAAACCACTAAAATGTAAATCAATAGAAATTATTCTAGAAATCTGAGTTAATAAGAAAAGATGACCTTTTTAGAGGAGGAATACAATGGATCAGAAAATGCATGATTCCCTTATGTAAAAATCCCATTTTTCCCTATCACTACACTTTCTCTTTGCTCTTCTCTTTTTGCCTCCACTACCACTTTTCTTGACACTCTTCCTTCCCTTGTATCTAACCCTCATGTCTCTTATAGAAGTAAAATACAGACAAAAAATGATGAGAAACTGTTTTGCTCACCATTATTTTTAGGAGGCAAGATCGTTACAGGCTCCACATTTTTTCTCAATGTATCTATACTATTTCAATGAATAAGAAAAATCATGTATGGATTATTCTGATTTCTTTACTTCTGAGGTTTATAAGTGAATACATGTAACTGGCAATTACACTTTGCACATCAGAAGTGACATGAAGGAAAATAGTTCATTTTGAAATTTCACTGGAAGAATTAGTAAGAAATCCATGCAATCTGATGTTTGGATTTTGGCTGGTGAGTGGTAAAGATATTTCTTTAAGTTCTCCATAGTCTAAAATATACAAGAAATGTAATTTAAGCTTAAATCAAATTAGCTTTATAATGATGTTTTCTGCCACTAACTAAACTCATATTAATGTAGAGACACCAACATAACTTAGAAAAGGGCAATATTGTGATGTTTCCTACGTTGGGCTCCAGAATCAGTTTTATTACAGAAATCAGTGTAAATGACCTCATCTCATTTGTAGGAAGTAGCTGGGCTGAAAAAACTAGTATCCCCACAAGACACTCTATTTCAAGCAGTATCTCCTTTAGCATAATCACAGTCACAGAAAAATAGATGTATGTCTAAGGATTTCATTACTTCCACTTAAATTTTTTACAGAAGACCATCATCTATTAAATTGAAGTAGTAAAGAAAAAAAAGTTATGGCATCATTAAATATCAGAAAATAGCAATGTTTATACCTTAGTCCGTATGTCTCCTAAGAGCTGAAAGCAGTGGATTTTTAAAGAGAAAAATTGAAAATAATGAAGAAAATTTTGCTGAACAGCACAGTGAAGTAGGCAATAACAATGCCCCATGATCAGAAACATTAAGTTTTTTAATATATACATACAAAAGAATTACTTACTAGCAGGCTATATCTTCAGTTTTGTAAATATCCTTTAGTTCAAGTAGAAATATCTAAGCTACAAAAATATTCCCATAACCAGTTTTCCAAAAGAATCTCAAATATTCTTCCTAATTGCATCCTTTTGCTACTCCCAAACTTAACTACATCTCTGATTTTCCCCAGGTCCCAATTAGGCTTAACAGTTGGACACATTTTTCCCTAAAAGTTGATAGCTGCAACTGGAGTATCTGTACATTATGCAAATAATGGGAATAAAAATCACATCATTGGGATTCATATTCTGGTCTTTATGGTTAAATATTCCTATACAATTGAAATGCCTAACTTTGTAGCATAAGCAATAGTTCAAGAATAACTCAGCCACGGGGTTGGGGATTTAGCTCAGTGGCAGAGCGCTTGCCTAGCACGCGCAAAGCCCCTGAGTTCGGTCCTCAGCCCTAAAAAAAAAAGAGAGAATAACTCAGCCAATTCATGAAATTTATATAAGCAGAATTTAACTGATAAATCATCCAATTAAAAAAATTAGAATTTACGATTTATGAAATACAGTGGTAAGGAATAATAAACTTAAAAAACACCTGGCTGATTAAATATTCAACATAAAAAATTTGATTTTCATTATAAAAAGATTTGCTCAATAGATCCCAGGTCCAAGAGAACAAAGTCCCTTAGCTATACTAAATAAATTTACAAAAAATAATCAAATGTCTGAGCTAAAGGGAAAAATTCAGCACAGACTGTCAAAGCAGAACTACACAGATGAAGTTATCCAAAAAATTAAAGTGATTAGTAATGAATATTCTTAAAAACTTGTCTTTCAAATCTATTGCAAAAAATGTACTATGTCAACAGTGATCTATATTTTTGGGTCAATATATACATTCATGTATAAATATTTACTTATTTCAAAACAAAGATGGGAACTTTTGCAAATCCTGGGTAAAGAACTAAGTAAATCTGTATGTGCTCTGGTTTTAATCCCCAACACAATCTCCTACCAGAAAGAAATTAAGTAAATGCTTCACAAAAAGGATTAATATTATAATTCATATTTTGATAGAGGAAGCGTCAATACTGAATTGACTTGGAAAATTAGTCAAATTATCCACATCATTTCAAAAGTCTTTCTTTATAATTTTAAGTGAGAAAAACAATAACGATATATGTATAATACTCTTCTAATGAAACACTATTTGTAGAACATTTTTAAACCTGTTTCATGTATTAGGCACAAAGAACCAGGATCTGAATTATAATTTATCTTGAGACTATATTTTCTCTGAGCGCAGAAAACACAGATAATTAAAAGGCTAAAAGTCCAACTCCAAACTAAAACAACAACCCCTCCCTATACACTCAAGGTTAAGTTAGCCTTATAATTATATGCTCATAAGTATATATACTTCCATACCAATAATCTAACTGCCCTTATATTCAGTATACTCCAGTGCATAAAACACACTACTACCATAGTAAAGACATCAATATTTTTGCTCCTGACACCCTATCAGTACTATTGGCCCTAGCTTAAATTTTTTAATAATAAAGAAAGATGGAGAATTAATTCTATTTCTTTGCTTTATATTGTTCACATTTTATCTTCCTAGATTTAATCCAGAAGAATTTTCCCATCTCCTTTCCCACACAGGTGGACTGGTCACTCATACATTAGTCTCATAATGGGAACGTTTATAACAACAAGGAAATGGAGTAGGGTACCAAGGCATCTGCAACCGCTTCCTCCACATCAGAACCTGTGTTCAGGACTCGCATGGCACTGACAGAAGACGACAGGCGACTTGATTGGCTGATCCCATAACCTGGACCTAATTAATGAAAAGAAGAAAAACAGTTTTGTGATAGTCATAATTATAATAGTGTCAGGTTGGAAAACTTTAAGACCCCGGGGGGGTGGGGTAGGGGCAAAAAAAACCAATGGGGCAAAGCATTTTAAAAGCAATATTGTACTTCTGGGCACACTGAGATTTTGGTCAAAAAAAGGGTAAAAAACAATTAAAATTACTGATAATGAGTGGAAAACAAATGTAAAGACCAGGATTATTACTCTGTACTTATAACAAGATTGAAGAAAGCATAGCTGGCAAACTAAGGGCTTAGACATCTATAGCCCTGTAATCAATTCATCCAGCTCGGTCAGTTCAGGCAAGTGTCTCCATATGGGTGAACCACAAAGTACCCCACAACAAAGATCTATACTCAGCCAGTAATGGTTAGGGAGATCAATGAAGCCAGACCAGGATTTCACTAGGAAGAAAAGTTCCAATTATAATCTATCCTTCAAGATGGGTTGATTTTATTGTATAACTAAGTCAGATCAGTGTCTATTCAGTGGCTGCTATGTGCCCAACATTCTGAGATAAATAAAACAAACCTAAGATAAATTCTCCCCCTTGACTGCTTTGATTTACAATTAAAACACTTCATCCACCATTTTGGTTTTTTTTTTAAACACATACGAAGATGGAGTACATAACTGCGAACATAAAACAACTCTATATTTCAAAATGACATAACACGTTACACAACAGAAAAACGGCCATCTGCCAGTAAAGTAAATGCTCAGTAAGGTTCAAAGGGAAAAAGTTACTTGGGGAAAAGAAACTACAAGTGATTTATTTAAAATAAAAACAAATCAATTTTTAAAAAATGAATATTATTCAGCAAAAACTGAAAGGAACAAAACTGAGATGAATGCACAGATGATAGTGAAAAGGTACTCATCCTTCACCTGAGGCCCCACACACATCAGGGGCGTAGAGGGCACCAGTAGATCTGGAATGGTGTCTGGAGGCTGGAATAACAGGACCATACAAACCTCATCTATTACCACAGAAACAAGGAATAGATAGTGGTAGCACTACAGTCAGGCAAGGAGAGTTAGTTAACACTGGCATTACTCCTAACAGTTAATGATGAGAATATCGCCACATATGGCAATTGAACATTAATACTGAAAGATCATCCCTGACACACAAATACAACTTACACCTAAGTGGACGGACACAGGCCTACAGGAGACAAAAGAAAAAAGCAAGTATTCAAATGGAAGGAAATGTCAAAAATATAAGCATGAAAACAAAACAAAAAACCAAACACTGTTGTTTTTTAAAAAAAAAAACCACTATGGTAACTAGTAACAAATAATCTTTATTTTCCTTAATCTTGCCACTCAATGAGGCAGCTGTTACTATTCAATTTTATAGGTTTAAATATTTGTAAATACTCCCTCACCTCCACCACACTCATGTTGAAATCCTAACCCCAGTATGACGGTATTAGGTGGTAGGAAGGGCCTGTGGGAGGAAATTAGGTCAAGGCAAAGGCCTCCTGACAATGATTAGCATACTTATTATAATGGAAACTCCAGCACACATGCCAGGTAGCTAGCTCCTAACATGTGAGGACATAGCCATAATCATCTATCAACCAGGACAACAAAGTAGACACTGAATCTGCTAGTGCTTTGATCCTGGATTTCCTAGCCTCTGAAATGTGAGAAATAGATTTCTGTCATTTGTTAAATTCCCAGTCTATGGTATTTGTTACAGTAGCCTGAACAGACTAAGACAGATGAGAAACTAGAGCACAGAGAAAGGTTAATTTATATGACCAAAAGCTAGACTATTAAAAAAGTGATAAAATTTAGGAAGTATTCTAAGACCTCCACTCTAAAGCAGTATATATACTACCTTCAGTTTGTTCAATAGATAGTACAGATAACTTTTGTTACCATAAACATAATGGTTCACAAAATATAAGTTCTGCATTCAGTAGTAGATTATTTGAGTATCAAAGCACATTTGAATCTCAAAATATCAATTAATTTAACCCTAAACATTTGTAACTTGTCTCCCTACATATTGTCCTAGAATATGAATTTGTCAGATGTTGCATTTTAGACCTTAGAATTTTGATTTTCATAACAGCATAAAATCAATCCTTCCTGCATATAAAAATAAATTATAGGGAAATGTATTTTAATATATACTATATTACTAATATATACTATATTACTGTATGATTTAATACTCAAATATGGTGCATAAAAGTTAGTCTAAGATATATTAATTTGAGCAACTAAAATACTTTAATTATATGAGTCTTTCCTTTGCTACAGGGCAACCTTGCTGAATAGGAAAATAATCAGAAAGCTTAGGACAAAGAAGGATAAAACAGAAAGAATGCTGTTCAAAATCGTAAGTTCTGAAAAGTGATGAGTATCATTAAAACTCATCAAATTAAAAGATAAGTATTAAAAATTAATAGTCATCAAATTAAAAGCTAGTTTTAATTTTACCTAAGGAAAATAATTTTATACTTTGAAATTTAAAAAAAATTACAAATATAAAGATAGTTACCTATGGTTGAAGATAGCAGGCAAGAGGAACCAGGCATGTGTTAGACATAGGGAAAAACTTTTAAAATTTTAGTTCCAGAAATAAATGGAAACATAAGGGTGTAAGTTCCAGGGAAGTTCAACTTTGCTGAGATCTGATTCTTTCTAATGCTTCAGGCTGTCCTTGTGATACAAGGGATGCATAAATGCTATAGTATTCATCAGCTAAACACCAATATTCAAAGTCAAAGGTGAAAAAAGATTCCACCAAGGATATATAGTAAGAACTGTAGGTTGCAGGCAAATGTAGCAGAAAATGGGAACGGTGAGAGGACAACTTAATCTCTGGAAACACCTCTCTTCAACTCCTCTGAAATACACAGGGCTAACCAGTATCCTTATGTAAATAAAAGGACTATAAAAAAACGCCAGCAAATTGATCAAGGGGTTGAAAGAAAATTAATTCTAGCACTACGTGATTAAAAGGTTTACTCACCTTCACCCCAATAAGAAGGTTTATAAGAATCAGGAAAACTACTTTTCTTTTTAATAAAATTTAAGTAATTTAAATTGTCAAATGGAAGCTTTGAAGTGAATTTAGAAAATTAATGCCTGTGACACCTCCTTAAAAACTGGCCTATTAACAATCCTTACTTTTAAGTAATTAGTAGTGGATTATAAGGAAATAGTAGATAGAAATAATTCTAAGACAACCAGTAAAGCTGTATTCTACTTAATCATCCCAACTCCCGAAGGGTAGCTTTTTTTTTTTTTTTTTCAAGATAGAAAGGAAAAAGAGAGAGAATCAATTTTATTTATTCATATGGTGCTTGTTTCTCCAACACTTAGTTGAGTATGTGGTGCTGGGGTTCAAACCAGGGTCATCCCATATGCCACACAAGGGCGTTAACTGCTGAGCCACCGCTCCAGCCCCAAGAGTAGCTCTCTTTTAGTACTACAGTCCATTACATAGTGTCAAAGAAAAAAATATGAAATGGTTATAGGAATGTGCATAAAAACAAAGTACTAGTTAAAATACTGAAGAATCACCAGGTATATGGTGCATGCCTATCATTTAGTCATTTAGGAGGTAGAGGCAGGAGGATCCCAAATTGGAGGCCAGCCTTAGCAACTTAGTGAGATCCTATCTTAAAATTTTAAAAAAGTTGTGTGTGGGGGAAGGCTGGGAACGTGGGAATGTAGCTCAGTGGTAAAGTGCCCCTGAGTTTAATTCCAAGTATGACAAAAAACTAAAAAGGAAAAAAACAAAAAACAATAACAACAACAACATCAAAAAACTGCTGAAGGATCATGGAGATATTCTAAAGAGTCTCAATATAAAAAATAATGCTTCTCCAGTTTTACTAAAAACCCTAAAGACTTAAAAAAATAATTTAACACTTTTTAAATTGAAGTTAGTATTATAATTTAGGTTATAACATTTTCTCTATTCTTGGAATAAACAAATTTTATAGCAGAGACAGGACACAGCTAATAAAAGGGAAATGACTACTAAACTGTAAAATACTATAAAAATTTAATTCTCCCACTAACAATAGGTAGATAACACATTATTTTGTAGTATTCTTTCTACTAACCAATGTTAAATGATCTAAGTTGAAAAATGTCAGTGTGTCTACTGAAATGGACAAAATATATCAAACTAAACAGTCCATGAGTTATTAAATATTATCTTTTAAATTCTGTAGGTTTATTAAGAAAAATCTTTAATTTAATGTTATAAGGTTTAGATCTGTTACTGTTACTTGATTATGAAAACTATTTGCTTATACAATGACTGATTTATTCATTCAAGATATATCAATAAGGTCAAAGGCATTTCTCAAACATACAATTTCCTTCTGACTCTTTCCTCAAAATGACAAAAGAGAGATGGAGCAAAGACATAGCAGATGAAGAATGCTCAACTCTAGGTATAGTGAAGTCATTAGATGGTGCTATGGTGTTAAGATGGGGAAGGCAATGTACCTCACATCTGCCCAGATGCTTACCAAGGGGCTGAAAAGAGCGAACAGGACTGGTATCCCTGCTGCTCTCCCGACTAGCTTCCCGGCTGCATCCTTGACTCACACTTGGTCGAGGAATGCGACTGCTTCGAGCTGGTAGAAAGCAACAGAAGCATAGCAAGGGAGAAATTAGAAGACAGAGTTCAGGTTATTTTTAAATTTCAGTTTTTTCAAGGTAAAAAAGAAATTGCTCTTGATGAAGCATTACCAGGAATACAGTTCAGTTTCTTGAATTATATAGTCAGTGTGTATTGGATTAGAAGGGTAAGATAATATTTTACTAAAAAAAAAAAAGCTGCAAGTAAAAATATTTAAAATATTATATTATATAACAAAACAATTTTTTCTTCCATTGACTATAGGCTTTTGTCACTTCTGATACCTTAGGTCAAAATTCTTATTTTTATTTTTCTTTTTTTAAGAGAGGGGGACATTGAAAGAGAGAGAGAAAGCGAGAAACAACTTCAGTTTTTCATGTGGCCTTTGCTGCTCTGAGACTTCGCTGTGTACGTGGTGCTGGGGTTTGAACTTGCGCTCTTGCACATGAAAGGCAGGTGCCGTAACCGCCGAGCCACTGCTCCAGCCCCAAATTTCTTATTTTTAAAAAACTTCATATGCCAGATATTAACCTAAAGTACAATCTCCATTCTTCAGTTTTCAATGTGAAATTAAAAAAAAAAAAGAGCCAATGCTTTCAATTTCCATGCCTTTCCTCACTCCTCCTAAACAAAATACAAAATATAAACAAGAAATACACAACTAACAGAAAATCTAGAAACGAGGCTGGGCATGGTGGCCTGTAATTCCAGTGTTTGGGAGGCTGAGGCAGATGGCAAGTTTAAGCCCAGTCTTGGCAACTTAGTGAGACCCTGTCTCAAAATGAAAAAGGACTGGGACGGCAGCTCAGTGGTAAAAGCCCCCATCTCTTTAGGTTCAATGTCTAGTACCAAAAAAAGAAAAAGAAAAAATTTAGGAGTGAGGACTTACTAAAAGCAAAGTAGAAAATGTACAACAATATCTGGAAAACAAAAAGAAGTGATCAACCTAGATAACAACTTCAGAGATGGGGCCAAACAACAGGCACATCATAAGTAAACAGTATCTCTAAGGACATAAATTCAAAATCTGTTGGCCTAAAAGAAATCTGTGACATTTATTGAATAAAGACATTTTCAGACAAGAAGGGCTTGACTCCTACACACAATTTCTTTTCTATTTTCTCTCTTTCCACATATTTTTATTGGTGCACAATAGTGGTACGTAATGATGGGATTTGTTGTTACATACTTGTATACATACACGTACGATATAGTTTATTTATTTATTTATTTTTGTACTGAGGATTGAACTCGGGGGTGCTTAACGACTAAGCAACATCCCCAGTCCCTTTTAATTTTTATTTTAAGACAGGGTCTCGTCAAGTTACTTATGGCCTCACTAAGTTGCCAAGGCCAGTCTCAAGCTCACAATTGGAATGAGCCTCTTGAGACAGGATGAATTAGTTTTTTTTTTTTTTTAAGAGAGAAACAACTTTATTTAGTTTTTCACATGGCCTTAGTTGCTCCAACACTTAGTTGTGTACGTGGTGCTGGAGTTTGAACCTGGGTCTTCATGCTTGCCAGGCAAGCGCCTAAATCCCTGAGCCACCGCTCCAGCCCCAGGATGAATTAAATTTTGATAGTGTCATCCATAAGGTTATACCTATAATCCCAGCAACTGTAGCCATAACAAAAGAGTTTTGCCAATATTGATCCCCAGCATTCCCCTTACCCACCTCTCATCCCCTCATATGCAACAATTACTAAGGAATTTATTTGAGAACGTGTATGAGGCCAAGGAAAAGAGTAAGTCAAGAAAAACAGAGAGGATTCAGGAAAGCAGTAAATCAGAATCTCAAGATAATCAAGACAAGAGGCCCAGGTAGCAATCAATCCAGACTACTGAAAAGAAAGTCTCCAGAAAATAAGAAACTCCATAGAATAGCATTACTGACAATGCAGGAATTCTGGGGGATATTAGAAGAGTACATTATTATTTTATGAACTACTAAAAAGGATATAGAATTAAATTTCTGGGAAAAGTTATATAGGAATGCTGATTTCCAAATAAAAATCAAATCAAAATGTGGCATAATTTTAAGTAACTGGCAGGACTAGAAGAGAATTCCTTTTTGTCTCACAGGAACATTTTTTCCTAACACTTAGCACTCAGGGGTACATTTGGGGCAAAATGAGGCCATAGCATACTATGTGTCTTGGTAGCAAACAACTTTATTTACTTATAACATAGTAAATGTTCTTTATAGTTTCTCAATTTTAAAAGTCAGCTTAGGGAGTATGTATGTAAGACTGGCTTGCGAATGCAGAAGAGATTGTATGTGTAAATTTTAATATTAGAAAAATAAAGATGGTAACTAAAAGAAGAGAGGTGATGGGAAAGGTATGGGAGTTGAGATACTGGTTGAAGTGATGAAACAAAAAATTTAAACAAGAGAGTATAGGTAATCTAGAAAATACCTAAAATGATGATCAACAAGTAATTTTAAAAAGTTGGAGTAATGAGGGGATTTCTGCTCTGGGAGAGACAGATTAAGTATCTGGTATCCTAAAGACAAAGTCATTGATAAAGCACAAAAGATGGAAGGGAGGGAGGGAAAACATAAACAGTCAGATTCTGGATTCATGAAGGCAATGTTCATCAATCAACCCCTGGATAAACCCCCTGGATAAACCAACACTGAAGGCTGCCCAACCTCCAAACTTTTCAGCTAAAAGAGCCAACAAATCCCCTTTTCCTGTGTAAGCTTGTTCTCATTATAACTTGTAACCTGAAACTGAAAAGTACCCCAGTCAACACAAAGAAATTAGAAGTTTGTAAGAATTTAAATGAGTCTGACCTATAGTACGGCTAACATATACACATATGTATTTATGTACATGTGTGCATATTCATAAGACAAATATGTTAATTCCATAATAATCCTGTGCTTTCAAATACTGGCTATATTCTTCAAAGCTCCTATGAATGACACTATCAAAACTTAACTCATAACATTTTAAACCTCCTTGAATTTTTGTTATTTTCCTCTAACTTATTAAGTGCTTACTTGTTTCCTAAAGCCTTCAATGGTACCAAAGTCTGAAATACAAAAAGAAATTAAAGATCAGCAATTCTCACATTAAAAATCTTACCCACTGAAAGCCTAGATGGACTAGCCTCTCTGCTACAGCCCTGGCTCCTTGGTATCTTGCTTCTTTTTTGTGCAGAGCTTGAATTGACAAGGACTCTCTGAACACCAGAGCTCACAGTAGAGAGGGCTGTTGTAGTCAAAACTCTTCCTGGAGACCCAGAACGGCTGCCAGCTAAACACCAAACACATACATAAATGTTAAGATATGAATACCAAGAGAACTTGCTGACAGTATAAAAATTCAAAAAATTCATCTGAGAAAGCTATTATAGTATAATAGGTTCTAAGTTCAAAGAAAATGGACTGAAGAAGATTGCTACATAATTGTAACCTGGGAGAAACAGGAATACAAACAATTAGCACTGAATGCTAAGTCACCTAAAACACATTTTTAGTTTTAGAGGGTATATGATACTATGTTTGATGATGACACTATTATGACTTTTAGTCAGAACACAAATAGTAAAAAAGATTTCCAAAGTCATCATGTATCTGAAAATATATTTCATGTGGCTAATACGCTGTTAAAAAACTCTATATATTTAAAAGAAAAAAATCCTTAATTTCATTACTGCTATTATTTTTTTTGTTAAGTACATAATATGGTAATTTGTTTATATTAAAATAGTTTCCCTGAGATGCCTCTGAATAGATACAGTGAAGTTATCTATTTTGCTTCTATGTACATTTTTTTCTCTATGTACATTTTTAAACTTCGCAAAATTAAAAATTGGGTTTGATGAAAAAGAAAATTTGTTTTTGCTATTTGCCTTCAAATTAGCACAGGGCTCTTTGGGGCCATATTCTGGGATACACAACTATTGGCAGTAGAACAGGACTAAGGGACAAATACCAAATAAAGGGGTGTCAGGGAGATAGAGAGGGGGACCGAGACAAAAATTTTGTCAGACATAGGCATGGGTTAAAACAAAAAGTTAAGAAACATGGTTTTAAACTAGAAATGCATGGGTTAACTTTTAGGGGAATGAGTTCCCTTGTCAGTAAAAGCACTTTATGTTTACAGAAACAGGAAATGGGCTAAATAACTCTTAAGATAAAATCCAACTCTAGATTGATAATATTATAGAAAAATAAAACCTGAACTTAAATAATTCTTCATGATGTAAAATTTTCCCTTTATTGGGCACCACTTCTACCCAGGAGTCACTATTCAAAGCTGGACAATCTTACCCAATTACGCTCGATTTCCACAGAGCAGATTAAAGATTCAAATGCCCAGGGGACAAGCATGGGATGTTAAAAAAAAAAAAAAAAAAAAAAAAAAGCAAAGCTGAATACAGGGTAGGGAGTGGAAAGAGGAGATTAAGAGGAGAGTATCTGCCCTTTAAGGCAACGTTTTAGTGCTAGCCAGCTATGTCTTGAGGTAGTACTGACTAGGTATTGGGATTCTTTTTTTTTTTTTTTTAATTTCCTGATTTTTTGTCATGTTGTATAAGTCAAACAATATGTGAATGGAACAGGCTGGATGTGGTCCATGAGCTGCTGAATTGTGACCTTTACTATTGCTTTTCTTCACCTGGTCTTGCTTAGTACAATTGATACTCTGCTTAATTTTTCAATAGCATACAAAATAAAACTTATTTTCTATGGGTGACAGTGATATTATAAAACAGCAGTTTTTCCATAAAATTAATAATCTACTATATGAGTAGAAGGACTTCTAAATTACAGTAGGTAAATTATTCACGTCTACTTTAAAATGATTGTTTATTTGAATGCTTCATGATGTTTCAGATGAAGAATCTTCAAATCCGGTTTCTTTCAGTTGTAACCTTAAGGATAGTTATAAGGCACCTGTTATCTCCATGCAGTATCTAAACTAAACACACACACCAAAACATCCAAACACTCAACATGCCACAAACTCACAATGCAAGATAGGCTAATGGAATATTTTATGGGAAAACTCACGATAGCATAAAAGGTATAAATAATGAACTGAGCACATACAATATGGTATTCTATTAAAACCAATATAAATTTCTGGAGGTAGAGGTGTTGGTAGGAGAAACTGGAGAATTTCTTGAAATGTGGGTCTATTCAGCAGATAGGAAACATGCAGATTAGAAATAGAGCAACTGCTCCTTCTGTTCTAGATTATTGAATTAATTAGTTATGCAAGTGTACTCTCTATATTTAAATTCATTCATGCCCTCTCCTAAGAAATAAGATTATTTGATCACTACCCTCTGTTCTCCATTACCCCTCTGGTACCCACAAGACTAATAATTCTTGTGCTTGTGACTCATTTGGAATTGTTTATGTTTAGAACAAAATATCAAGGTTCTTTCCCTAGCGAAGAGCCACCAATGTTAATTAGTTCTTTTAAGAAAACCACAGAGTTGGGGCTGGAGCAGTAGCTCAGCAGTTACAGCACTTTCCTTGCATGTGCCGAGTACACGGGTTCAAACCCCAGCACCATGTATACAATGAAGTGTCCGAACAATGAAAGTCCATGAAAAACTAAATAAAATCGATTCTGTCTTTCTCTCTCTCACTGTCCCTCTCTCTTAAAAAAAGAGAAAGAAAAAAAGAAAACCACAGAGTTGATGAAAAAGGGCATGATATAACCAGGGAATAGCATGTTAAACAGAAAATACCTTAATGGAAAAACTTGAAATACAAATTTTTCTTGTGCTGCCTACATAAGCTACCATTTTATTTTTAAATGGCATTTCAAAGCATTACTAAAGCACCTTTTCTTATGAATGTCTATATAGGGTCAACCTGGACAATTTTTAATATGCAGGGTTTGGTAATACATTAAAGACAGTCCAAACAAAAATCCCAAGCGGTAATTTTTGCCCCAATATGATTATAGAATAATGGAATTCTAGATGTTAAGAATTTCTGCTGAATAGACCCCATTTTTGGTAATGAAATTAGGTGATCAAACAATAGATGCATATATAAAGTCTATAGATTCTTACCACCAATGGTATTAGCAGATTGTGATCCTGAACAAGTGTAAAGGCAGAATTAGGGTAAGGGTTATAATAATCCATGAAGAGGGGAGAAGCAGTTTTTAAATGGATGGCAGATGAAAATAAGAAAGCTTTAGTCAGTTCTCAGGGAAAAAAATTCTCTAACGTAAAATTAAAACAAAAACAAACAAAAAAACTACTTTAAAAACTCCCAAAGCACAGATGTCTTTAACAAAACAGTACATTTAGTAGTTTTATAACTGATAAACAGAAATCAGACACTCATGTACAAAGCAGATGAAATGAAGCTGTAAAGGTAAATGTAAATTCTTCAGCTTTTATATTACTGACAGTCCAAAATTTAATAACTAAATGTTTGCGTTTTTATTATTTAAACATTCAATTTAAAACTAGATGTTAGGATAACTATAGCCTCTTATAGCTGAAGAAAAATTAGATGAAAAAGCTACACACTGCATCTTTATTAAGATTCACAGAAAAGAATAACAAAACAAGAGGTTGGAGGAGGGGAGACAGTTTCTGACAGGCTGTACAATCATCTGTATACAATCAGCCATTACTAACTTTTTAAAAAAGGATACAATTCCTTCATAACTATAAATCTAGACGTCTCTCTACTGGATCTGCTTTTATTAACTTTGATTAGCCATGAGAAGACACCTGCTTTGATCCAAGAGATTTGTTTTTCTAAATGATACAAAACATGGAAGACCATGCAAACCCTAATGAATTACTTTACGACAAAGTAAAGATGGAGATGGTAATATTTCTGTGTAAATATGTTATAAAGAAACTTGCATACAAATTACATATCTATTTCACAAAAAATTTGAGAATGAACAAATGATCATTAAAATAAATAAGCAAAGAAACAAAAACTCTCCAATATGATTTAAAATATAAATGATTTTATAGTGGGAAAGTATTTGATCATCAAGTCCTGTTGGGTCTAGCTAATCAATATGTTTTCATATTTCAGGAAAATTTGTGGAGTATTGTAGAATGGATTTCAAAGTGAAAAACAAATGTGTAAAAATCTATTTGCACATGAAGCGATCTAAAGTTACAATGGACATTCAAGTCCCTCAAGTAACAAAAGAAAAAGAAAAAAAAATCAACCCTTTTCATCTTTACCCTAAGGTTAACTTTAATCTTCTTTTCTTTTTTTTTTAATTTTTAAAGAATTAATATCTCACAATTAAGTTTCATCCTTAGAGCGGTAACTCTGCAGTTACAGTTCTTGCCTGGCATGCGTGAGGATGAGGGTTCAAACCCCAGCACCACGTACACAATGGAGTGTCGGGGCAATGAAGGCCAGGTGAAAAACTGAAATAAAAATTGATTCTCTCTTTCTCTCTCTCTTGTCTCACTGTCCCTCTCTCTCTTTAAAAAAAAAAAAAAATTTTATCCTTAGATCCTGGACACGAACACTTTCTAGTTGTTTTTATTTTTCTTTATGCATTACACTTCCCATCTTCATCACACTTATTTCTGTTTCCTGAAGGCAATAAGAATAACAAGGTACAGAAATATATAACAAAGCATAAAATTCAGTTGATATTTGATTAATAATAATAATGAAGACAGTATTATCAGCTAATATATATAGGGCTTACTCTGGGCCAGGCATTGTTTTAAGTGTATTAAATATACTACTACATCATTTCATCCTCATATCAATCCTGTTAGGAAGATACTACTAACCTCTTCATTTTACAAGTAAGTATACACAGATATAGTAACTTTTAATCTAGAAGAATGAGGAGTCAAATCTAAGTAGAATGGTTCCAAAGTTCATGAATTAAATGAGTGCTTCTGGGGGGTCTGTGTGTGTGTGTGTGTGTGTGTGTGTGTGTGTTTTGCTGAGGATGAACCCAGGGCCTGTGCATGTTAGGCAAGGACTCTACCCTAAGTTAAATCCCCAGCCCTAAATGAGTACTTCTTAAACTTTACTATGACACAAATCACTTAGTGACCTTGCTAAAGATTTGGTAAATACATGATAGTATGTGAGATTCTACATGTCTCAGTATCTCCCAGTTATGGCTAATGCTGGCCTAGGCAGCACAAATGGAGGAGGTGAGGCTCCAACTACTACTACTACTATGCTACACTGTTAAAGACTAGTGCACTCTAAAGATCACTCCAAAAATACAAAGAATCAGGGAAGAATGATGTGATCCATTCTTGACTTAATTGAGAAAAAAGCCCTTGCCTAGAGGACATTTGTCCATTTCTTATTTGTAAATAATTTTCAGTTTGAAAAACAATTTACTGAGTATTTATGCTTATTTTTAGGATTTTGTTGAGTGCTCCCATTGTTCTTCTGCCTGGATATTCTTATTCTGGAAAGAGAAAAATCTATCAGGCAGGACTTGTTTAATCATCACCCTGTTCCAAGTCTTGTTTTTTCCAAAATCCAAGATCTAGGCATCAAGTTACAAAAACAAATAAGATATGCAAATACTAAAAAATCATCTAAGTAACAGCAGAAGACAGTTAAATCTATTTCTTTTGAAAATAGGCAGTATACCAAATAATACTCATAATTAATTTTCTGATTTTAGAGTTTAATGTTAATGAAAATCTCTTGGTAAAGAAGAACTAGGAATAAACTGTTTTTTATTAATACTGCCATAAATGTATGTGCTACTATTCTGAAACACATAAAAATAGACCATTTATTTTATCTAAACTTCAAACTTGTGCTTTTTAGTAAATGTCCTTGCTAGGAATTCAGGTTCTAATGAAATAACAAAAATATAAATCTTTAACAAAAACACAACAGAATTGGTCATTTCAGTTTTTATCTTTGCTCTACCTCAGTATATACCTGCTAAAACTGCTAACCACCTCCCCACGACCAAAGATATTATAATGGATTTTGGGGAGAAGAAGACACCACTTATCTGCTTTTGAATAGCATTACCTAGATGCAACCAGATTTTGATGTTAATATATGGTAATTAAGTTTTCCACATTTGCAGGTTCCTGAGTAGAATGTGAAAACCTTAATGCTAAGGATTGCTACTTAAAATATTTCCATGCAAACATTTGTATAGCAGATGACGTTTTTCTTTCTAAGTGGATATCAATGATGCAGCCCTAATAACACAAAGACAAGACAACACCCACTCAAAAATTTCCAAAACATGCACAACAACTGACCCAAAACATTGAAAAAAAAAATACCTTCATTTTTGTCAGGTGATGATGAACCTAAAGTACAGAACAAGAACTCAGTATGTGGCTTGTCTTTTTGAAAATCAGCTTTGACTTTATCCACTGGTCAATCTCCTAATACAATAATACACAAGCAACACACTTATTCTAACATTGGCAAATATAGGAAGACTGATAAGCAGTACATACGCTGTGACTGAGACACCATTTTTGTTCGACTTCTTCCTCTAGAATCTGTTTTGGCATTTCCCATCCCAGCAAGTGGTGCTGAAAGCTTTGCTCTCACTCGGCCTGAAGAATAAAATATCCACATCATTAAAACACTTTCCTATAATAATAAAGAAGTAATATAGTATTAAGAGGAATAAAATCTCAACATTTTCAAGTATTATTATGTTCTGTAATAATGCAGCCAACACTTACAGGTTTATACTTTTCTGACATCCCCCCTTCCCTTTGGTTATTGTTTTGTTTTGTTTTTTGAGACATGGTCTTGCTAGGTCACCCAGGCTGGATGTCATCTCCTGGATTCCAGTGATTCTCCTGCCTCAGCCTACTGGACAGCCTGGACTACAGGAGCACCCACCATACACAGCTTCATACTGTTTTATATGTGTTGTAGTCTAAGCTAACTTTTCCTTAAAGGCTAAGAATAAAGTCAAACTAGAAGACTTTCATTCTCAAAAGTGAAATATTAATCTTATGCTTACAATTAAAATAATTACTATAGGCATGCTTCTCGTTTATTAGTACATAGTAATTCTAAAATGTTAGTTTCTAAGAAATTTAGATTATTCTCTAATCCATTCCAAAGTTTAAAATACAAGCCCAATCTTAGAAACAACAATATAAACAACGCTTTTGATTGAAAATGTACTTCAAAAGGAATTTTCAGGAAGCGATATTACTGGCAAAATATTTAATCTTTTATGTATCAGATTACTACAGATGTATATGAATATGTTAACGGCTTTCTTCTCCTAACCAACCAATTTAATTTAGAAAATGATTTGAGGAACTTCATGTCACATAAGGATTAGCACATTTCTCAATATATTTTTCGCCTCATCCTCCTTTACAAAATATCCTCACACTGTTTCCCAGAGATCTTGAACAAAAGGAAATTATTTATCATAGTGCTTACATAAGCAGCCATCAGTAAAAACAAGTAATGATAAACTGTATCACTAGCCAAGTATTCTGGTTTTCTCCAGCAATTATTTTAACCAAATCAGAACCAATATCAAATATAAAGAAAAAGAAGCTCAGAATCCTTTTTAATTAAAAGGTAAAATTTGTATGCAATAGACAAAATTTTGGCTAGCCCCAGATGGCCATATTAATTGGAAAGAAACACACTGAAGAGTAGGGATAAATTTAAAAAACTAAGCAGTCAGTGAAACAAGATAAGAGAATGATTAAAAACAAGGAATAAAACAGGCACAACTAGTAGTCGGAGCATTCCAAAAACTTCAAGGACCCTAGTGAGGCAATAGTTCAGGTCTCAAAGTCTTTTACAGTCTATTCTGAGTAGGATATAACATCCTCAAGACTGAAAACTAAAACTGAAAGATTCCCAATTCTTTTTTCACTACCAGGGACTGAACCAGAGGTGCTCTATCACTGAACTATATCCCAGTCTTTTTTCTTTGGAGGTACTCTGTATGAACTAAAAAGGAATAAATATTTATTTTTTAAGGTGAATTGAATCAATAAAACATATGCAGCAATTCAGTTGTAATCTCAAATTCAATTTGAATCACTGACCAATTCCCCAGTTACTGATTCAAAAATAAGTCAAACCTCAAAGTAGACTACGTAAAAGCAGTTAAACTTCAATAATAAAGCAATGGCACATGCTCCCACAAAGTAGAAATAAATTGGCATAAATAAAAAACAAAAATACAAAATGAAAGAAAAGCATTTTAATGTCAATCCAGGGAAAAAAGAAATTATGTACTAACTCTATACTAGATATTATTAAATATGTTAAGCAATGACATTTTTCCAGCAAGAAATGATCCAAGATATAAAGCAAAACTGCAGGATGAAGAATTTAAAAACAACCCCACAACATAACAAATACAACCAAATGTAGAAGCTGGCAAATTATAATGATCTGCAAATGAATTAGCCTATAATTTTAGTTTTAATTCCTATAAACAAAAATATTAATGAAGAGGTATTTGTGTTTTTAACAAAATGTATAATTCTTACCATCTTCAGATGCTGTTCCTAAATAAGAGAAATAAAACAATATTCAACAAATTCTGCCAATGCTGTTACCTCCCACCTCCCACCCAAGACTAAAATAAAAAGGCAAAACCAAAAATAACTTTGTCTAATAGACTTAATTTAACTTTGAAAAGGTTCATATTCATGAAATAAAACTGGAGACAACCTTATTCACAGCTCACACACAAAAAATTTGAAAGTAGATAAGTGAAAATGGCAAAATTCTATAGCAAACACTTCTTTCTTCTACATTTCTTTTTTAAATTTTGTAATGGTTAAAAAAAGAAGAAATTAATCACTCAAGAAAAATGTAACTTTAAATATTATTCTCTCTAAAGATTTTTATTGACTTTGGTTCAAGAGCAGCAATATTTTCAAAAGGTGGAAGAACTTGAAAAAATAAACTGGCAAACATGGAAACCAAATCTGTGATGTAGACTTCACTGCCCACGTAAGATGGAACATCAGTGGGAGTAACACATAAGGAGGAGAGAATCAATTTTATTTTTTCATCAGGTTTTTGTTTCTCCTACACTTAGCTGTGTATGTGGTGCTGGGGTTTGAATCTGGGTCTTTGTGCATGCCAGGCAAGATCCCAACCGCTAAGCCAACACTCCAGCCCGAAGGCTGGTATTTCTGACACAAGTAAGTTAGTTCATGTTCATGCTACTGGGGATTGCTGTACCACTGTGCTATATGCTTCACCCCTTTTTGTTTTTGATTTTGAGTTGCCCAAGATGGCCTTGAACTTACGATCCTACTGCCTCAGCCTCCTGAGTAACTGGAATAACAGATGTGTCACCACACTCAAAAAGTTTTGTTTGAGGGGCTGGAGCAGTGGCTCAGCAACTGAAGAGCTTGCCTGGCATGTGCGAGGACCCAGTTTCAAATCCCAGTACCACATACACAACTAAGTGCAGGAGAAACAAAGGCCAGATGAAAAAATAAATAAAATTGATTCTCTCTCTCTCTCTATTTAAAAAACAAAACCAAAAATGTTTTCTTTGGAAAGTGATAAAAAATATTTAAAGGTTCCAGGAATATGAATGTTAGAAAGGATAACCATGTTTGATTATATACAAACCATCTCTCTTTTGGTCGGGGTGGGAGATGGTAGGGACTGGGGATTGAACCTAGGGACACTCTAATAGTGAGCTACATCCCCAGTCCTTTTAATTTTTTGAGGTAGGGTCTTGCCAAGTTGCTCATGCTGGCTTTGAACTTGCGATCCTCCTGACTCAGGATCCGGAGTTGCTGGGATTAGAGGCATGCACCACCATGCCTAGCAGAAACTATATCTTGATGGCTGGCATTTCATTCAATAATTTTTTTATCTATAAAATTAATCTTTTAAAATTTTTTTCTTTTTCTTTTTCTTAAACAGAGGGATAGCGAGAGAGAGAGAAAGACAATCAATTTTTATTTAGTTTTTCATGTGGCTTTCATTGCTCCAGCACTTTGCTGTGTACATGGTTCTGGGGTTCAAACCAGTGTCTTCATGCACGCCAGGTAAGCGCCATAACCACTGAGCCACAGCTCCAGCCCCTATGAAATACTTTTACACACAAAGAAAGAGAGACTGATGTAATTAACACTCACACACTCAACTGAAGTTGAAATAAACGTTCCATTTCATTAAAACAAGATATACCAGATCACTTTTTAGAGTTCATGTGATAAACAGAAAATATAAATATGTCTCAAGTTTTCCTAAATCTCAAGTAAATCATAGATTGCAATATTTTATTTTAAGTTATTTTTAAAAGCTCAAACTTCTAGATAACATTAAGGGATATGATAAAGTGAAGGGAAATATGAATAATATGGTGTCCAGTATCAGATAAAAATATATAGGTCTGCTGCTTAATCAAGCAACTATAGATAAACTGAAAAATTTTGAATACAAAAATTAAAAAAGCAAAGCTTAAAGTAAGTTCAGTTTTGATTAAACCTTGATTTAAAATTCACTGTGGGAGATAGAGTTGTGGCTCAGAGGTTATGGTGCTTGCTAGGTATGCGTGAGGACACGGGTTTGAACCCCAGCACCATGTACACAAGGAAGTGTTGGAGCAACGAAAGCTGCATGAAAAACTAAATAAAACTGATTCTCTCTTTCACTATCCCTCTTTTTTTAAAAAAAATAAAATAAAATTCACTGTGAAAAAGACAGTTTCTGTAACTTGCAGTTCGTTTTCACAAATAATTATTTGAATATATGAAATGTCATTTGTTGTCTTCTTTTTACATCAAAGTTAGTAAACTAACATGCTAAAAATAATGAATTATGAGATTCCTTTCCATCCTTCTTAAGTCAACACTGTAGAAGATGACAAGAACTTGAAAATATTCAGAGGCATATTTCTAAGAGCTCAGGTAAAATGTTTAAAATAACAGATTTAAGTTACAACAAGCAGTAACCTACTATTTGAGTAGAACAGAAAATCCAAAAATGTTTACACCTAATACAAAATTTGACCAGAGAATTATGAAGCCATTTTCACATTATGATTCTTGGTAAATAAGTAGTATATTTTCAGAAATTTAGAGAAGAATGAACAAGGAAATAATGTAGAAGCTATAAGCCATAAAAATGTGTAGTAGAATTATAAATGCAAGCTCTTACCATCCATCTTGTCAGAAGTATCCTCTTTGATGAAAAAGCAAAGAACAGAGGAAAACTTAGAGTATTAGAAAAAGAATAATTTTATGATCCCTAAAAATTTTTCAAAGTAGACAAAACTCATTGCACAGGCATACTTTACCACCGTATTGCTCACCCGCCCCCATCTTCCAGTCACTATAATATCAATATCACATCTGGATAAATCTAACCACTCACTTTCTCTATTCTACTACTTGATAGAGAAGATCACACAACCACACGTTCATGTATACCGACACTACTGAAGATGTGATCGTTAATACCCATGCAGGCACCTGACACAGCAGCACTGGCATTGTTCAGAAGTTCTGCTTGTGAGGCTGGTTTCTGGTAACTTGGTTTTGAAAACCCTCTGGGTTAATAAGTTATTTTAAGTGAGGATGGAGGCACGAGCCTCTGCTGTACCAGTTTGCTTAAACTGTTTTTTCAAACAATGCGATTTATGATGAACACCTGCTTTCTGAGTGGGAGTTTGAAGTTCTGATAATTGTGGTTGGCTGTGCAAGTAGATAGCCTATGTGACTATCCTCCACTCTCAATGCTACCCTGGACTAAGTGTTAAGCAAGTTTCCCTGAGGCAAAACAACTGTGTACATGCTGCTATCCTGCTCTGCTGGAGGAAGGAGCACACCCCTAACCTCCACCTGTGGGAGGGAGAACTTTGAAAGTCTCCAAATTTCTCTTGTTGTTCTGATGTGTATTCTTTTGCTCTAATAAACCTTAGTTATGAGTACAGCTGATTCTGACTCCTGGAGTCCTATTAGCACTCCAAATGTGTGGGTGGGTTTGACCCAAAAGTGTGTGTCACTCTTTCGGTGACCTCTTAATGATTCTTCTAAACCTCAAGTCACCTCTTGGCACATAATCCTGACTCAAAATCCTCAGGAAGAAAATCACAGCCTCCCTGATCACACTTTTTTTTTTTTTTTTTAAGAGAGGGACATTGAGAAAGAGAGAGAGAGAATCAATTTTATTTAGTTTTTCATGTGGCCTTTGTTGCTCTGACACTTAGTTGTGTATGTGGTGCTGGGGTTCAAACTTTGGTCCTCACGCCTGCCAGGCAAGCGCCATAACCGCTGAGCAACCACTCTAGCCCCAATCACACTCTTCTTAATACACTCTTCCCATAAATATCACATTTAAATCTACCACCTTCCTTCCCTTCCATGCCAGTTAAATTGGTAACATTCCACATCCAAGGCTAACCCTCAAGCTAGGCTCTTTATATTCCATTCCTCAGGCCACCCATGGGAACTCTGCCAGGAAGTATCTCTTCGCATTCTTGCACTTCTTTCTTTCTCTTCTGACTTACCACTTTAAAATATAAACATACTGAATTCTACCAGTCTTAAAAAGTAAGTTCCTGAACTTTACAAAAAATTCCTATAGTACTCTTGACCCTTTTCCTTGACAATAAACCATAAGAATAATTCATTCAGAATCTCCCTTACAACTTCTTCCCAAACCAACTGAAATTTGACTTCTGTCTACAATGACTTCATTGAAAACTTTTTTTTATACAAGCAATTCCATTGAGGATATTTGTAAATATGCATACACAGATCAAAGTTTCCTTAACATAAATTCCTAACTATCTCAAAACACATCAAGCTTCCCTTTCACAAAGTTAAATGGTGTATTTCACAACACTCCTGATCTCTGCCACCAAAGCATTCAGAATTTTATGGAAAACAAAAACAAAAACAAACCTGTGGCAACTACTTTAAGAGGTATATGAAGTTTTAATATTGATCTCTCTTTCTCTCTCTCCTGAGTTCCATACCATTGTATCTCAATACTTCTCTCTAAGCGCTTCCAGTTTGAGATCTCACAAAGACTTCAAACTCAAGATGCACAACACAACAAACCTTTAGCTGCTCATCCCTCAGCAACTGCCCAACAGACTGAGACTGAGTAGAGAAGCATATACCTCTGGATGCCTGGTATCTCACAAGGGTGCCTACCGAAAACTCAGTGCTCATTAAGTGTTTTCTAGAAAAGCATCAAATACTCCTTCTGAACCATACATGATCAGTCATGATAAGCAAGGCTCAAAGTCTACCTGTTGCAAGTGTAAAAGAAGGTTACATAGCAGGCAGAGGGAAACATGGGGCTGAGGGAGAAAGGGAGAATGGAGTATCTTTTCTTGAATCTTTGGAAAGAGCTGTAGGCAGGCAACTGACTGTCCCCAATTACGAAGTCGGCCAGATGAAGAAAAGAAAGGAAATATCTTTCTCTTCTATAATGAAACAAACATGCAATTTAAACTCTAAAAAAACCAAAGAAATAAACTGTCAATCTCATGGCACTATTGTAGATTTTTCTTATGAAAAAGAACAACAACAAAACACTACAAACAATTGGCTTTCTGGTTTGCATTAAAACATTTTAAATGTAACATTTTTAATCTGGTAAGAAAAAGTAACAATTATCCAATGAACTTCAATTTAACATTGATTTTTAACACTTGGGATGAATAAGTTTTTTTTCCCTTAGTTTTCTTTCCACTTTAAAAAACTAAGAAAAGTTCACATATACAATAAAATTTACCTTTCTATAGGATATAACTCTGCGTTTTTAATACATGCAGAAGATTGATTGTACAACCCTACTACTAACTCAGAACTTTTTTTTACCAGCCCCAAAAGAAATTCTGCACCCATTAGCTACGACTATTTATTCCTCTCACTCCTACTCCCTGGAATAACTAATTTACCTCTATGAGTCACTTCCTATAACTGGAACTATTTGTATCTGGTTTCATAATGATTTCAAGACTTATCCATCTTGTGGCACACATTTTTTGTTTTATTTTCTGATACTAGGAATTGAACCTAGAGGGGCTTAACCACTGAATCACATCCCAGGCAGGCCCTACTTTTATTTTTTACTTTGAGACAGGGTCTCACTAAATTGCTTAGGCTGCTTTTGAAATTTTGATCCTCCAGCTTCATCCTCCTTGCCCACCAGGACATTACAAGCATGTGCCAGGGTGCCCAGCTATGGCATGTGTTTTTATGTAATATACTCCTATTATGGCTGAATCTATTTCATTATATGGACATATCCCATTTCATTTATTCATTCACCAGTTGATTGACATTTGAGTTGTCCACAGTTTTGGCTATCATGAATAATGTTGCTATGAACACTCACATATAAGTTTTTGTGATAATACATGTTTTCATATCTTTTGTTTATATAACTTGGAATGAAGTGCTAGTTTACATGGTAATTCTACGTTTAACCTTTTGAGAAACTGACAAATCATTTCCACCATGCCTATACAATTTTACATTCGACCAGCTGTATATGAAGATTCTCCATATCTTTACCTGCAGTTACTGCATTTTGTTTGCTTTGTTTGTGGCAGTGCTGAAGATTGAACCCAAGGCCTAACTGCATGTCAGGAAGGCAATTTACCACTAAGCTACATCCCCAGTCAGTCGCCTGCATTTTTTATTTGTAGTCATTACAATGGATATGAAGTAGTATATCAATACGCTCCTGCTTTGGACTTTCTAATGATTAATGGCATTGGGCATATTTTCAATCTGTGTATCTTAACTGGAGAAAAGTCTAAACAAACTCTTTTCCATCTTTAAAAATGGAGCTTTTTTGCTACTGAGTTCTAACAGTTCTATATTCAGGATACAAGCTGCTAATCAGGTATATGATTTGCAAACAATTTCTCTTATTCTATGTGATGCTTTTTCATTTTCTTCATGGTGTCCTTTGAAGCACAAAAGGTTTTAATTTTAATGAAGTCTGATCTATCTTTTCTTTGGTTGCTTGGGTGCTTAGCATCAGATCTGAGAAACCACTGGCTAATACAAGGTTACAAAGATCAGATCGATGCCCATATTTCCTTCTACTTTATTTTTAGTTGTAAGACAGAGTCTAAATTAATTCCATTGCATACAGTTGCTCCAGTGCCATTTATTGAAAAGATAATTCTTTCCCCCCATTGGCACCTCTTTTGAAAATCAACTGACCATAAACACTATCACCTTGTTTCCAGACTCTCAATTCTATTCCATTAGACTATAAGTCTATCCTTATATCAGTACCTAAAAAACTTCATTAATAAGCTTTAGAGTAAGTTTTTAAAACAGGAAGTGTAAGCTTGCCAACTTTGTTGTTCTTTTTCAAGATTATTTCAGCCATTTTCTATCCCTTGCACATTTGTATGAATTTTTAGCATCAATGTCTCAACAAGTATTAAAACAAAGATGGATGGGGAGTGCAATGAATCCATACATCAATTTGACTTCTTAATAAAATTAACCTTTAAAATCTGTGAGGCTAGGATATCTTTTCATTTATTTAGGTCTTCTTTAATTTCTTTTAAAAGTGGTGTGTGTGTGTACATTATCCCACAAATCTTCTATTGTATTTATTACTAAGAATTTTATTCTTTTTCAGGCAATTATAAATATAATTGTTTTGGTGATTTCATTTTGGATTATCCAATTGCTTTAGAAATAAAAATGATCCTATGAAGTTATGGGAAAATTTGTAAAACAAGCAAGTTACTCTCTATTAAAAAATAAAAATCTTCATATACTTACTTGTATCCTACAACCTTGAAGAACCAGTTAATTAGCTCTAATATTTTGGTTTTTAGTGGATTCCTTAGGACTTTTTAATAGAGAAAATCATATTTTCTATAAATAGAGGTAATTTTACTTCTGCCTTTCCAATCTGGAATCCTATTTTTTCCCCTTGCCTAACTGCTGTGGGTAAAACCTCCATGAAGATGCTGAATAAAAAAGGTGAAAATGAACATTCTTCCCTTTTCATGGACATTAAATAAAAGCATCCAGCATGTCACCAGTAAGTAAATGTTAAGTGTGAGTTATCCAAAGATACTTTTTATCAGAAAGAGAAAATTCTTCTTTTTTCCTAGTTGGTAAAATATTTTTATGACAAAAGGATGCTGGATTTTGTCAAATGCTTTATCTGCAGGTACTGAAACGACAAGATGGTTTTTGTCCTTTATTAACACGTACATTATGTTGATTAATGTCCACATATTGAAATATATGTCATTTTGGGCAACATGTTTCTAAATAAAAATGTTTTATGAAAATTAAAAGCAGTAATCAACCCACTGTTGATGTATACCTCTTGTCCTTTACAAAGAGTGATGAACTTACCACATATTGACAGTCTGTATCACTCTACCATTCTTGGAAATTTGACTTTTTAATGTCTGCATAGTACATACAGGTGCATAAATTAATTTAATCATACCCACTTTGTTACACATAAAGGTTGACTCTAATACCATGCTATAATGAACACTTTTTGTATCTTGATACAATGACCTAAACATTGGATTACTGGATCAAAACTTCTAAAACTTTAAGAATGTTTCATGGATATTACTAAACTGCCACTCAAGAAAATCCCTATCATTAATTCACATCAACATTGCTTGGTAAGGCTCTATTTACTACATTCTTTTCAGTAAAGGGCACTCACCTACATTTTCTTGATATATTTATAGGTTGTTCCATTTGTATTTGATTATATAGTTAAGGCTCAACAATTGTTCTGGTGCCCACTGACAATTTCTGGTAAAAATAAGCTCATATGTTCCTCATAGAATTGAAATCTTTCTTGCCACTTTAACATTTTTATAGTATCTGTCAAAAACTTTCCCCCTTTTAGTTTTGAGCCACTTGATTTGATATTTTTACATAATACATTTAAATTAAGAGACTTCGCTCTCATAGTTTTTTTGCTTTTATGTTTAGAAATTTTTTCCATAACCTGATGTTAGATGAATACTATGTTTCATAAGTTACTTTGTCCCCCCAAGATTTTAGTTTATGTGGCATATAACATGGTTATAATCTAGTTTTATACCAAACTGTGTGTGACTCATGGGTTTGTGTGTGTGTGTGTATGTGTATTTTTTACTAAAGAAAGATGGAGAGAGGGAGAGAGAGAAAGAGAATCAATTTTATTTATTTTTTTAATCTGGCGTTGATTTCTCTGACACTTAATTTTGTATGTGATAGTGGGGTTCAAACCCAGGTCCTTAAACATGCAAGGCAAGCACTCCAACCACTAAGTTACCACTGCAGCCCTGAACCATGTGTTTTAATACCATGTACTCTGTTCATAATTCTGAATGCAGCTGTGCCAGTTTTATCACATACTACATTCACATCTAAATATGCTTTTCATTGTGTTCCAGTGATCTACCTGCTTTGTCTCCCTAACAAAGAAAAGTGAAGTGTGTAACAACAGGTGCATAACCCCAAAGTTGCGTATAACCAATCCAAAGTTCCAAACTGATAGGCATAAAAGAGAAAAAACAAACCCTGCATAGCTTTTAGAATGTATGTTTAAGCTTTGGTTAGAAACACAAGAGCATTGCAGTTCTTCCAGATCCCCAAAGGCTTTAAAATTTTGATAAGGGACGAGAAGCAGGAGAAAGAAAAGACATGCTGGCTATAAAGCTGATGTGCTTCCCAAACTTTCCTTAATAATTACATGGCTGGATGTGGCAGAAATGCAGAGAGATAAAAGTTCTGTGGATAATCATGGCATCAAGAACTGTTTCTTTGATGAAGATAATGATAAGAAAAAGTAAAAAAAATGATGATGAAGGCAAAGGGGGAAAAGTAGAAGCAAAGCAGCTCAAGAACATCAGAATGTAATCCCAGTACAGAGTATTAAAATATATAGTTTATCCTAAACTAGCAACAATAACATGACAATGACTAAGACACACACTCTGCCTTCACTAAGAACACTATACAATTTCCCGTAATCAGCTGCTTACCTAGTGATGCATAGGAACCTGGATTCAGGGCGCCTGCACCTAACCGCCCACTTCGCACTGATTGTCCAGCAACATGATGTGCCTTGGCACCAGCAGCAGCATTCACATCAATGTCACTTCGAGATCGCTGCAGGCTTCCTGGAAGGGAACTGGCTTTGCTGCTGCCTGCTGATACTATGGCAAACAAAGCAAAGGTGACCAATATCATTTAAACCAAAAAACAACATAAAAATTACACAAACTTCAAATCATCATGACCTAATAATACATGATGACATATGGTCAAAGGAAGCAGCAGTCAAATCAACAGTACCATAGTAATGTCAGAATGTCTCAGTTTCAATCCTGACACAACTGAGATTTCGCCTCCTCTTTTTCTTATCCCATATAATAGGTAAAATGACTGACCGTAAAATTCAGACAGATTAAAAAGATGAGTATATGACTGATTTATGAAAGTGAAGCACTATATAACATAAATGTATGGGAGAAGTATTATTTTTTACTATCAGGAAAACTAGTACAGAAATGGGGATATTTGGAAATTAATGGAAGTTCTACCACTGTTGGGCAATGCAAGTTAATTCATTAAATTTCTGAATTTAGTTTTCTAATTTAAAAAAAAGGAGTTTGGGGCTGGAGTGGGGGCTCAGCGGTTATGGTGTTTGCCTGGCATGCGTGAGGTACACAAGTTAGAACCCCAGCACCATGTACACAATGAAGTCTCAGAGCAGTGAAAGCCACATGAAAAGTTAAATAAAAATTGTTTCTCTCTTTCTCTCTGTCCTTCTCTCTTTAAAAAAGAAAAAAGGAGTTTGATAAGTCATGAATCATAATCCATTAATATGTTGTGAAATCAACTGAATACATATTGACTACCATTTTAAAGAAATGAAACAGAGTAAGACAGAAAACAGCATCACATGTAAGGTAAGTACTGCTTCGCGAAACTTCAGTTTATATTCTGTGGCGCTGTGTTATAAAAATGATTTTCTCACTGAGGATCACATCGAAACAGTTTAAAATCTATTGCTTAGAAAAAAAATAGGCTATGATTCTTATTTAAAAGGCAGTTACCTACCTCTTCCAGCCACACTTGATGGATTTGCTGTAGACCATTTAGAAGAAAAAGGGCGACTACAAGGTAAAAAGAAATGCTTTTAGTGAGACAACTTACTTTACTATTGCAACTAACGAAATGTTAGTTTTCTGAAAAGTTGAGAAACTGTTTTTCCCCTTTTTTTGGAATACAGGGTCTCATTAAGTTTCTGAGACTGCCCTCTAATCCTCCCCTTGTTAGCCTCCTGAGTCACTGGGATGACAGGCCGGAGAAACTTAAGCTCCCTTTTAAAAGTCACTTAAAACAGTTGTTCTCGAGCATATGTCACACCAATGGTGTCTCAATTAGGTGTAAAGCATCATAAAATAACTGGCGATGAATAAAGGTGGTGAGCTCTACACAGCTCAGATCAGGTTGCTTTTATTTACTTTGGTCTTCAGTGCACATCATGTTGCCTACCACAGAGGACTTGATATTAGCACTATCAACCATTTATATCCTGAGATATTTCACTAAAAGAAAGTACGATATAGGCACTAACACAAGCCTCTCATCTAAGTCATAGGGTTGTGGGAATCAACAATCCATGCAGTTATCTGAACGGTATTGTGTGGGATGAGAAACACAGGCTAAGAACTACCACTGAGGATGACTTATGAGATTAGAGAATGTTAGCAAAATATCTCTAATCATCTCAAAGAATCGACCATCTCCCTTAATGTTTTAAAAATTACTTTAACTACAATGGTTCTCTGCAGTCCATTAAAACATTAAATATATAAAGGGGATCCAGAAAGTAAATGTTTTAAGGTAGGAGAAGACAGAAAATGAAAAACCCAAACAAGTTAAAGAGAGACTACAGAAAAATATTTTTCAAATTACATTATTATCAAATGATAAATTTGGCAATGATTATTTAGAACAACATTATATGATTTTTCTAACTGTTCTCTAAAATTATTACCCTTTTATACTAAGGCAGACCACTTCAAGGTACAATTTAAAACTATATTTATGAAAGTTAGACAAAATATCTTCTTTAGACCCTTGCTACTCAAAGTATGGTCTATGGACAAATAGCATTGACATCAGGAAGCAGCTTGTAAAATATGCAAGATTTCAGAGCCTACCCCAGAACTGGTGAATCACATTGTGATCTGAACATGAACTCTAGGTGATTCAAATGCACTTTAAGATTTGAACATAGTAAATAAAAAGGAAACAAAGGTAACAAAGGGAAAAAACCAATTTAAAAAAAGCTTATTTGAAATGTGAGATTTATCACAAATTTAAACAGAAGTATAGATACAAATTCAAAGAGAAATTTAAACAGATACTTAGATAAATCACTACTTCCATTGTAATTACTTTTTGAAATCAGTTATTTATCTGCTTTTATTCTGAAAACTGGACTTCAGTACAGTATTCACACAACCCCGTGAGTGGACCTAAATTTTGTGCTTAGGTGCCTCACCCCAATCCCCAACCTTTTTCAGAGTTGCTAAGACAACCAGCAATCTTTGTGGGCATTCAGGCCCCAAACAGAAACAAATTACAGAAAAGTAAACAGGCATTCTGTGAGTTGTTCTTCCCTAGGGAAATATGTAAACAACAGAGACAGGGTGTGATGAAGATGGGCAGAAGGCTACTGCAATTAAAGCAGAAAAGACTTAAAAAATTTTAGCAATCTCATAGGCCTAGAGAGATACCAAATACAGTTATTATTAACAAAGCAGCAAGAATATGAAGTAACCAACAGCATATAGGGGTGCACACCTGCAATCCCAGCAATTCAGTAGGCTGAGGCAGGACAATTAAAAGTTTGAGGGCACTCTCAGCAATTTAGGGAGGTCCTGTTTCAAAAGAAAAAATAAATAGGGCCGAGTATGGTGGCACACACCAGTAATCCCAGCGGTTTCAGAGGCTGAGGCTGGAATATTGTAAGTACAAAGCCAGCCTCAGCAACTTAGCAAGACCCTGTCTGAAAATAACAAAAAGGGCTGGGGGTGTAAGTTTACCACTTTAGTGGAAAAGTTCCCCTTGGTTCGATTCTCTAATATCTAGTACAACAACAACAACAAAAAAAAAAAAAAAAAAAAGAAGAAGAAAATGAAGAGAAAATAAAGAAAAATATGTGTGATATATATATATCTAACATCATGATGAGAACAGACTTACAGAAAAGTGAGATGCTAAATCATTTTGCCTCCTTAAGGATTTCTGGAATTCTTAAGTTGTGCAAAAGGTTAAGAACAAAACCAATAGAGTTTTTACCAGTTGTATATTTGTGTAAGAACTCTGAAGATGACTTTTCAATCTCTTACAATTACTCTAGTATAACAGTCCTAGATTGTTTTCATGGTATCTAAATATGTGATTCACAAGTTTTCAGAGACATGAACATAAAGGAGAAAAAAAAACACGAATCATTAAACTCTTGACCCAGAAAGAACAAGTTAATCTAGCATGTAATATAACCTTTGAGACATGAGATTTAAAAGAAAAAGTGTGCATGAGTCACCAATTTTTTCAAGGTTTTAGGCAAATGCAAGGAGTCAATCATCCAACTTAAAGAATGCTGCAGAACTGGGGAAAAAAACAGATCAGTAATTATCACTTGCATGACTTACTTGAGGCTTTCTTGTGAACTAGATGAGGACCTGTCTGATTGTGGAAGAGATGCTACACTGCCAGAACTCTTTAAGTACGTTTGAAGACTTTTCTGATAGGATGGCTCAAGGGAATTATATAATGTTTCAGCTTCACCAGGAAAGTGGTTTCTGAGGCCCATATATGTTCTGTAAATGAAAGGAAAACAAAAAGAATAATGAAAGAAAATCACACTCAGTAATATCTTTTACATGGTTTAACAATAAAATATGTACATGCAGGTTTTTGTTGTTTTGTTTTTTTAAGAAAGAGAGGGAGAGAAAGAAAAAAAATCAATTTTATTTTTTCATTTGGTCTTTGTTTATCCAAAACTTCGTTGTGTATGTGGTACTGGGTTTCAAACTTGGGGACTTGTGCATGCTAGGCAAGCATTCCAACCACTGAGCTACCGCCAGTCTTGAACTCGGGTTTTTAACACATTTACTATGCTTCAAGGTGCATATATTCTAAATTAAACACGTTCCAGAGGAAAAGACTGCAAGAATTTGAGAAAACAGATTTCAGGTCAAAACCTGGCTGTCACTTATGAGTTAATATAGCCTTAAGTAAACTCCAAATACTCTGACTTCAGTTGGGTTATGGAGGTAACACCACTTTTGCTGAATTATTTTAAGGATTATAAAGAAACACAGGCCAAGCATCTCACACAGTACTGGGTTCATATTACATACTCCATAAATGATAGTATCTTTTATTCATAATGAAAGTGAAGATTATGATGGGAAAAGAACACTGATCCTTATATAGATGAAAATTTCAAGCAGGATGTCAGACATATGGTACAGATTTAATGGATAAAATCAAACTCACTTGTACTGAAGAGCTAGTCAAACAGAACAGTTGGGATACCCCTGATATTTTCGTTCTTGCAATACAATTCCTTTATAAAAAGATCAAAGTTATGTTTAAACTGTCCCCAAAATACACAATACACTTACTTTCTTGCCTCCACTCTGGCTTCAGCATCAGCATCATGAATTCCCTTCTTAATAGTTTCAACCAAGACAGCTGCATGTCTATAAAATAAATACATCTTTAGATACATGTAGATAGCTCTGCATTTTACCATAAAAGATACTTAGTCTTATATGTTATGTATCCACAACAAAGGTACTGAACAGGTAAAAAGATTAATTAGCACACAATAATAAATCAAGACTGCAGGATCTTCTAATAATTTATTCCACGTATTTCATTCACATTGTTTCCTTCTGACAACCTAATCAGAAAGCAATTATTTTTATAGAATCCAGATAATGTATAACTGTACAGTACCTAAATTTTAAACTTTTAATGAATTCCAGGCAGAAAACACCCATGGTTCTTCATTAAGCCATCATTATAGAAAATGATTCAAATCGTAGTTGCCTTAAAATAACTTAAAAGAAAACTTGGAATAATTTCATGCCTACATTAAATAAATTCTGTTTCTTACAAACAAGATATGAAGAGATTTAAGGATTTCCATGAAAACAGAAAATCAGCAACAAACTCAATAAAAATGGAAGTTATCGGTGAAGTTTCAAACGTTAAGAATAAGAAATATAGAAATGCAAATGGCCAGTGACTGATGATCAAAACATGCAATATGAATATATGAATATGCCACAACAGAACTCATTATTCTGTATAATTAATATGCACTAATTTTTAAAAAAAAGTCGGTGACAAAATAGCTACCCACATTTTCCTTTCTTTCATTTCAGAGTCACACCAGACAATACACAGTATATTACTTGACCAATGATACCTGAGAGTTGTACAGGAAAATGTTCCAACAAATACCATCATTTTTAATAACTTTTCTTCTCTAAAAGGAAATTCCGTCCTTCCTTCCATATTAAATCATTCATTATATGATTAATTGCAGTTCAGGAAATCTATCTCATGATTAGAGATATATTTTTAAAATTTTGCCTAATTATAACCCACTCTACTTAAAGGACCCTCACTTAGTCCATGTAGAAGAAAATATTATCATAGCTGCAAGAAGTAAGAGAAGCACATCACAGCTTTAAAGGAAAACCAGTACAAATAATCTATAAGGCAAAGTGAGAAACAATGCAAAACCAATACCAACCAGTTCTAAAGAATTGGTGACAATATGGAGAAGGAAACGAGAGAGGAAGGAGAGGCAAGGCATACCTTTCTAATGAATGAGTCTGCCACTCTTGTAACAACAGATCTAAAAATTCAAATGAACGCCTGAAAAATAGAAGTTAAACTTTAAATGTTGTTTTGAGAAACACATTAACACTTTCTTTTGCATACTTTGCCTCCAGAATTTAAGCACAAGACATATTTTATATGTGTTAACAGTAGAATAATTTTAAGGATCCAACTATTCCTACAATAAATTGTTGAAAAAGAATTAAGGAGCTGGAACAGTGGCTCAGCAGTTACAGCGCTTGCCTGGCATGCAAGAGGATGTGGGTTTGAACCCCAGCACCACGTACACAACAAAGTGTTGGAGCAACAAAAACCACATGAAAAACTAAAAAAAATTCTCTCTTAAAAAAAAAAAAGACTGAAGAGTTCCCCCATAATTTTAACGAAAAAATGTTTGCTTAATGTAAAATTTAACAAATTTCATTTAAAAATGTTACATACTTACCATGCACTAGACACTGAAGATATATATACCATGATGACCAAGAAAGTCATGACAATCTAGATCTTTCATTTCTACAATGTTTCCTTAAATAAGTACCTACATGATTTTAAGTCAAATTTGTTTACATTTTCTTCTAAGTTCAACTGTTTCAATTTTGGTCTTTCCTTGGCTGATGGCACCTACTCTTACTTTCCTTCCTTTATTAACTCTTTCTGTACCTAGCCTTAAACAGTTACTTTTCTAGTTGCTGCCAATCTTAGCCTTTTTTTGTTTTTACCTGGGAACATCATCCATATCCAGCTCTATCAGCTATAATTCTTACGTCTATAATCAGATACAATTCTCCTATCTAGTCCTATATCTCCAGCATTGGTTCTTTGCCTCAGCTATTAAGTCAAAGTTCTAATAAGCTTATCGACATCACAGAGGTAATGAATGTCAATTCAAACACTACATACAAATGAATAAACTAACTTCTACCCTCTCAAATCTACCTTTTTGATTGGGATGCTGCTCAGTAGTACGGCGCTTGGCTAGAATACCCAAAGCCCTGGGTTCAATTCTCAGCACCACAAAAAAGGAAAAACAAAATCCACTCGATTAGGCAATAAGAAACTGGGAAGTTATATTAACCTGCCCAAAGTAATGGAGCTGGATGGAACTCAAACTCCAGCATTTTGACTTCAGAGCTCACAGTCTGATGCACTTGCATCATCTCTTTCATCCATATCCAATTATCAAATGTCATTTCCACACGTGAAAGTTATTTTATATCAATAAATATAGAATAAATATAAATAAAATCTCCTTCAATCAATTATTATCAATATAGATAAAATTCAGACCTTGCCTGAATTATATTAACACCTACTTAAACCAAAGCTTCTCATTATTCCCTTTCAATCACTGTTTAGAGCTGGAATAAAAACTAGGCTGGATGAAATTAACGCTCTCACCAAAAATCTATAGTTGTCAAACACTCCTACTACTTGAGTAGCCATGTCAAAATTCCTCTTCATGAAATACATAGCCCTCCACATTATGACTTCAACCTATTCTCCACCTCATTCCCTAGAAAGTCTCTTCTCCCACTGAACCCTCTTATTTACCGTGTGTTCTGGCTTCGCAGGCCTGATGGTTCTGCAGCATGTGGCATAACTTTACATCTCTACTTAGACGGCACCCCTCACTTTGCCAAAGTTAATGGATTATTCTCCATTTTCAAGGCAATTCTATGATATAATTCTTCATTCCCTCTTCTCTGTCACATTCTTACTTTTCTAACTACCATTCTCCTCAATGTAAGACAGATTAAAAACCTTTCCTGCAAAGAACCAGTCAGTAAATATTTCAGGCTTTATGGACCATATATGGCCTCCATTGTATGCTTCTTCTCAACCCCACATTCTCTGTGAAACTATCCTATAAAATGTAAAAACTATTAAGTAATGGTTGAAACTACCCTGTAAATATAAAATCCATTATTTACTAAAACAGGTTATTTAGCAGATTGGACCATGGGCTATACTGTTTTCTGATTCCTGACATGTGAGGAAATTAAACAACTGTGACCAAAACGCTAAACCAGTTAAAAAGTTATTTGGTTTCTGTCTAATATTCAAACTATTTAAATAAATATGCATATCAAATTTTACAAAGAGACAAGTAGTAGTGGCGAAGGCAGTAGTGGGGCTGGCAGTGGCCCCAGCTGTGGGACAGGCAACAGCCGCAGCGGCTTGTTAGGTAAGTGGAAGATTGATGATAAGCCTGTAAAAACTGACAAATGGGAGGATGGATTAGCTGTGGAAAAACTCTTAGGATGATTCTGCCAAAAACGTACTTCTGGAAAAGTACAAGTATGTGGAGAATTTTGGGCTGACAGTTGCCTCAACATCTCTACCATCTCCAGTTTCTTTGCCATAGTGGCTTTGATTTGGGATTATATGCACCCCTTTCAGAGTCCAAGCCAGTTTTTAGCTCTATGTGTCATATCTTATATTGTGATGATGGGGTTGCTAACCATTTATACCTCATATAAGGAGAAGAGCATTTTTCTTGCGGTTCGCAGGAAAGATCCTATAAGGATGGATACTGCCGATATTTGGCAACTGTCCTCCATCTCAAAATATACCCTCAAGCTGACCTTCATCAGTGGAAGAACAAAGCAGCAGCGGGAAGCCAAGCTTACCAAGTCCATTGCTAAGTTTTTTGACCACACTGGGACACTTGTCATGGATGCATACAAGCCTGAAATATCCAGGCTCCATGACAGTCTTGCCACAGAAAGAAAAATAAAATATCCAGTCCTAAAAGCAGCCTTCTTTCTGCTGGATCATGCTGAATTACTGGATGAGAGGAGGCAGAAACAGAGCTTACAATGGGTAAAGAAAGAAATGTTTAAAATGTCCCTTTTTTGTCCTGAAATTTTAGTTCATTTTGGAAAAATAGGATTTTCTAGCACAGATAAGAAGTTGTAGCTCTTATATCTAGCTGTAGTAGCGTCTGTGGTCTGCTCATTGTGCTGTTTTGACTTGCTTTTGGAAAAGTATTCCTGCTAAAAACTGTACAAGACTTTTTCCATTGCACCTAATGGTACTTTCTATAGTGTACTTTATGCCACACAGCATTTAAAGCCTTAGTTTTAAAACAACTGTTAACCTGTTGCTGACTTTGTGTTAATTCCTCTTTCCACAAAAAATTCAGGATATGATTTCTTGTGTATGACAGCTTTCTTTCACATACCATTTTTGTGGGTTGTATATATATATCCGAACTTGGGGAAATTACAAAAAATAAAACAAAAACAAAACTACAGTTTTTAAATTTGCTTAATTTTTTTTTAAAAGGACAAAGTTCTTCACAAAATTTCTCTAGCATTAAGTGACAAATCATTTTCCTGTCATTATTACTGATGGTGATTTTTTTTTTTTTTAAAGAAAGAGGGATAGTGAGAAAGAGAGGAAAGATAGACTCAATTTTATTTAGTTTTTCACATGGCTTTGGTTGCTCGGACACTTTGTTGTGTCTGTGGTGCTGGGGTTTGAACTCACATACTCATGCATGCCAGGCAAGCGACGTAACTGCTGAGCCACAGCTCCAGCCCTTATTTATGGTGATATTAAAAATTGTAGATATCATACAAAGAGAGAGACATGGGACTACTGGGAAACCTGATTTGGCTATTTATTCTGTTCCAAACATTAGGTTAGGTTCTACTAATGTACATCTCATTTAATCCTCACATTCACTGAGTTCACATCATTAGTCCTACTAACACATATAAGACTTTGAGGTTTAGGGTAGTTAAGTAATCGCCCACAGAGGGACAGTCTGTCAGTGACACTTGTAGAATTCTACCCTAGTCCTGAATTTAGGCTCTAAAAACCAATGCAAGCAGCAGCCCAGAGAAACAAAAGTTTAACATGACAAAAATGAGAAATGTTAATGGTCATAGTAATTGTTATTCCCTCACATGAGCTATAAAGTTATATTTTGCATTTTTTGGAAGGCAATTTTAAGAAGTTAATTATAATCAATTTTTACACCAAAACAAGAATTATACATTATGCAATGGTAAGTTATGCCAAAAAAAATTTTTTTTTCCAAAACTTACCTCCTTACAGGAACTGATTTTGATGTGCAATTGCTTGTTATTAAAGGGATAAGTCTGGGTACATGAGTATGCTGAAAAAGATGTATTAGAAAAGGATGAAAACTATCGTGCACTGGATACAGCTCTTTCTTCTCTCCTACATTCAAGTAACTCAGTTATATTATAAGACAAAAACCAGTCTTTGAAAGAAATCAAGAAAAGTTTTCCAAAACAAAGTAAAAATAATGATGATACAGTTTCAAAAGGATAGCTGTGGATGCTTTAATATATAACAAAGACAAGTTAACTGTGAAGAACTATCAGGACACTGTAGTTCACAGGGGAGGGAATACAAAGAACCAACCATATATTCCAAAGTACCATGGTTACTGTTCACAGAAAATAACAATTACACTTCCTCAAAGCAGGTAGTTGGGTAAATCTGTATCCCTAACTATTGAAATAGTTCATTCTGGCTTAACTATGCCTCTCTAGAATTCAAGTAAAAGTTAAATAGACATAAATCTTCTAGCTTCTATTAGTAATTCTTATGCCCCTCTTTATATGGTAAAGTAAGCACTATAAAATTCATAATAGATTTAGGATAAAACAATGAACTTAAGTATACAAGTATACGTATTTGATACTTTAAATTTCCTATTTTTCTTCTGAACTAATGGCTGTGTTACCTAGGAAGCAAATTCACAGAGCTTAGTATGTACAATATTTATTAAGAAGTGCCCTACACACAACTGTCAGAGAAACAAAAACCAGATGAAAACTAAATAAAATTGATTCTCTCTCTCTCTCACTTTCCCTCTTTAAAAAAAAAAAAAGTACCCTAGGGATAAACATTGGTAGAAGAAAGAATGAAACAAAAAAAGAAAGTTGATAGGAGATGGAGTTTAATGGAGGAGCACCCTAGGTTCCACTCCCAGTACCACACAAACACACAAAGAAAAAACACCTATGATAAGAATCAGCTTATCTTTGTTCAAAGCTGTCAGAGAGCCTGAGAGCTAAAATAGTCTTTCAGAACAGTCTTAAATTAGTACAAGAAAATCAAACCTTTCTACTTCTACCTCAATCAGTTACTGAATATGGGTCATATTAGAAAGGGGCAAGACATTGGAAAGGGCAGATCTTTGAAGCTGAAGCAATTCTTGAAGAGCTGGCAGCTGAAGGCTGACTACCAACAGTGCTCCCAGGATTGGAGAAACAAGTCTTTCATTGAAGGAAAATATGCATGGCACAACCAGTGTCCTCAACAGTTAACGGAACCAAAATAAAAGGAAAAAATTCATTTAGCCACTGAAGGAGGAAATACCTTTTTCATATGAGATTAATTCCAGAAAGTATGTTGACCTGTCCGGTATTCAATTGTTAACATTCATCATGGAAATGCTGTGTGGATCTGCTCCCTACAGCATCCAGAAGAGTCTATTCTCCAAACATTACTACAGAGCAGAATGAAGCCCATTTACAGGAGGTCTCACCTACCATCACCCTCTTATTTTTCTCAGAACCGGCAAAATCCTAACTGCTAAATTAACCATATATATGACTGTGCCAAAGATGGTGAAAGACTAGCCTAAGTATTGCTACACCATATTCACGGGAAGCTGTACAAAAGGTAAATAAAAAGAGGAGACAAAGCATTCAAGCAAAAACCAAGTTGGGATAATTTAGACTTGACTTTATGAATACAAGCTGACAAATGCAAAATTCTTTAAAATTAAAAGGACAATTACAAAGCAAGGAGAATAATCTAAAGAAGGAATTCTCTAAGGAAAACATGAATAACAAAAAAGAGGAGATAATGTTGTTGAACAATATCACTTACTTGATTTATATTTTTGTAAAGATAGGACAATATCAATAACAAAGAAACTTTTATGTAAAATGAACAATTTGAAAGCAAAGTACAAAGCCTGAGAATTGCAAAACAGATATGCCAAATAAATTTTAGATAATTTTTCCTGAGAACACTCATAGCTATTACCCAAAGAGATTAAAATCATTCAAGAAATGATAAATAACATGTGGATTTTAGAATCTGTATAATTAGAGTAAAATAAGGAAGAAAAAAATGTGGGCAAATAAGACAGAAACCTCAAGTAAAGAAATGATCCATGAAAATTAATATAAACTTAAGGAAAATACATTTCAGTCAGAAATCCTTATCTACTGTGTAAGAGCAGTACTACTGAAAGACAATTTATCAGACCAGATATGGGGAAATTCACATAAAGGAAATATCATATTAGGCTTCCTAAATGCTGTCCTGCTATAAAAGAATCAAATGGCCAGGCATGGTGGCTCACACTTGAAATCCCAGCTACTCAACAGGGTGAGGAAGGAGGCCCACAAGTTAGATTTTGTTGAAAAAAACAAAACAAAACAAAACAAAAAACAAAAAGGCTAGGCATATAGCTCAATGGTAGAGTATCCTGGGTTCAATCCTACATTGCCAAAAGCCAATAAATAAATAAATAAATAAATAAAAATAATATCTCACTTTTTAGAGGCAACAATAAAGAGTTAAGAAATAATTCTGAGGGATGAGAAAAGTAAACCTAAAGTTCAACAGTCAAAATTTCAGTTCTTGTATAAAGAGAAAAGAATAATAAAAATCATTTTTAAGCATGCAAATACAACATTATACATGAAAACTGAGAAAACACTAAAGCCAAACACCAATCAATTGAAAATGGAAAGTGAGGGTTTATCAATAAACACTGGTCAAGAATAAAGGCAGTAAAAAAAAAACTACAGTCAACTTCCAATTCTTAAACTGAGAATGTATTTATTAAATGGAACTTAAAGGTTAAGAGAGAAAATGTACACATACACATTTGTATATATAATTTTCACCTTCCATTTGTGTGGCAAATATGTTTGTACTGGTTTAGAACATGACCTTGGAAAAGTATATACATTAAATGACTATACTGAATAGTTACATAATAGTAGAACACACAGGGAGAGATTTATTATTTCTAAGTGTTCTTTTGGGCGTTCTCAAGCTATTGATGATGAAAAATACAAAGAATTTGCCGTCTGTTACAAATGTGATTTCATACACATATATGAAGATGTATGTACATGCATACTTAATTGTATTCCATATTCAGACATGGTTATTTTATCTTCTATATTACTTATGTTTCATAATGACAACATATTGCTTTTACTATCAGAAAAATAATTCAAAAGTGATTTCCTCCTTTCGGTTAAAAAAAAAAACAAACAAACAAACCAACCAAAAAACCCCACTAATTGCTTAAGTAAATTGAGCAGAGAAGAGGGCAGAAGAAACTCACCCGGATGATGAATCTGATGGCTGCACATCCAGAGGTTGCCATGACTTTTGCACTATTGGGGACAAGATTAAAAAGTGTAGGTACAATGGCTTCAGCCCCATGATCAAACTTGTTTCCCAAAACTGTTGAAAGATGGCTAAAAAGAAAGACAAAAAGTATTTTAATAGGTTAATATTAAGTAAAGATAGTACCATATAATTTTAAAACTCTTTTATTGGATTAACTTGGAACTTTATTTTAATTCTTTTTTTTTTTTGGTGGGGGGAGCAGTAGTGGGAATTAAACACAGCATTGTGCATGCTGACTAAGCACTCTACCAATGAGCTATCTCCCCAGTCCTATTTTAATTAATTCTAGTGGCAGAAAACAAAATGAAGAGAAGTCCAAACAATATACATTCCCTTCTTTTCCCCATCCTTTAATTGACTAGTCTGAAAATGAAATTTGGCATTTTACTTATCTTGTTGCAATGGCAATTAGAGAAGCTGACCTCAGAATTAATCTATTAACTCTAAGTAAACATCAAATAAAATAATCAGCTGATTGCCTTGACTTTTGTTCTTTGTCAGATATTTTCATTTTAATGCCCAGTAATAATCTAAATGCCAACATATCTTACAAATGAGTTCAAAATCTTACCCAAATCAAAGTTCCTCAAGATATTTTTTAGTGTTTTTTTTAATATATAAAAAGGAACTTGCTTCTTTTTCTTTCTTTTCTTTTTTGTTTTTTTAAAGAGAGAGGCGGGTAATGAGAGAGAGAAAAAAAATCAATATTATTTAGTTTTTCACGTGGCTTTTGTTACTTCGACACTTTGTTGTGTACATGGTGCTCGGGCATCGCCACAATCACTGAACACACTGCTCCAGCCCCAAGACATTCTGCATTTTTATTAATGGTACTACATTTGTTTTGCCTGACAATGTTGTTAGTATTGATCAATTTCAATATATTCATACAGTATCTTATATGGTTGAGGCAGAGCTCCAAAATTTCAGGTTATTGATTCAAAGAGGTACTCAGACTCAGACCTACTTAGTAATAAAGTTGTTTTTCCTGAGCTGGGGTACAGTGGAGCATGCCTGTAATTCCAGCAACTCAGAAGGCTGAGACAAATGGATCAGAAGTTTGAGGCCAGTGTCCGTAAGATAGCAAGGCCCTAAGCAACTTAGCAAGACCTGTCTCAAAACAAAAATTAAAAGGGGAGTTTTGAAAATGTAGTTCAGTGGTTTTGTGTCCCTGGGTTTAATTCCTGAAAACAAAATAAAAAGTTGTTTGTCCAATATCTCAACTCACAGACAAAAATGAACCTCCAATCAAAAGCAGGGATTTGCTGCAAGTGTCTGGATGTTGCCTTCCTTCCTAGGAATCAGTTTGATTTTTTAAATAAACTTTTTGGCAGAGATGGTATCTGGAGTACCCTTCTACTTTAGAGCTAGTACAATTCCTATATGCTGGTCTTTCTGGGGGTCTACTGGGTGGTTTGGGCACTTGACAATGTTTCTCCATTCTGAATGATCAGATCTAGAACTTCTCCCAACCCTGTATGAGCTCTGGGAATTATTTTTTACATTATATATCTCCCAGGAAGGATTTCTTTCTCCTCCTATGGGAGTTACATCTTTAACGCACACACAACTGGTATTTACCTGCATTTAGGATTATATAGATTTCTATAGCTCTTTTTCTGTATCTCTCTCTTTCCTCCAGTATTCTTCTGCACTATAAAGTCTGGCCATCAAGGCCCTCTGAAACTCCAGAAAACTTTCCTCAACATAGTATGAGTACTTAGGTTTAGCTTGCCTTCCAAATCTAGAAAGTTGCCTCCAGGTCAAAACTGCTCTCATCAAAAGGTTCAATTTGAGGGGCTGGAGCAGCGGCTCAGAGGTTTCAGTGATTGCCTGGCATGAGTGAGTACGTGGATTCAAACCCCAGTACCATGTACATAACAAAGCGTTGGAGCAATGAAAACCAGATTAAAAAACTAAATAAAAGTGATTGATTCTCTCTTTCTCTCTCTTAAAAAAAAAAAAAAAAGAGTCTCAATTTGCAGCTTTCAGGAATCCATGACCTGTTCTCTACCTTGTATTATCTAGCAACAGTTCCTTTGCCAAGTTTTGTTCAGTCTGCTAGGTCTGTTCTGACTGCATTTTTCCAAGGTTATATCTTATGGATTTTTGTTCTGCTTTGTATTGTTAGACATATTTGATCATTTTAGTATATTAATATTCTGACTTGTATCCAGCACACAAGGCGAAGACTGCCTTGTGGTTTTCCACATGGGTAATTATGTCATCTATTAATAATGGTAGTTTTGTTTATTTTCTTGTCATCGTCACTTTTGTTCCTTCCCCTCTTTTCAGCTTTGACTTAGAAAATCTGACACAATAATAAACAAAAATAATGATACTAGGCACCTTTGTGTTTCCTATCTTCAAAGGAATGCTCAAACAACATATACAACAATATTGGGGTTTCAAAATTAACATGCTCTACCATCCGTATTCCATGTTCAAAGGCCATAAAAACATATATTTGTAAGTTAACGTTGCATGTTATAATTAATTACTAGATAAATTGCTAAAATATCAGAAATAGAGTGTATAATAAACCAATCAGTAATAAGAAAAATAAGTAAAATCAATTTCCAGACCCATTTATTTTCTTCTTATACTAGTGCAGATAATCAAAATCAACCAGTAAGAACTGGGGAGATGGCTCAGTGGTAGAGTGCTTGCCTGGTATGCGTGAGGATCCAGGTTCAGTTCCTATCACCACATACACAACTAAGTGATGGAAAAACAAAAACCAGATGAAAAAATAAAATTAACTCTCTCTCTTTAAAAAAAAAAAAAAAATCAACCAGCAACTGGGCACAGTGTTGGATATCTGTAATTTCAGCAGCTTGGAAGGCTGAGGTAGGAGGATTTCAAGTTCAAAGCCAGCCTTAACAACTTAATGAGGCCCTAAGCAACTCGAGACCCTGTCTTACAATTTTTTAAAATAATTAAAAAAATGGTCTAGGGATGTGGGTCAGTGGTTAAGTACTGCTGGGTTCAATCCCTGGTACCATACACACACACACACAAACAAAAACAAAACAAAACAAAAAAACCTAGGCTTTAGACATATAGACACATTTTAATTTTGATATAAAAGGAAGCTTTTTTTTTTTTTTAAATCAACTGCTAGAGAGTTGGTTCAGCAGTAGAGTGCTTGCTTGGCATACATGAAGATCCAGGATTGAATCCCAACACCACATACACAACTAAATGTCAGAAAAACAAAAGTCAGATGAAAAAGTAAATAAAAAAATTATTCTCTTTATCTCTCACTTTGTCTCTTTAAAAAAATAAAGCAATCATACAAATTGAATCCTATAAAATTTATTTCTGAATCATACATTACCTTTTTGGGTTATCCTGCTACTGTTTTACTTAGGACAGAAATAAATTCATTCACTAAAAAATACCATCACAAAAGGAACATACTTACGCTACAGTAATACAAGCTTCTCGAACAACCTGGGATCTCAGATCCTTAGCTGATAGTTTAAGAGCTCCATCCAACAAGCGTAAATGTTGGAAAAAGCAATCATACTGTGCAGCTCCAGCAACAAGCAGTGATCGAATTTTCTTAAGCTAAAATAAAGAGAATTTTCATTATTGGTATTAAAGGTGGCAGTGCAAAAGAAAATAAAAAAAGAAAGCTATATAAACAATATTATCCAAACAGATTTTTTAAATAAGGCATATGTTTCATTATATTTACAAAACCATATTCACAATACATTTCATATAAACTATAAAACTATATTTTAGAGGCCTTAAATATCTTTCTCCCCCCCATCTCTAAGGTACAAACCCAGCATCGTATGCATCCTACCCACTGAAGTAAACCCCCAGCACTTCTGACATTTTAAATAACCATAAAGCAAATAAAAAAACTTTCTGAACAAGAACATTATAGATTTAGCTATATGTTTAAAAGATATTTATAATGTATATGCAAAGGAGCAAGCTTTTAAAGTTTTAAGGCAATCATTCTTTTTAAAATTACGATAAAAATTAAAATAAAATTTAAATTTTAAAGTACATAATTCAGTGGCATTAAGTACATTCACAATGTTGTAGAATCATTACTATTATCTACTAAGGAAATTTGTTTTTAAAAACAATAAGTCTGGAAACTCTATTCACCTATAAGCAAAAGTACAAAATCAAAATGACTAACCATCATATCATCATCGTGTCCACATGTTAATATTATCATGCTTGGTAATCAAGAGCAAATGGTTCTTTCTATTTAATTGCCTATAGCTTTACATTTTAATATGATTGTTAAAATGTTTTCCATATGAACACCATAGACAACAAACTTAATCAAGAAGGACATAAGTGCACATCAATGCTCACACATACTCAGAAACCAAAAGTTTACTTACCATGCCTATTATATATAATCTTACATTTAACTCATGTTTTCTAAATTTTAAAAAGTATCTTTAAAATTAAATAAGATGCATTAAAAAGGAAAATATAAAAACAATGCTATTAAGGGCTGGAGCAGTGGGTCAGCGGTTTGAGTGCTTGCCTGGCATGTCCTAGGACCCAGGTTCAAACCCTAGCACTACATATACAACTAAGTGTTGGAGAAACAAAGGCCAGATGAAAAAAATAAATAAAAATTGATTCTCTCTTCCTCTGTCTCTTTAAAAAAAAAAAAAAAAAAAAAAAAAAAAAAAAAAAAAAAAAAAAAAAAAAAAAAAAAAAAAAAAAAAAAAAGCAAAAAAATCACACACTGCTATGGAGATTTTAAAAACTGAAAGAATGGTTATAGAATCTTGGAGTGCACAAGGAAGGAAAAATTATTATAAACAGAACAGAATTTCCAGAAGTCATCTAAACAAGAAAGTAAAAACAAAATTAAAAAAAAAAAGTATGCTAGGAAAAAAATAAAATCAACTACAACATGAAATACATGACAAATAACAGTAAAAAAAAAAAAAAGATAATCCAACATTAAGTTAGGTAAATACGAAAATGTATTCAATAGTACTAGTGGGAGGCAAATCCAATTACAAGAACCACATATTATTTTCCCTTAACAGAGGGGCAACAATATTAAAAAGAGTCCAGCACTGGAAAGAAAACAAATGCTCTTAAAAAATGCAAGTAAGGTTATAAATGACTAAAGCTGTTTTTCAAAATATTTTGGTAGTTGGGGCTGGTGAGGCGGCTCATGTGCGAGGACCCCAGTTTGATCCGTGAGAAAAACAAACAAACAAAAAAATAGATGAAAAAATAAAAAATAAATTTTGATGGCATCTACTAAAAAAAAACCCACATTTAAAATCTAACCTATAAAACGCTATTATTATAATGTATGCAAGGACATTTATTGCAATATTATTAATTTCTGCAATATTATTGCAGAAAATTGGCTGGAATGGTGGTTACGGTGTTTGCCCGGCATGCGCCAGTACACTAGTTCAAACCCCAGCACCACGTACACAACAAAGTGTCATAGGAACGAAAACTGCATGAAAAACTAAATAAAAAATTGTTTCTCTCTTTCTCTCACTGTCCCTCTCTCTTAAAAAAAAAAAAGGCAGAAAATTTTGAAAAACTATAAATCTATCAAACAGGAAATGATTTAATAAATTACATGTACTTATAGTAAACTACAGAATAGATGTATCTAGTTATCTGTCTTCAATAAATTGCTGAACAATTAATATGCGCCTGACTTTTACACCAGGCACAATAAATAGGTATGATCTGTTCAGTGAAAAAAGGCAAGTTATTACATAATATATTTAGTACAACCTCATTTGTTTTCATAAAAGGTGGGGCTGTACTTATATTGTCATATATGTTGGAATACTATACAGAAAAGATTGTACTCTTAAAAAAAAAAAAAAGACCATCTGTTATTTCCAAGTGGGTACTTACAAAGTAGAAGAAAAACCCTTCAAATATAAAGTTTATGTTTTATGCTGACAACATTTAATCTGTCATGTTCTTCTACAGATCACCTATAAAAAAGATCTTTATGTATTTGTCATAGAAGTGAGGAAAAACTATGAACCATATTTAACAAATTGGAGCAACACTTTCCATTAAACATTTTAAGATATGCAGACTTCCTAACAAAGAGAAGATGACTCTGAGGTACTCAGTACATGTAATTTGGTCATGTAAATTTAATAAATTCACAAAATTTAAAATAAAATGTATCATCTAAAATGTAGTCTGTTGTCAAAGAAAAAATTATTTAAAACTTTAGCATATATTTTCCTCAAAGAATGTAGGGTAAGTAAATTATTCTTAACTCAAGGGTACCCAACCTTTTTTAAAAACAGTGAGTAAAAAATATTTATCACAGTCATGATTAAAGGAAGAAAAACGCCAAATAAATGGACACACTTCTGTGAAATTTTGTCAATACTCTGAAAATACTGAGTATGCCAGAAAACTGAACTGCTTTACTGGTAAATCTTACATGAGTTAGGATGATACTCATAAGCAACTATGTAACTTCTATAAGGAGGCTAACATCTTCTGAAGCTTACCTTTTCCTGGTTAGTCAATAAACCACAGAAGGAAAGGCTACCTAACGGGCCAGACAGGTAACATCTGGTCAGTAAAAACAGAATAAAAAGAGATCCTAAAAATCAGAAAGATGTCTTTAACGTCAATATAATTTCCAGAAATAAATGTTACTTATTTCTCTATTAGTTAGTACCAGATAGTAATATTACTGAATGTCCATCTTTTTGAAAAGGAACACTGAAAAGAAGGACGAAAAAATGAAAAAACTTACTGCATTGGCACGCTGATCCCAGTCATGTTTATCATCTGACAAAATTTCCCTGATTTTATTTAACGTTTCTTCAAGTTCTCGACTAGAATAGATCTTAAAGAAAAGATACAGAATTTTAACAAGTTTTGTACCATGAACAACATCAACATTACTAGCTGATGCTTAAGCTAATTCTTCATATAATACGGTATATCTTGTTCTAACAATATTTTTAATTGGAGAATACATAGTAATAATAATGTAACAATAATAACAAATTAAGTTGCTTTGTTTTTCTTCCTTATAGTAGATGCAGTCAAACATGTTAGATGGTGTTAAAAGATCAAGGAAAGGGGGCTGGAGAGGTGGCTCAGCGGTAGAGGACTTGCGTGGCATGCATGAGGACCCTGGTTTGAACCCCAGCACCATATACACAACTAAGTGTAGGAAAAACAAAATCACATGAAAAAATGACATTGATACTTACTCTCTCTTTTTAAAAAGATGGTTTTGGTGTTATGATAAATGATCTACTCAAGACCTGTTTCAATAGTGGAGGAAGATGGAAGAGAGTTGGATAAAGTGAATGCAGATAAAATTAAAGAAATAGCATACGCAGACAACTCTTCTGAAAATGATGACTATATGGACAAAAATAACAGTATCTGTAAGATATGGAATATAACATGACTTTTTAAATCTCTTGCGGTAGTAGGGATCAAACCCAGGGTCTGTACATGCTAGAAAAGCAATCTACAAAGAGCCCAAGTTTTTTTTCCCTTCTCTCTTCCAGATGATTTTTTTATTTGAGAAACCCAGCCATGTTTAAAGGAGAGTGAGATCTTGCAAATGTGTTAAGAAAAATCATACACTGAGGAGAGAGCTGGAGAGAGCCAAGTAGGTGGTTGCAGAAAAAGAAACACACCTGATAGCTGAGGAAGGCAGAGGAGTAATTTAACACAGGATGTCAGATTGCTATGTGCTCACTTTACATGAATTCCACTAGAAATCACGTGCTCTAACGTGTGGCTTTCTCCAACAACATTGCTTCTGGGCTATGAGCACAGAAAAAAATTAAAGTTGGGATCATCCAGAGTTGGAGTTTTACAAAATGGGTATTAAAAAATCAGAGAAGCAAGAGGTTTTACTGTATTATATGCAACTTTACCATAAGAAACTCCAATTTTAAAGCTCAGATGAGAAGGAAAGTAGAAATTAGAGATGATAAATTGAGAGTGAGTAGAAAAGACAACAAATTGAAGATCCTTGACACCATGGAGAAGTAGTTGTGAAAGTGTCTGAAAAGAGCATGGAGATTATGATCAATTTGGAGATGTTTTAATGACTCTGGAAACACAGCAGTAACATTCAGGTGATAACAAGACCAAGCGTATACTATAAAGTGGATAACTAAGATGAAGGTATGGAGAAGGTCCAGAAACTGCTGGGTCATCTAAACGGAAATGAAGTCATCAAGAATGTGTCAAAGTTTACTATGATAATAACAGCATTGGCTAACGTGCTTACCATACACTTGATCTACACTGTAATATATAATCCTCTTAAGAACCCCCAGAGAATGTGATAACTCCTAATTTAAGACAAGGAAGCTGAATTACAAAAGATTAAGAAATTAGTCCAAGGTTATGCGGCTTGTGTGGTAGAAATGGGAAGCAAACCTAGGAAACAGCAGAATGTTATCCAAATTAGTACACGGCAATAATGAGGCTGGTGAGAGAACATGAGCCTCAAATAAGCGGCTATGGATATAATGATCACAAGAGATAATGAAGAAATAAAGTACAATTAACCTACTATCAATTACTAAAGACACATGAGTAAAGAGTAATAAAAAGCCTTTAAAGAGCTTCAAGAAAAGAAATTGAATTTTCATTAAGGTAAGGTCATTGAGGGGATCATCAAAAAGGACTAGGAGTTTCTGCTTATGAAACAGATATTCCAGAGGGCACAATAAAAGGTATGGAACATTTGAGGATGGTGGAGTGTCAACTGAAAGGATCCAATGAGTAATCATGAAATAGCTTTTTCTCCTCCATAAAAGAGAGCTGCACTTGACTTCAGTGATACTATGATATTACCATTCTGACAAGAACATACTGAACAATTAAAAATGTTCAAATCCAACTAAATTTTACCAGTTTTTCCTATAACACTAATCTTTTCCTTACATGAAAGATCTGTAATACAAAAAGTGGAGCAAGGGAACAATGATTTCCTGTTCACGAAAACTGAAAAAAAAATTCAATAAACTGACAAAATACACAAAAATCAGAGACATTTTTTAATACCTGTATTTCATTTATTTATTTTTATGCAGTGCTGAGGATGGAACCCAGTTTCTCATACATGCAAGGCAAGCGCTCCACCCCTGACCTACAACCCCAGTCTCACAGATGTTTTTAAAACTTTCTCACAACTTCTTAAGATCTTAAATAGCTTAAGGACTTTTGGTTTCAGGCTACATAGATAATATATGAAGCAAAAGGTATTTAACAAATAAAGCAATGTGAAATATTTTCAAAAGAACATTGAGCATCCACACCCATCATGATGGAAAAAAATATTCTGAGTGATAACAAGTGTTGGCAAGGATGTGAAGAAATGAGAATGATCACACAATTCACTCAGGAGTTTTAACTGATAAAAGAATCCTACAGATTAACATCAGGTAAACTTGAAAAAAAAGATTATAACCATGCAATTTTCCTCTTTGTTTATATCCTAAAAAAACTCCTACAGTCAAGACCATGGTTTCAAAATCTTCATTGCAGCAGGATATGGAGTAGTAAAAAGCTAGAAACAACCTAAATATCCATCAACAGAAAGGATAACTGAATTGTGATATGTTCACACAATAGAAGACCATCTATCAATCCAAATGAATGAAACAATCATAAATTAAAATACCGAATAAAAAGTCTACAGTAGAGCTAGGCTATTATGGCACTTGCCTAGCATGCACAAGGGCGCAGGTTCAAACCACAGCACCACATATACAATGAAGTGTCAGAACATGGAAAGCTACATGAAAAGCTAAATAAAACTGATTCTCTCTTACTGTCCCTCCCTCTCTTTCTAAAAAAACAACAACAACAAAAAATCTATAGCAGTTATGTAAAACATCTATGTTTATCTGTAAGACATGGAAATAATATTATTCATTATGTCTACTCTGACTGCTTCAATAACTTCTATGTAATGACTTTCAAAGTCATTAGTCAACTAATCTCCAAAATTTTCAGGGCTCCAAACTCAAACAAAAATTATTAACTGTCAAAATATGAAGCATTTTCATTTTTATGTAGTTAACTTTTTATTCTTTTTTATTTCCTGACTTTTTATTTTCATGATATTTCAATAAAAGGGAATATCAAACAACAAAATAATGACTCAAGAATTTGAACTTTAATTGGACATTACAATGTAATGTGATTCAATAATATGAATTGCTTTATTTCAGCCTTACTGAAAAAAAAACACTTGAAAATCTAATTATACCAACAAATAATATCTTTGTACTAAGTCAAATACGTAATTTACATAATTATTTAAGGAAAATAATTTTTTAAAAAGGGACAAGACAAATTATATGAACAGGCACAAGGCAATATTCACAGAGAGAGTCACTTCACAGGTAGCTTTACCTGAATAGAAGGGACATCAGTAAAAGCTTTTATAAAATCATCTTCATCAACTGCTCCAGCACCTCCTTCTTTCGAAGCACCTGCTAATTAGAAAGAAATCAATTTCCTAAGGTTCATTTTTAAGTATTTTAGCACTAAAAACACAATATCAACAAAGGCATAATTGAGGGATACTTCAATTTAATAAGAAATCATTAAGAAAAGAAAACCTCCAACTTTCAGATAAAGTACATGGAAATAGTTAATCAAATCTCTAAAACGGAACTAGCTTAGGCTGACTGGATAAAATTCAAACTATTACAACATAGGGCCCCACTTCCACATCCTCCATTCAATGAATTAGCAGGGACACAAATACATGAAAGAATAAACATTTTAAAAACTAAATAACAACATAAATAATACCATCAATAAATGCAGGCAAATCAGTGAGACAGGATCTGTGTATGGTCCTATGGTCAGGAAAGCACACATGGACAAAGCAAGAGTCCTGAAATTAAATTTAATTATACAAATAGATCTTCCTTTATTGTATATAGAAAATGACAAAGGAAACTTAACAGATATAGCAGTTATTTAAGAGCCAGTAATTAAGATATTATCTTTTGGTTCCAACTTCATTCTTCTTTGATACACTGGACCTGATAATATTCACCAAACCATTATTTTTCTGTCAATTCTAATGGTTTCCTGTTAAGCTCTGTCCACAGACTGGAAGCTGAAGGAAAAAGAGACCTGAATGCTTCTGTTATTGTCAGTACAACTCTAATAACTCTGGAAGAGCATTCATACCTGAATAGCACTTAATTCTAATTTGATGTTTATCCAGTGCTCACTGAATCAACTCATCGCACCCATCAAAGATAGCAAGTTAGTATATCCTCGTTAGAGATGTGAGTCCCCAATCTCCAGAGGGCCCCTCCTCTTCCCTATATTTTTATTTGTTTTAAGATGGGGTATCACCAGTACGGTTTTGAACTCCTTCCTGATCTTAAGTGATATTCTATGACAAATACTCCAAGTCTCAACTGCAGGAACTACAGGTAGGAACCACCACATCTGGACCCCCAAGTTTTAAGGATCCTAACCTCATTTTGTTCCTCCAGTCCTGAGCAAGGTATTTGCTTCACATTTTAGCGTGTTCTTTTCACATTTTTAAGTCACTGATAGCCATTTAACAATTCTTCATTCAGGCTGAGTGTCCCTAACCTGAAACCTTTTACTAACATGAAACAAATGAAAATTCCACACCAGTAAACTGTTTCATGAACAAAATTGGTTAAAATATTGTATAAAATTACCTCGAGACTATGAGTATAAGGTGTATATAAAACATAAATGAATTTTATGTTTAGACGTAGATCCCATCCCCCAATATCATATTATGTATACTCAAATATTACCAAATCCACAAAATACAAAATGCAAAAAACATTTCTGGTTCCAAGCATTTTGGATAAGGGATACTCAAACTTATATATTTTAGGGATATACTTTAAGGAAACATTTAGAGCACTAAAAGAGAGCTATTCCCAGAAATAAGTACTAAAAAGATGTCTGGTCTTCCCTAAGTAACACAATGACAGTCAGGATTCAAAGAGGTTTTCTTATGGAACTCATCAAATTGATTCTAAAATTATTTGCAAGAGTAATAGATTAAGAATTGCTCAGACCATCCTGCAGAAGAAAATAAAGGGAATACTTACCCTACCAGACATAAAGACTTAAAAAGCTAAAATAATTATGATAACTAGGTTTAGTACAGTGATTGACAAGATAACCAAAAGAATAACTGTTAAGTTCAAATATAATGACATGAATATATGAAGCTTTAAAATATGACAAATGTATTAACCTATTTGCTGTTACTAAAACAGAACACCTGAGTTTTGCTGTATTATAAAGAAAAGTTTTATTTAGCTCACAGTTTTAGAAGCTAAAAGTGGAAACAGCATGGTGCCAGCTTTGACCACAGCCTCATAACAAATGATAATATGGTAGTGGTCTATGTAAAAGGAAGAGATTACATGGCTAGGCAGGAAGCCAGACAGATCCAGAGTCTAGTCTGTCTTTTATAACAACCCTCTCAAGAAAACTAACCTGGGATCCCAGTTACCAAAACACCTCCCAGTAGGCCACAACTCTTAGTTTTCACATCACCTCTCAATAATGCAACACTGAGGACTAAGATTTCCAATACATGAAATCTTGGGGAACACACTCAAACTATAACAAAACATAACAACAAAGAAGTAATTCTGATCAATGGAGAAACCATGGTCTGATTAATAATAATAACGTACCAAAATTCAACAAAAAGCTGAGACAAAGATTACCCAATTTTTAAAAATGTATGTTTATCAGGTATCAAAAACTTACACTAAACATTCTGATTCCCACGAAAATGCAGCAATCCAGAATCAAAGCATATGTTCATATCAATACTCCCAAACCCAGAAACCAAAGAATAAAGGGCTAATTGAAATAACCCACAGTCCCTGCTAATAACACTTCAAATTTCAAATAAATGAAGGAAATACACAAGACCAGTAATATCAACTACAGAGCCCTTACTGGAAAGAAGAAATCAGAGAAAAGGATGAGGATGATTCTGGTAGCTGTTCAACAAAACCATCAATCAAGGTCTTCCCCAGGACCAGTTAAGTAGCACACTCAGAAAGGGAAAGTAATATTTTGAACCTTGGTGAATAAAGAAAAAGAAGAAAACAAAACATAAGTGATGTATTAAAACAAGATGATAATCCAAGAATCAGAAATAGAAAATCCCACATATTATTTAGTAAAGAAGCTGCATTTCTATAAAATAAAAAAATAAGATAAAATAAAAAGCAGCAGCTGCTGCATTTCTATATGCCAACAGAAGAGGGCTTTCTTAAACCAAGAAAGAACAAACCTTTTTCCTGCCCCATAGAATCCTCTGCTACTTGTAGTCCAGGAAAATCCAATACACTACAAGACAAAGAATAAATAATCTAACACTTATAGTAAAAATAAAAATCTTTTATGCTGATAAAACAACTGGGGCTGGAGCGGTGGTGGCTCAGCAGTCACAGTGATTACCTCGCATACATGTGTACACTGGTTCAAACCCCAGCACCCATGTACACAACTGTCAGAGCAAAAAAATCCATGTGAAAAACTCAATAAAAATTGATTCTCTCTCTCTCACTCTCCTCTCTCTCTCTTGATTTCTCTCTTTAAAAAAAACACTCCAAACACTGAGTGTGGTAGAAACTGTAACACAGTATTCCAACAATAATCAATATAATTAAATAGCAATTACAGGTATGAAAGAATGGATTAATGAGAATGTCAAAAACTCAAAACAGATATGGAAGATACCAAAAGACAGCTAGCTAAAGTCTGGAAAGAAATATTTTAAAAAGACAAAATCAATGAAGAAATGAATACTACAACACCAATCATCCAAGAGAGAACAGATATATCCTGGTTTGAATAAGAAAAGCTATAAAGATAGTAATAGAACATCTTAGAAAATGTAAACACAGAAATGAGATGCTGAAAAGGAGGAGCATACAGGTTAAGAATAAATTACAGAAAATAAAAGAACTATGAACAAGCAAAATAATGTCACACAGAAATTAGACAAATCCAGAACATGGGACAATCTAAAAAGACAACCGACTTAAGACTTTTCAAAATATCAATGTCATGGAGACAAAACCTAGTATGGGGACTGTTTTACAGATAATGTTACAAAACTTTCTTAAATATGATATAAAAGAGTATATGTGAGAATAGAGAGAAAGAATTCAAATATGGGAAATCACTGGTTATAAATATAGGTGATCAGTGTTCACTGTATATCGTTTTCTTATATACTCAAAGTTCATCATAATAAAAAGTATGGGAAGCCATTCACCATGAGGCTAGAGCAGATATAATGCTATCAGGAAAAAAAGAGAGAATCTCCAGAAATTGACATAGTGTAGCACTCGGATGAAATTAAGGATGTTTTATTTAATTGCACAAATTTGGCCATGCATAAATAAGAAACACATGTAAACAGATATATATATACACATAAATTGTGGGGCTGGAGCAGGGTGGCTCAGCAGCTCAGCAGTTGCTTGCTTGGTATGTGCAAGGATGCAAGTTCAAACTCCAGTACCACATATACAGGGATGTGTTGGAATGGCAAAAGCCACATGGAAAATTAAATAATATCGATTCCCTTTAAAATAAACAAATAAATAATGTAAACTGTGATGTACCAAACAAATTAAATGTAAAATAATCAGTGTTCTAGAATAAAGACTGTTTTTGTATTCTTGGAACTAGAAAGTAAACCCTCTTATTCAAGGTAACACATTTCGAAGTCAAAAACAAAAAGGACAGGGCTGGAGCAGTGGCTCAGCTTGCCTGGTATGTGGGAGGACTTGGGTTTGAATGACACCATGTACACAACCAAGTGTTGGAGCAATGAAGGCCACCGCATGAAAAACTAAATAAAATGGATTCTATCTTTCTCTCTCCCTCACTGATCCTCCCCCTCTCTTAAAAAAAAAATATATATACACACATACATACATATATATATATATATATGTATAGGTATATATATTCGAAGTCAAAAACAAAAGGACAGATATTTGACCTACCATAACAAAAAACAGAAATTTGACATAAACACAGAATAAACAAAGGAGAGACTAAGGAAATGATTACAACATTGTTTTTTTTTTAAAGAGAGGGACAGTGAGAGAGAGAGAAAGAATCAACTTAGGGGCTGGAGCGGTGGCTCAGCAGTTTCGGCACTTGCCTGGCAAGCACGAGGACCCGGGTTCAAACCCCAGCACCATGTACACAACTGAGCGTTGGAGCAACTAAGGCCATGTGAAAAATTAAATAAAGTTGTTTCTCCCTTAAAAAAAAAAAAAAAAAATCAACTTTATTTAGTTTTTCATGTGACTTTCATTACTCCAACACTTCATCGTGTACGTGGTGCTGGGGTTCGAACCCACGTCCTGTGCAAGCCAGGCAAGTGCTATAACTGCTGAGCCACCGCTCCAGTCCTGCTTATAACTTTTTAATAGAAAATAAAAGACCCTAATAGTTTTCAAAATTCTAACATATTGATGAGAAGAGCATGTAATACATAGAAGACAATTAATTCCTACTAATGGATTTGAATATTGTGAACTTCACTAGAAAATCAACTCCAGGGGGCTAGAGCAGTGGCTCAGCGGTTGCAGTGCTTGCCTGGCGAACACAAGGACATGAGTTCAAACCCCAGCACCATGTGCACAACGAAGTCTCTATGTTATGGAAGCCACATGAAAAACTAAATAAAATTGGTTCTCTCTTTCTCTCAAAAAAAAAAAGAAAGAAAGAAAAAAGAAAAGAAAAAGAAAAAGTAAAATCAACTCCAGGAGGCAGGCCACTGTTTTGTTCACTGACATTTCCTAAAGATTACAAAAGTAGAAGGACACTTAAAGCTTTAGTAAATATTTTCTAGCTACTGGTCAAATGGATAGGTACACAGAAAAATGCATGTTACCTGAAATACTGCTTTTTACTCACTGAAATAGTAATACTAATAAGGCTTTATATTCAACACCGGATAAGATAAAATAATGTCTTTATTTAAAATAAAAACACAAAATTACTTGATTAAGCAACCCTCTTTAGTTAAATCTTCCACAGAATAGAAGCACCAAACTGTTAAAACATATGGAGACCTGCACTGTTTCTAACCACATAAAGTGGCACACAACTTGAATGCCACAGAGGGAATGTAGTTTCTTAAAATCACATTTAACAGTGTAGAATATAGTTGCTATGGTTTGAAAGTATTTCCCAAAAGTTCATGTGTTGGAAACATATTCCAAAATTCATGTTGATACCCTTTTGGAGGTCGGGCCATTGGGAGGTAATTATTTAGATGAGTTATGAGGAGGGGCTCCTGCTATACTAGCTTTATAAAAAGAGGAAGAGGGGCTGGAGTGGTGGCTCAGAGGTTACGGCACTTGCCTGGCATGTGCAAGGATGCAGGTTCAAACCCCAGCACCATGTACACAATGAAATATTAGAGCAATGAAAGCCACATGAAAACTAAATAAAACTGTCCCACTCTCTTTAAAAAAAAAAAAAAAAAAGGAAGAGAGACCTGGGAACTCTCACCATGTGAGGTTTAGGAAGGCCCTCATCAGATGCCAGCACCTTGATGTTGGATTTGCCGGCCTCCAGAGCTGTAAAAGAAATAAATCTCCATTCTTTAGAAATTATCCATTCTCACTCAGGTATTCTGTTATAGCAGCAGAAAACAGACTAAGACAACTATAGGGCTATTAGAAGAATGTAATACTTTCCATTCTCGATGGTAATAGGTGTTTTATGAGTAGGCAAAAAAGCACATTGCAAAATATTTACTAGAATATTTAATGTGGAAGAAATAAAATATGAGTACCACCTATGTAAATAAGCACGGAGTAATACTATATAGAAGGATATATATCAAACAACAATGCTTATCTAAGGTTGATTAAAGAGCCAAGTTATTATTGAAGATTCTTTAAAGTATACTGTCTGACTTAACAATGAGCATGGCTTTTATATTTAAAACAATCAAACTATGTGTCTCAGTTCTTTTTATTAGTAAGAAACACATAAATAGGTTTTTATAAAAAGACAAATGGTAAGTTTATGGGAAAATATTTTTAATTTACAATATGCCCGTTACAGAAATAATACTTACCAACTCAACTATGTTAGAATGCATGTGACAAATATAAGCCTGGGACTTCAGTTATTATTATAAGCTTATACTTTATATGGATCAAGTATTTTTAAAAATTACATGGCTCAAAAAATTAAGATATAGTATTAAAATTATATTGTTACATTTTAAATTACATTATTAAATATATTGATAAAAATTATAGAGATCAAATATAAAGAAAAATTAATCACATGTGAGATCTTTATTAATGATTTGTCAAATTATTTCTGAATCAAAATTTGAACCAATCTGTGTTCCTACATTAGGCTTTAACAATTTTCTAATACCTATATTTTAGTCAAAAAGCACAGGCAAATGCATTATAAAAGGACCAAAATGCTAACCATGAATAATATGCAGGTACTACAATTCTAATTTTAAAACCTTAAACTGAACACTCTATATGCCTTCGAAGTACAAAACATAGAGCTCAGCACATATTAAGGTCTATGTATATAAGGAAGGTAACTTTCCCGTGAGAAGACTGGGCCTTCAATTTAATTTTTCAATGTCAATCAAAATTATTGATATTATTTCCTCTTTAATCATCAGCATTATGGATACCTCAAAAAATTCAACCTTGTACAAAAAATTTCTTTGCCACTTTAGGTTTCTCAAAGGAGGTAAAGTGAAAGCAAGGTCAAAGAAAATAACTACAGCAAATCACATATATTCCTATATGTAATAAGAAATAGGCAACTTGTAATAATTTATCTGTAACTGATTCAAGTCAAATTCACCTAAAAACCAAAGTTAAGACTGACAGCATTGGGGCTGGGGCAGTGGCACAGTGGTTTCAGCGCTTGCTTGGCAAGCGTGAGGACCCGGGTTCAAATCCCAGGACCATATACACAACTAAGTGTTGGAGCAACGGAGGCCATGTGAAAAACTAAATAAAGTTGTTTCTCTTTCTCTGTCTCTCTCACTGTCCCTCTCTATTTAAAAAAAAAAAAAAAAAAAGATTGACAGCATCAGGGCATCTCATGAATCGTTGAACATTCACAGTACTTTAAGACAGAATGGTTAAAAAAAAAAAAAAAGGAATGGTGACTGGTTAAAACCTAAATTCCAAGTTTCAATAATGAAGTTCTACACTACACAGGACAAAAATAAGACATATATACTATTTACACTATTAATTAGGAAATGACAGAGACGATCCAAAAGGAAGCCTTTGACTAGGTTTTCATCTCATCTCCATCATTCAACCCTCTGAGGCTTATTAGCCTGTGAATGTGGGTCAGATCATCTTTAATGACTCTTCAAGGCTATAATCTGTTAGGATCTTTCCTTGTCAATAAGGAAGAAAGAGAGGACGAAAAAACTAAAACACACAAACAGAAATGTTATCTGATTTCAAATAAACCTCAAAATTAAGAAATAGAAGTTTCCTAATAAAAAAAATTGGACTCCAGGATTCTACAATAAATTCTTGAGATTTATTACACACGTATGATTCTTGTTATGTTATTTGTTAAAAAGAAAAGACAAGGGGGCTGGAGTGGTGGCTCAGTGATTGGAGCACTTCCCTGGCATGCATAAGGACCCAGGTTTGAACTCCAGTACCACATACACAACTAAGTATTGGACAAACAAAGGCCAGGTGAAAACCTGAATAATGCTGATTCCCCTTTCTCTCTCTCTCACTTTCTCCCTCTCTCTTAAAAAGAAAATAAAAGAAAAAAGCAATTTGTTATTTGCATGTAGGAAAAAAGATCATTTGTAGAAAACTGATATTTAAGTTATCGTCATAAAATCTCAGTTCAAAAATAAATGAGTTAAAACAAATATAAAATATCCTAAGGATAAGTAAGCACTTAATGATTTGAAATGGCAATAATTACCTAATAAGAACTCAAAGTTAAAATCACTTCAAGGCAATCTTTGACATTAAATGGAAATAATGAAGAGAAAGTAGTCTCATTCTTCTATTTTTTTAAAATAGAGGGGAAGTGAGAGAAAGAATCAACTTTTATTTAGTTTTTCGTGCAGCTTTTGTTGCTCTGACACTTCATTGTGTACTTGGTGCTGGGGTTCAAATCCGTACCCTCGTGCATGCCAGGCAAGTGCTATAACTGCTGAGCCACTGTTCCAATCCCATCTCATTCATTCTTGAATGAATGAATTAGAGAGCAAGAGAATTTTGAGAACCGATGATTTGGTCAAGGTGTTACCAATGATAACATATAGGACCAAATGACAAATTACTAACATCAAAATCTCATGCAAATAAATTATAAATAATGATAATCATACTGTTATTTTTAAAAAATTAATAGTCAAAATAATTGGTACAGGAACAAAGATTCAGAAAAATGAGCCTTTAGAAAGCAATTACAACAAAAATTATTAAAAGCTTTTCTAGTCACAATGTAAAAATTGTTGCTTTGCTTATTTCCAAATATTCTATTTTGTTGGGAATCATACTAGCTAAGTTAAAATGACTGATTCAGCAACTTTAATTACTTCTATAAATTATAATCGCAGACATACAAAACCTAGAAGGTTCCTATTTACCAACATAGGTAAGTGTGGCGGCAGTATAGCAAAATGATTTTTGTGCTTTGTCCATTTATTAGATGGGTGACTCCAGGGAAATTATTTAATTTTTCCAAACTACAGTTTGCTTATAAGGATAATAAAATACCTAATCCCTAAAAATGAGAGAATGTATATAAAAGAACACTCAATTTTTAAAAATTGTTAATTAAAACACAATAAAAAATATAAGCTGCTTTTTTTTTTTTTTTAAATACCAAGGATTCAACCCAGGGGTGCTTAACCACCAAACCTTTTTTATTTTTTTCTTTAGAGACAGGGTCTCACACTAAATTACTTACAGCCTCACATGCTGTGGCTGGCTTTGAACTTGTGCTTCTCCTGCCTCAGCCTCCCAAGCCACTGGGATTGCAGGTACGTGCCACCATGCCAGGCTGATTATATGTATTTTAAATAATCAGTACCATAAACAATTATATTCCAAACCACTGACCCAAAAGAAGGGAAAACATGTTCATCGAAATTCCTATTAAGTTACAAATGCTATTCAGAAAAAAGACTATTAAAAAGAATTTATTTTGTGCTATTTTAATTAGTAAACACAATGCCAACACTTTTGACATCCACATAATATGAATTTTTAAAACAATGATATAGGGGATGGAGAGGTGGCTCAGTAGTAGAGCACTTGACTGGCATGTGCAAGGACCCAGATTCAATCCAGCACCGCACACGGAACTAAGTAGAGGAAAAACAAAAACCAAATTGGGGGTGGGGGGGTGGGAATCTCTCTCTTTAAAAATAAAATAAATAAAGCAATGATATACTGGTTTGGATCTAACCATAGCCTTTATTTCAATTCTCTTTGGCTTATAACTAGAATAGGATGGCATACTAAGAGCAAAGTACAAAGCAAACTGAAACACACTAAAGATTAAACACAGGCCTTACTAGCTTTAATTAATTAGATAGGATACTTTGCTAGAAATAGCATGTCTCTATATATTAAACTAAATTCTAAAACTTCAAAGGTAGGTTTAGTCAGGAGGCTAAAGAAACTCATTTTAATTTTATTTGATTTACCTAAAAAGAGATTTGTTAAATTCAATGTGGTTGGAGCTAGCTTATACAAGTATGGAAAAACAATAGTTGTGTAGAGAGAGAAAGCAATCTTCAAGTATTTGCAAGTACCACGTTAATACATAATTCCATAAATTCCAAGAAGGCAGATATTAATGCAACATAAAAACAGTAATTATCCACAATTGAAATGGTTTATAACGTTTCTCGAAAATACTTGGCCAAATTGAAAGAACCTTAAAAATCTCTGCATCTTCAGACCCAGTGAAATTTAGAAACTTATTCCCAGTAAATGATTGAAATGATATACAAAAAATAATAGCACAATTTATAACAAAGAAAAAAAAAAAGACCGAAGACAACCTAAATGTGATTTAGAAATGAAAAACTTCCAATCAATAATTTAAGGGAATGAGAAAATATTTAGGGTAAAATATCAGGAAGAAAAAAAGGTATTGAAAATTATGTATTGCATTGATTGCTACTGTTTTGATAATGTTTCCCCCTCAACTGTATCTCTATATACTTCTAATAAAAAAAAAGGAAAAAAAGAAAATTATGTAATGAATAATCCCATTTTGGCTTCACAAGAAAATGTTTATTCGTATTCGTAAAAGTAACTGGAAAATGGGGCTGAGTGGTAGCTCAGTGGTTATGGAACTTGCCAGGATGTGGGTTCAAACCCCAGTACCACATACACAACAAAGTATTGGAGAAATGAAAGCCACATGAAAAACTAAATAAAATTTATTCTCTCTTTCTCTCTGTCCTTCTCTCTCTTAAAACAAAACATAGAGGGATGTATGTGTGTGGGGGTATTGAACAAATTGTATTGCTGAATTGTGTGCATCTAGGAATATGTGACAACTAATCCCAACATTATGTAAAACAATAATGCATTAATAAAAATAGATTAAAAATAAATGGAAGATTAAAAAAACTGGAAAAGCAACTATGAAGTACTTGGAAGAGAGTACAACATAATTTATTGGCTGATTATGTCTACAAATACTGGTACACCAGATGGTTGTGTTCACAATTTTAATCCAGAACACATCTATCATGATTTTTATGAAAGATCTTTATGATTCCAAGTTCCCTTCTAATTCAAAGATTCTGCAACTCTAAGAAAACTTCTCACAACTAATTTTAAAATCAATAAGTCTCTGCCAATACCAAAACATCTAAAGTTAAATTTTCAAATATGACTGACAGCCAAAGATGGCATTAATTTCACAAACATCAATATCCTCTGGCTAGTGCTCTTTTCTTAGATAGAAAAATGGGCAGAGGACCTAAGTGAACTGTGGCAAACAAATGAAACAAGAATGAACTGACAACTGCCAAAAAAGAGCAGAAGGCAGTGTAAGAAGAAAAGGAATAAAGAAACAAAAATTTTCATTTCTTATTATCAAAAGGGTCACTGCCTAGATGGATAAAATCTGTACGAGTAATCACTACAAATATGAAAACTACCTAACACTTTTGTTTTTGGTAGGACTACAAACTACAGGGTGGACATTCAGAAACTCCTTTTAAAAAATCTGATTATATTAATTTGATTAATGTCAGCATTAAATGAGGTAGGTAAACTATCATTTCAATTTGTATCTAAGATAAGACATTAAGTCATGAAAAAAGAAAGTTAATTATAAACCACTGGTCCAGATTCTCAAAAATGTTAAATATTATTACCATGTATTTGATATATTCATCTATTTTAAGTGAAATAAGAAAGTTTCATAAAATTTATTATGGGTGAGAATTCCTTCATTCAAAATCAAGAAAAAAATATCCCTTATAATGACCGAAGAGAGCCATTTGTTATAAAAGGAAGAAACCATCGAATACCATGTATTTTACTAGAGATTGGTAATAATGCATAATAGAAAATATCATGTAAAGATATCAGAAGTAACATTTGGACAACAACACAATCCTATAACTGTAAACCAAAAATAATTAAAAATTTAAAGTGTTAAGTTATTCAAAATATTCTGAGAAACAGGTAAGACATTTTTACATTACAGGTCATTTTTTTCCCATTGTACATATATATATATATATATATATATATACCATACCATCTTTCTAGTTAGTTATATGACATATCAGGGAGTTAAAGCTAAAATACTATCTCTATGATAGTTTCTTTATATTTAGAATACCATGTGACTTAGGGAGAAATATGGGGTTATACTGAAAGATTAAAGAAACACAACTCCTTATAGAACCTGGTAAAAAAATATACAGTTTTACCTTTTTCATGTTTAATCAAAGGACTAAAGATGAAAAGAGAAAAAACCAAAAATCCTCAAGACCATGATTTTCCCACCAGTTACCAAAAATAAGGAAATACCTGTTTTCCCCAAATATAACTGAAACACATATTTATTTTTTAAATAACAGATTATTGTCTCATTAGTATTTCATCCTTATTCTTACAGATTCATTCTGTAAGAATGATGTAAGAATGATCTAGCAGAAACTTACACCTGAAAAGTACTCATGCTTTCTAATTAGCATATAAAAAATACCATTTAAAAATTTAAAGATAAGGAATATGCTAAAAACAGTTCAAATACATTTAAAAATATACTATATGCTGTATAATCACATAAACTCTGCTTTTTCCTATTATTATCTAATCAGAAACCATTTTTTGAGGAAACTTTACTTGACCACCACCCATTTCTTATTGTGACAAGTAATTCAGTAATCAGTATATTCAACCATTTTTTAAATGTTGGAGATTTACTACCTAGACAAATGTGTAAATTCATTACTTAATGCATCATTTGATAGAAGTAACAGCTATAGTATAGTAAAATTAACAGCAAAAATTTGAAAAACCTCTGCCCTTTAAAACAGACAGACAGACACACACACACACACACACACACACCCCTCCCTAAAATCTTTCCTTTTTAAAAATGGCAACTAAAAATACCATCAAGGAACACTAATTCACATATGTTCCTTTAGGAAATAACAATATATTATATTTTTTAACATTTTGAAAAGGAAGCACATTACATGTGTTGCAAGACTCTCTAGATCTGCAATAGTGCTGCAGTCATGAATAAACATATTCCTCCAAAGTTCTAAGTATGTGTGGCCATATCAAAGGCATGGAGCATGCACATCCGATTTGAAAGGGATTTACATTACCTCCAACCTTAGGGCCACCTGCTGAACCAGGCTTCCTTGCACTGTTGACAGGATTTCCGGATGTTTTAGGTGCAGGAACCTTGAAGGCTGAAGCAGCTGATGATGGCCTGTTTCCATCCACTGACTCCTCATCATCAAAGCTTTTATCTACACAAAGCATTAGAAAAATGTATTTTTAAAGAAACAGCTTTGTTTCATTTTTCACAAGAATCAAAAATCAAATAAAGCCATATATAAAAATCATGACTTTGGTAAGATACATAGTACAAAATAAAGGTCTTTTAAAAAATCATGTACACATTGGTTAACACTATATGAAATAACCCTCTGAAATTTAAAATCAAAATATAGTATTATATTTCCTACCTATACCTATTAAGGCAAAACACAAGCATTAACTCTAAGAGCAGTAAGAAGCATTTTTCTTTTTTTTTCCTTCTCATATAAGCATTTTCTGCCAGCTCCTCCCATAGAGCATCTTCCAGCACGCCCTGCCTTATTCCTTATACCCAGATTCTGCAACTTACAATCACAGATCCGTTTGCAAATCAGTCGCCTCATTCCTCTGAAAGCTCTTAATTTCCCTCACCCTAGGATTCTCCCAATAGTTCACATGGCCAAATACAGTAAATTCGATACTAATCAAGGATTCTATCAAAAATAGATAGAAACAACCACAGAACCACCACTGAGGTTTGTGCCGGCATTTTTCTTTCTCTTCCCTGCCCTAGGTGCTGTAACAGCCAATCAGCTACAAGGTGACATCATCTTATGGCAGCTACTGCCAGATGAAAGGTAAAAATTCTCCATGCACCTAAAAAAAATTCTCTATACATCCACAATTGTTATTCTATTCAAAAATATTTAAACACATTTAATACTTAATAATAAATACATCTTGTTTTCTTTTACTTAATTCACATAAAAATTTACATAAATAGAAAATAAGGCTTTATGCAATATTCATTGTGCTGAGGTGCTTATGATTGCATCAGTAAAGCATGGACTATAACAGTGCTCATCACTGCACATAATTAACTCTATAATCTCACAATCTGCTGCTTATGGAGGTCACAGAAACAAAACTGAACAATTTGTTCTCATAAATGATTTTCTAATATTCTATAAAGCCCCTTTGAGAATATAATAACCACAGTAGTATCATCTCCTTATACAAGCGAAACAGCCCCAGACCACCTCCACACCTCCCTATCCAACCACAAGATATAGGCAGTTTTACTCTTCTGAGAAAATGGTTTTCTCTAGGACCCTGCACAAACCAACTATGACAAACAAGATGGGCGAGGCAGAGAAGCACCATTACCACAGGCTTCAGATCAATATGCCAGAATCTTCGTTTCAACCTGTTCTCCTTACCTATAAAACACCCAACCACTCAGAATACATCATCCAGAAGAGGAGGTATTTTCAGCACAGCTATCAAATATATTTTACAGAAAATACCCCCAACAAGTTTAAGACTTGTGTGTGGGGGGGAAGGGGACAAAAAATCAGACACCCTAATATAAAGCCACATTCCATTTCACTATTTTTCCTAATACAACTTGCGGGGGGAAAGTATCTTCTAGTAAAAAGAATAAAATTTTTAGTATAAAACAATTAGGAAGTCAATTTAGATAAAGTAATGAGTTAAAAACCTATGCTTTACACAGATTACTGTTAGAAACATTAATAACAATGCCAAATAAAATTTTTTGCCACTACTATGTAAAAAAAAATGTAGTTAAGAAAAAGTAGACACAAAAATCTATGGAAAGTTAGGCACTGAAACATAGTAGCCAGAAATTCCCATGGAAACTGTTCTGTTCCTATACACACACAAGAATTGAAAAGAATAAATGGCCCTACCATTTTAAAAAAAATTAACTCTTAACTTTCTCAAAACTACTGAGACATTACTTTATAATCAAAATACAGCAAAGTATACAGATCCAAAGTATGCAGTTTAATCAATTTTCACAAAATGAACATGCTATGCAACCAGATCAATATATTATCTACATCCTGAAAATACCATTGAGACCCCTAAAAGTCATTATTTCATCAACAAAGTTAACTAGTTTTGAATCCTATGCCATAGTTGGTTTTGTGCATTTATGAACTTTATATAAAAGGAATCACACAATTTACACTTTGATATCTACTTTCTCACTAGAATTTGGAAAATAATATTTGGAAAGTTCATTTTCATTGCTCAGAATTCTCTTAGGTACGAATGTGCCACAATGTTTAATTATCTACTCTGTTGATCGACATTTGGGTTGTTGCCAATCAGGAGTAACTATAAAATGATGCTCCTAAGAGATGAGCAAAGTTAAAAGGTTGTAAAGACATGTATTATTGGGAAAGTAATAAACATAGTACAGGTTAGCATCCCTAATCTAAAAATCTGATATCTGGCATGCTCCAAAATTTAACATTTTTTGAAAGAAAATATGATGCTCAAACAATATTGGATTGTGGATCTTGGGATTATGCATGCTCAACTGGTAAAGTTCTGTAAATTTTTCTTTTAATCCAAAATTTGAAACACTTTTGGTCTCAAACATTTCAGACAAAGGACACTGAATATGTAATTTAGTTTGTTTTTTTTTTTTAATTTTTTTTAAAGAGAGAGGGACAGTGAGAGAGACAGAGAAAGAGAGAAACAACTTTATTTAGTTTTTCACATGGCCTTTGTTGCTCCAACACTTAGTTGTGTACGTGGTGCTGAGGTTTGAACCCGGGTCCTCATGCTTGCCAGGCAAGCGCCGAAACCACTGAGCCACTGCTCCAGCCCTGTAATTTAGTTTAGATCATAATAAATCAAAGATGCTATATCACAATACCTAGCTAGGGCAGTGTTCCTCAAAATATGATCCCCTGACCAGCAGTTAAGCATCACCAGAAGTTTCTTAGAAATGCAAATTATTGTACCCCAATCCAATTCTGGAGATGCAGCCCAGTAATCTAACTATTAAGAAGCCCTCCTAATTGTTTTGGTGTATGATCAAGTTTAAGAAACACTCCACTACGGCAGGGGTTGATGAACTTTCTCCATAAAGAGTCACAGAGCAATTATTTTACATTTTGCATCTCATATATATTATGGTCTTTCTACGATACATGATATGTAAACAAATAAGTGTGGCTGTTTCAATAGAATTTTATGTACAAAAATAAGAAAACTGCTGGATTTGATCTGCACGCAACAACTTTTCAATCCTTGCTTTAGGATAATCAATAAAAGAGCAAATGCGTACCTAAAGAAAATAGAATAACAACAGAATATCAAAAAATCTGGTTAACTAAGAAGAAGCAGGAAAAGGGGACAAAAAGATAAAATATAAAAATAAAACAGGGGGGCTGAAAAGGTGGGTTATCAGTTGAAGCACTTGCCTGTCATGGCCAAGGGCCTGGGTTTGAAGCCCACCACCACATACACAACTAAATGTCAGAAAAACAAAAACCTAATAAACAAATAAATAAATATTGACTCTCCATCCCCCAGAAAATAAAAAATAAAATAAAATAAACGGTAAGCATAAACTGAATACACTAATAGTTACCTTAAATGTAAACGAACTAACTAAACAGAAGTAAAAGACCAAAACTGAATTTCTTAAAAATAGACCACTTCAGTGAAATGCTTTACATATATAGCCATGTAAGGGTTAAAAGTGAAATGATACAGACAGACCTTGGCAAACACCAACCAAAAGTCAGCATAGCTATATTAATATCAAACAAAGCAAGTTTAAAAAGCATTATTAGAAATATAGACATTTACAGACTGGAGTGGTGGCTCAGTGGTTGGACTAGCATGCATGAGGACCTGGGTTCAAACCCCAGAACCACATACACAACAAAGTATCGGTGAAACAAAGGAAGAATGAAACAATAAACAAAGTTGATTCTCGCCCCCCCCCATCATCTCCTCTCTCTGAAATAAAGAAAGAAGAAAGCAAGTCAGTCAGTCAATTGGTAATGGTTAAGGGGTCCATCCAACAGGAGTAGGGAATCAGAACCCTAAGTATTTATGCACCCAGTAACACAATTTCAAATATATTAAATGGAAATTGGAAAACTCTTTAAAATGAAAAATAAAGGCTGGAGAGGTGGCTCAAAGGTAGAGGCCTACCTGACATGCATGAGAACCCAGGTTTGAACCCCAGCACCACATACACATAACTGCCAGAAAAACAAAAGCCAGATGAAAAAATAAATGAAATTAACTCTCTTTAAAAAAAAAAAAAAAAAAAAAAAGGAGGGTAGGGTGATAAGGGCTGAGGTTGAAGTTCAGTGGTAAAGCACTTGCCTAGCATATATAAAGCACTGGGTTTGATCCTTAGCATCAATATGAACTGATTAATCAATCAGTGGAAAATCTACAAACATGAAAAGAAATAAATTTCTACCTGCTACCAGTAAGATTATATATTCTTGTAACCACAAATTAATGGACTTCATAAAACTAATTGATCATCACACACTTTAAAAATTTGTTTTGTAATTTATGTGAAGGCTATAAATATTCTAAGTTTAAAATCTTTTTCTGAACTATAAAATAGCAGAACAAATACCAATTATTTTCTTTCTAGCAGCCATTATGTCCCAATAGTTATAAACTCATAAAGCTGATTTCTGTTAGCTATTTAAGGGCAAGAACTTTGTTTTATCTATACAGTAACCCATTACTCATAACAATCCATGTATAATCATCACAGTCAGGGCTGGGGGGTAACTCAGAGGTTATGGCGCTTGCCTGGCATATGCATGGACATGGGTTCAAACCCCAGCACCAAATACACAACGAAGTATCAGAGCAACAAAGGTCACATAAAAAATTGAATGAAATTCTCTTTCTCACTGTCCCTGTCTCTTAAAAAAAAAAAAAATTCAACAATCAACTCTTTTTCCTGCTTCTCACCTTTGTTTTCAAGAAGTCTATCCTTGACACTGCATTCTGTTTTGTTCTGTTTTGAAGAGAGAGGGGCAGTGAGAGAGACAGAGAAAGAGAGAAACAACTTTATTTAGTTTTCCACATGGCTTTCACTGCTCCAACACTTAGTTGTGTACGTGGTTGCTGGGGTTAGAACCCAGGTCCTCATGTTTGCCAGGCAAGCGCCGAAACCGCTGAGCCACTGTTCCAGCCCCAGCATTCTGTTTTGAACAAAGTTCCATATCACTGCTCAAAATTCTCCTATGACTTCATAAAAAGGCCAATGATGAATCTTAGCACATAAGTTTCTCCAACCTCATCTCCTACTTTGCTCCCTCCCTCTCTCTCCAATCCAACCCTATTAGTTTCTTTGTTGGGACTCATGTCAGGGTCTCTCTGCTTGTTCCTTCTGCCTAGAATGTTCTCTCCACATCCTTTCCCCCAATGCACACTATTCACTCACTGTCTTCATGCCTTTATTCATCTGTCACCTTCCAATACCTTGATGCTATGATCTACCCTGCCTCCTTACTTCATTTAGTTTACCATCTACATATTTCATTTATTTTATTTACCTGTCTTCTGTGTATTTTGCCTAATGCTATTTCTTCCCCACGTGGAACAATGGCCTAGAACAGTACATTATGTAGAAGGGAGACTAAAATTATTTGAAGTAATACTCTAAAGGCAAACAACTATCCACACTGGATAAGATATACAGTTCTAAGAACCTTAAAAGCAATAAACTATTTGATAGGATAATAAAAAAATATAAGGACAAACCCAGTACATTAAAACTTCTATTCTGGGGCTGGAGTGCTGGCTTGGAGGTTACGGCGCTTGACCGGCATGCGCGAGGATGTGGGTTTGAACTCCAGCACCACATACACAACAAAGTGTCTCGGAGCAATGAAAGTCACACAAAAAACTAAAGATTGATTGATATTCTCTCTGTTTAAAAAAACAAAAACAAAAAACCCTTCTAAAGACTGTGCAGAGAAAAGGGAACAGAAATGAAAACCTACATAGGGTGCAGTCAATAGCTGGTATACCATATGACTATACCCTCAAGGATGAAGAGAAATCTAAGTAAACCCTTAGTTTCCTATAGTCTATTTTTTTCAAACTTTTCTCAAAAGGAAGCAACATGAAAATGAATCAAATGGACTGCTTCACTAAAATCAACTGCTTGGGCAATCCACATACTCAACTTCTTGAACTCTATGGGCTCAGACTGGTAGTGGTTCCAAGCAACAGCCAAAGCAAATGCAAAATGTACCATGAAAGAGGGTTTCTGGCCTCAAACGATTACCTCAAACAATTTCCTACAGGTCACCAGGCACAAAGAAAATATGACACAGTGAGCAAGAACATATACAAAGTGACAGACATTAGGAACAGACATGCATAAAAGCTTAAGCTTCTGTTATCAAACACTGAAAACAAAATGATTACTTAATGGGAAAACTAACACAATTTGGAGGATTAGAAAATTATAAAAAGTGAAAGTTTTTTTTTTAAATAATCAAATAGGGAGTTGGAGTGGTGACTCAGCAGTACAGCACTTGCCTGGCATGCACGGGGAGGACCCAGGTTCACACAACTGGGAGGGGGAGGTGACGGACAGATGAAAAAATAAATAAAATTAAATCTCTATCTCTTTAAAAAATAATAATCTAGTAGAACTTCTAAAGATGACAATATAGTAACTGAAATTTAAATTCAGTTGGCAGGCAGATTAGATACAGCTCAAGAAATCATCGGAAAATAGGAAGACTGTCAGGAGATACCACCCAGTAACATACAGGAGGTCCTCTACTATTTACTGAATAAAGGATCAAACGAAAAAAGTAAACTGTAAATTATGACTATGGCTCTAACTTCTATTCTTATCCTATTGTTTTGAAAGGACAATACCATGGTTGAGTGCAAAAGCAGAACAGATAAGAATATTATAAGGCACTAGACTAGGGCTGGAGCGGTGGCTTGGTGGTTATGGACTTGCCCAGCATGCACAAGTACACGGGTTCAAACCCCAGCACCCACGAACACAACTAAAATGTCACAGCAACGAAAGCCATGTGAAAAACTCAATAAAAATTAATTCTCTCTCTCTCTCTCTCTCTCACACACACACACACACACGTACTCTCTATTCTTCTCTCTTTAAAAAAAGAAAATAAAGGCACTAGACTAGGGCTGGAGTGGCCGCTCAGCAGTTATAGCACTTGCCTGGCATGCAACAGGATGTGGGTTTGAACCCCAGCACCAACTACACAAAGAAGTATCAGAGAAAGGAAAGACATATGGAAAACTAAATAAAATTGATTCTCTTTCTCTCTCTTATAGTCCTTTTTTTTTTTAAAGGGCATTAGACTAGAGGGCCAGGTATGGTGGAGCACACCTGTAAACCCAGCAACTTGGGAGGCTGAGTGAGACAGGAGGACTGCAAGTTCCACACTAGTCTCAGCAACTTTGCAACGCCCTTAGTAACTCTGCAAGATCCTCTCTCAAAAATAAATAAACAAAATAAAAAGGGCTGGGGAAGTGGCCCCGAGGTTAAAAGCACTAGAGACCGCTTGTGGCGGCACATGCCTGTGATCCCAGCAGCTAAAGAGGTTGAGGACAGAGCACTGAAAATTCAAAGCCAGTCTCGGCAACTTAGCAGGACCCTATCTCAAAATAAAAAATAAAAAAAGGGCTAGTGATATGGCTCAGTGGTTAAGCACCCCTGGATTCAATCCCTAGTACCAAAATTTTTAAATATTTCAAAAAAGCACTAGAGGATAGAAACTAATAAAGTGAATAGGCTGTAATAGCTATTTATAATGAAGATGGAAAAGAAAGAGATGAAGAGTGGGAGAAATGGATAGAGATGGAGAGATAAAGAAATGGATAGGAGGGGCTTGAACGGTGGCTCAGTGGTGCTTGGCCAGCATGTATGAACACACGACTTCAAATCCCAGAACTACACATACAACGAAGTCTTGGAACAATGCAAGGAACATGAAAACCTAAAATCATTTCCATCTCCCTCCCCTTAAAAAAAGAATGGAAACAACCCAGATGTCCCTCACTACATGAATTGATCCAAAAACTGTGGTACATATATACCATGGAGTTTTACTCAGCAATTAGAAACAATGATATTGCAGCCTTTGAAGGTAAATGGATGGCTATGGAGGAATTCATGCTGAGTGAAGTCAGCATAACCCAGACAACCAAGGGTTGAATGTCTTCACTCATCTGTGGAGGCTGGAGCTAGACCCTGGCCATTGAGAAAGGCGGTCAACTCTCATATATTAAACCCTGAAAAGGTGTAGTGATACATAACCTAAGGCATTCATAGAGACATACTGGGAAGGAGCAGGGACGTGGGGGCGGGGTACAAAGGTGACTAATTGGGGGGGGGGCTCTAAGGGGTAAATCAAATTTTCAGAATATAAATATATTGTTGGGTTAGAAAAATAAAAATAAAAGAAAAAGAAAGAAATGGATAGGAGAAGGAGGAGGAGGAAGAGAAAATGGAAATAAAGAGACAAACTGAAGAGGTGGAAGGAGAAGAGATGGAGAGAGAATGAGTACATGAAAGAAAAGATGAAGAGGAAATGAAAGGAAAGGGGAGGCCAAGGTAGAACAGGAGGATACGTGCTCTGGAACCTCAAGTATGGTTTCACAAATTTTGAATTAATTCTTTTTTGTAATTATTATGTCCCTAATTAGAAGAAGCTCTTTGTAAGTTTTTATTATATTTAGAGGCATTCATAAATAAGATACATTAATATTTAGATGAGAGAGAGGAACAAACAACAGGGAATAAGATGATGAAATTCATCAATAAGTTTTTACAAAAAGTCTGATGCAAAATGGGATGAAATATTAACACCTATCAAATCAAGGTAATGGGTATATAGAAATCTGTTATTTTCAGTATTTCTCTGGTATATTTAAAATATTTTATAATGAAACAATTTTAAACGTTTTTTTTTTCCTTTAAAGATTACAATAAACTCCTTGAAGGTACCACTGAGACAGACAGGAAGGCAGTCAGAGGATATTGAGCTAAAGTGTAAGGAGAATTCATAGAAGAATGAACAGTTCATTTAGTGAGTAGTAGGATGACAAGCAGGCTGATACAGGATCTGCTGGGCCTTAAATGCCATGCTGCCCATATTCAAGGTTTAGCAAAACAATACAAATAAACTACTTTATTGGGGGAGGGTGTAGAAGAGAGGCAAACAGAGGAATAAGATGTGCAAGTACAGAAGAAAGAGGCAGAAGAGATGGAAACAGGAGAAGACTGGAGGAAGAAAGAGGTAGAAAAAAAAGAGGAGGGACAGAGAGAAAAAGAAGAGACATAACACTTGAAAACTACCCTTAGGGAGCACTGAGAAATTATAGGCCCACTGCCCCATGTATGCATGCCTAATGTCAAAAAGTAATGAAAACCCAGTTTTTCTTTTCTTTTCTTTTCTTTTTTAAGAAAGAAGGATAGCAGCAGGGAGGAGGAGAATCAATTTTTATTGAGTTTTTTCACATGGCTTTTGTTGCTCTGACACTTAGTTGTATATGTGGGTGCTAGAGTTTGAACCCATGTACTTGTGCATGCCGGGCAAGCGTTGTAACCACTGAGTCACACTTCAAACCCTTCTTTTGTCTTTCAAACTCAGTTGGTAGCAGAATCTGAACTGATGTCAGTTTATGGCAAAATGTAATGTGAACTAACATAAGGCTATTTGTTGTCTTTCTTTATTCGGCTCAGCTCAAATTTGCACACATTTAACTGCAAAAATATTAACATACTTGATTGCTCTTCCAGGCCCAGGAGGAGTTATTACATAATATACTAAATGTGATCATATTACTTTTCTAAAATCAGAAATATTCTGAATTCTAAAACACACTGGTCCCTAAGGTTTCAGATAAGGATGTGTGAATTCAGATTATTTTAATTAAGTCCTATCACTTTTTTTTCCTCACTGAAGGAAAGCCACAAAGTCAAGTGGCTTCCACTTCAGCTTTAGATAAAGGTACATGACTAAAAAACCTTAAACTTCTGCTTCTAAGACCCATACAACAGATGAAAAAAGTCCCATTTTACATGGCAAACAAAAGAGAAAGCCAAAACTTCACGTCTCACGGAATCCATTTTCTATGGATTTTCTTCAGTAAAACAACTAGTTCACTAAGAACAACCCTCAATATCATGGATTTTCACTCACAAAATATACTCGGTTTCATATTAACTAGTTGCTTACAGTGAAGTTCCTCTTTTCACTTGAAGTTATATCCTTCCTTATTCTAATTAAAACAATGAGCAATAGGACTCTGAATTTCTGAGCTGTTTTACACTTGCATCCAGCAATGACCATGGTCATATCTAACAATTAAATTACCAATTAAGATTAGGAAACAATAATCTCTACAGTTATACCACTCATTTCTCAGAAAATTCAGATTTGAAGTGTTTACACTCCCCAGGGTAAGCTTTTATAACAGACAACTCCCATTGGCTTTTCTCTGACCTCACAGGCACCTCTGTTCTGTCAGCTACTCCTCCTTTACTCAACCACAGGATGTTGTACATCCTCTTCTCTAGACTATGCCTCATCCATTCTCCGTGGTTTCAAATATCTTCTGTATCCTTGTCTCCCATATGGGGATCTTGAAGGCAACTTTATCTTCACATGGATAACAACACTAACACCACCTCCAGACCTATTCTTAAATCTTCTCCAATCCCAATATGATAAATAACATCACCATCTATCTCAGCTGCTCAAGCTCACAATGTAGGACCGCATCCTAAATTCTCTTCTATCTTACAGAGATAATCTGCAACATTTCTTGTGTAATAACTCCAACTTATATCTAAAATCCACCTATTTCTATTTACTTCTGCTGCCACTCCTAATATAAGAACAGACCAATACCATCTCTGCCTATATTGCCATAACAACTTCTTAAATGGTCTCCTTGCTTCATTTCTGACCTTCTAAATGACAAAGTAGACAATTCTATGTTCTAAAAGAAGGAATCGGTTCAATGGCTGATGAAACCATAAATAAAAGGCTAACAGGGAGCTTTATAAAGGATGGATTAGGCTGATAACAACTAAATACACTGTTCAATATTAATATCCCAAAAAGTAATTAGACATTAAGTGCCTCTGAAAGATATCCAAAATATCACCTATAAAAATGTGTATCAACAAAACAAAACTTCAAAATCAAAAAGCAGCACAGTGATGCAACCAAAAAAATCTAATGTGCGGAAAAGCATTACCTAGCAGGCATTTCTTTCTTCAACAAATAAATAGTAAGAGCAGAAAAACAAAAGATAAATGTTATAAATGAATAGAGCCCTAACAAATAGATCAACCAACTACAACAGTGCATGCGTGAGTACATGGTTGTCAAACCCCAGCACCACGCACACAACTAAGTGTAAGCCAACGAGAGCCACGTGAAAACTCAATAAAAATTGATTCTGTCTCTCTCTCTCACTGTCCTTCTCTCTTTAAAAAAAAAAAGATACTTATGAAACTGAAATTTTAAACACTGAATATTTGATACTAAAGAGTTTTTAAATGGATGTGAAAAAGTACTGTGAATGTCTTTTCAGAAGATAATTTCATTTTATACATGCAAATGATCACATATGCCCCAAGTATGCATACGTACACACCTCAATCCAGCATGAAGGCGGGGTTATGGAGAAGAAGGAATAAGAATGTAGATGGATAAAGACTGGTTCTGTAGTGATAATTTCTTAAAGCTGAATGACAAGTGGTAATAAAGGTTCATTACAATATTATCTATTCTTGGGTATGTTTGAAATTTTTCAATAAAAAAATAATAATTTGTACCACTTTATTCCCTGCTTAAGATTTAAAACTCTGCAATGAAACCCCAATAATATAAGGACATCATAATAGCTAAGAAAATTAGGTGGGGGCAGAGATATGTGAAATTGGCACCTAAAAGATAGTAATAAATTCTCAAAAGATTCATATTTTTTTAAAGATCTAAGGTGATTTAAGAAAATAATCAAAGCGGCAATTTATAATTCTAAGAAGCTGGCAGGCACGGAGGCGCACACCTATAATCCTAGCAGCTCAGGAGGCTGAGGCAGGAGGTTCACAAGTTCAAAGCGAGCCTCAGCAAGTGAGTATGCTCCTAAGCAAGTTAGAAAGACTCAAAATAAAAAATAAAAGGGGCTGTGTGTGGATGCAGCTCAATGGTTAAGCACCCCTGGGTTCAATTCCCAGTACCAAAAAAAAAGTATGTCACTGTATATACTATAGTCATGTATATAAAAAATGTTCTTCACAGGTATAAGAATTATGACATCATGCTTGGGGTTGTCTTTTTTGGAAAAATATAGAACAAAGGCAAGGGATCAGGGAATGGGAAGAGGGGGGTAGAGGGGTGGCTATGTTGACCAAATTATATTGCTGTGTTGTGTGTATCTAGGAATATGTGACAACAAATCCCATCATTATGTACAACTGTAATGTACTAATAAAATAAAACATTAAAAGGAAGTTGACTGAAATAGCAGAGAACTAATCTACCTTGCAGAATTACACAGAAGTGACAATTTCTAAGCCAGAAGTACAGAAATGAATACAAGGAGTGACAGAATATCTATGGAAGGATTTCATCATTAAGCTCTTCCCCATCTCCACCTCAGGGAGCTCAATACACAAGTGTGCACATGCACACTCACATGAATGTGGTTGTGTGCACAGACATATATACCCATGATTTTATAAAAATGGAACCACCAGAAAAGTTAAAGAGAAAGTTCTTAGAACCATTTAAACTTTAGTTTGCCAAAGTTAAATGTCATCCATACATAAAGTATGGATGACAAAGTGAAGGATCTCTCTCAGAATATGCAAAAGAGAAATGAGAAAAACTTGAAAAGACAAAGCATTTTACAAAACAGTGAATCAACCGTCCAATGTGTGAATAATCCTGATTTCTGTGAGAAGAGACTAAAGCTAATAAATGAGGAAATCATAGCAAAAAAAAAAAAAAAGAGAGAGAGAGAAAACTGCCCAGAGCTAAAATTGCAAGCCTTCATAAATAAAACAAGCAAAGAACAAAAATTTTAAATGTCTTCAATTTAAACTAAAATAAAAATTTTCAGTAGAACTATGAGAAATTGAAAATTTAACTCCTTCAAAATAATGGCTAAACTTTAATATTCATGTAAAGATGCTGTGTTCTTAACAGCACAGATAATAGTTATTTTATTTACAAAAAATAAAGTTGAGCCAGGTGTGGTGGCTCACACCTGTAATCTCAGCAACTCTGAAGGTTGAGATAGGAAGATCACAAGTTTGAGACCAGCCTCAGCAATTTAGCAAGGCTCTGAGCAACTTAGCAAAACAGTCTCAAATTAAATACAAAAATGGGGTGAGAATGTTGCTCAGTGGTTAAGCACCTCTGGGTTCAATGCCTGGTACCAAAAAATAAAACTGATTCTATACAAAGCTTAATATAATAGAGGCCAAGATCTGATAATGCTTTTAAAATATCTAGATTGATAAAACATCAAAAATCTATTTTAAAGGCCTAGAGCAGTGGCTCAGAGGTTAGGGCATTTGCCTAGCATGCATGGGGATGCAAGTTCAAACCCCAGCACCAGGTACAAATGGTGTCGGAGCAAAGAAGGCCACATGAAAAACTAAATAAAACTGATTCTTTCTTTCTCTCTGTGTCCTTCTATCTTTATAAAAAAAAAAAAAAACTATTTTAAGATGAATGTGGAGCCACAAACCTGTAATTCCAACAATTTGGGAGACTCAGACAGGAGGATTACAAGTTCAAGACCTGCCTCAGCAACTTAGCAAGGCCCCCAGCAACTTAGAGAGATCCTGTCTCAAAATAAAAAATAAAAAGGACTGGGGTTGTGGCTCAGTGGTTAAGACCCACTGGGTTTAACCTCGTGTGTGTGTGTGTGTGTGCGCGCGCGCGTGTGTACATAATTTGAAGATATTTTTATCCTTTTTTTTCCAGAGGTGCTTTAAAAACTCAAGACCACCAGTTCAGCGCTGTAAACAATTATAATTTAAACTATTATCTGATATTAATAAAATTAAATATAATTAAAATTAATAGCATGTCATGATAACCATTATATCAAACTGAAGAATGAATGAGACTCATAATAAAGTTTATTTAAAACCTGTACAAAATCTGTTCACTTTAGGCATTTAACACCTTCAACACAGGTATAATCTAATGATAACAACCTTCAAAACTATCAACTAGGGGGCTGGAGCAGTGGTTCAGGAGTTCGAATGTTTGCCTGGCATGAGCCATGACCTGGGTTCGAATCCCAGCACCACATACACAACTAAGAGTTGGAAAAACAAAAAACAGATTAAAAAAAAATAAATGAAACTGGCACATTCTCTCTCTTAAAAAAACAAAAAACAAAACAGCAATCAACTAAAGCCAGGTACCAAGGTGGTAACATACCTATAATTTCAGCTATCTGGGAGGCTGTGGCGAGGGGATTACAAATTCAAGCCCAACCTGAGCAATTTAGGTAGGACCCTCTCTCAAAACAAAAATAAAAAGGACTGGGGATATAGGACTACCTCAAGAAGGTTACTGTTTACTTAAAGGTACAGTATATGTGACTAGATGCCCTTAATATAGACCTAAAACAGGTTGGTTGGTTAAGGCCTCAACGACTATGGCAGGAGGCTACTTACCGGGTAGCTTTATTTTAGTACCTGGCTATTTTCAATCTTCATATTTGCTATTTATTGCCTATACTGCTGCTAATGTCCAATCTTTTGCCCCTTGTAATTTACTCCCCCCCCCATCATTGGTCCCTAAAAAGAAAAAAACAAACAAAAAATTGTCTAGGACAGGCAAGGTGGCACACACCTGTGATTCAGGAAGGAGGCTGAAAAAGGAGGATCACAAATTCAAAGCCAGCCTCAGCAACTTAGTGAGTCACTAAGTAAGTTAGTGAGACCTTGTCTCAAAATAAAAGACAAAGAATGGGCTGGGGGTGGGGCACAATGGTTAAGCACCCCTGGGTTCAATCCCTGGTACCAAAAAAATGTCCAAGGACTAAGAATGCGGCTTAGTGGGAAAGCACTTACCTATGAGGCCCTGGGCTCAATTCCAAGTACTACCAAAAAAATAACCTAACCCGAATGTATCACAAAGAATATTCAACAGGATGGAAAAAGAAAGATCTATTTAGCATTAATTTCTTACTATTGTTCTATACCCTCTTATACAAGTTTTATTTCAGTTTGCAGTGGTCCCAGAAGCCAAAGGTGCCCACAAAAGATCAGCCTCTATAGAAAGCCACAATTATACCATTACTTGCATATGCTTTTAAAAACTCATTTTTGGAATAATGAGTTTTGGAATAATAATAGATTGTGTTCAAATGTTAAATATTTAGAAACAGTCTATTTACAAAACAACAACAACAACAACACATTTCTTTCCAGCCATTCTGCAGCAACAACAAAAGGCCAGATTCCTCTCTCATGCTTTTGAGGCAGTCTGCAAGGCTTAGCCTCACATAATAATCCTACAGGTTTTTGACTCTATCTAGTTTGACTGCCCAGAGCTATTACACAATCAAGTAATGGTTTAGTTTTATACTCTTGAGCACGAATGAAGACAACTAAAAGTGCCCGAAAGCCAAACAACTCTTCTAAGTGATAGCAACCATAGTGCTTCATATATCTGTTTACCAAGAAATAAAACTGCTAATCAAATCTTTCATATAATCTTGAAGTTAAACCTATATAACATATTCAACAGATAATATAATAGATCACTAGGTTTAATACATAAAGAACAACTCTAAACAACAAAAGACGTCTTAAGAACCAAAAATTTAGCTAAGGATCCCAAAAGGCAATCCACAGAAAAGAAATAGAAAAAAAAAAAAAAAAGAGAAGAACCATAAGAAAGACAATCAACCTTATCAGAAAGCAGAGATAATTTATAAAGTATGAAATATTCTTCATACATTCAATTTGCAAACTTTTAAAATATTAATAATAAGAACTGTAAAGAATGTAGGATAATAGGCACTACTGGTGGGAATTTTGGTAAAACCTCTTTTGGAGCAAGAGTTATAGCTAACAAATTAAAATAAAAACCTTTACCCAGAAATGCCACTTTCAGGCTATTTTAGGCTGGAGTAGTGGCTCAGTGGTTACAGTACTTGACTGGCATACTCAAGGACACAGGTTCGAACCCCAGCACCACGTACACAATGAAGGGTCAGAGCAACGAAGACCGTATGAAAAACTAAATAAAACTGATTTTTTCTCTCACTGGCCCTCTCTCTAATAAAAAAAAAAGTGTGTGTATGTATATAAAAACAGTTTGAAAGGGTTTACTTCGAAATCATCTAGAAGAATTATATATGGTAAATAATCTGAACTTCCACAAAAGATAAATTGATTATGATACAATCCTACTATGGAATATTATGCAACAGTTTAAATAAATGAAGCAGAGTAACATGTGATGGCATTTAAAAAAAATCTCCAGGCATTATTGAGTTGACACTGTAAATGACAAAAATGTATTCAGAATATCATTTTATGTAAACAGTGAAAACAAAACCATTTATTTTGATACTTAATGTGTAAGGTAAGGCACATTGAAGCTATAAAAAGACATACTCCACAGAAATAAAAGCATTCATCTCTGCCTATACCTAGGCTTGGGGGTTGGAGGTGGTTTTGAAGGGATTTTTGTTTTAATCATCATTTCTTTTCTTTCTTTTTTTTTTTTTTAAGAGAGAAGGACAGACAGTGTGAGAGAGAGACAGAGAGAACCAATTTTTATTGAGTTTTTCCACATGGCTTTTGTTGCTCTGACACTTAGTTGTGTACATGGGTGCTGAGGTTTGAACCGGTGTACTTGCTTATTCTGGGCAAGCGCCGTAACTACGAAGTCACTGCTCCAGCCTCTTTATCATCATTTTTTGAATTTTGAAAAGGAGATATTATTTCATACTAAGTTCATAATTACAATTTAAAAGTAAGAAGTGACAAATGTTAAGAAGAATGTACCTAACAAAGCCTCAAATTGAATGACTTTCAATACAACAGGGGTGAAAGCTCCCTAGGGAACTTGGAGGTGGAGGGAAGGGGATGGGGAGGGGGGAGGGTATACGAGGAACTCATAGGAGTCTGGTGACGGGGAAGATGGGGGAACCATTCCAGAAGCCGATGTTATTCCTACACTAGATACCCATTTAACACATGAGTTCTTCTGGGGGAAACTGCATTAGATGAAACCCATAGTAGCTTATCTATGTGTTAGCATTACCCCTGGTTATCAAAGTTTATACACAGTGATTGCTACAGTTTTGACAATGTTTCCTCCTTATCTGTATCCTGTATCGCAATATACTTCTAATAAATGTGGGAAAAAAAAATAAACCAGGGACTGAACCCAGAGGCGCTTAACCACTGAGTCACATTCCTACCCCCACTTATTTTTTATTCTGTTACAGGGTCTGGTTAAGTTGCTTTGGGCCTAAGTTGCTAAGGTTGGCTTTTGCCTCAGGTTCCCAAGCCCCTGGGACTACAGGTATGTTCCACCACGCCTAGCCTTAATGTGTTCTTTAATACGGTTTGCTAATACTTCTTAAGAATTTTTCGTGTATATGTTCATCGGGATATTGGCCTGTAGTGTCTTTACCTGATGTGTCCTTATCTGCTTTCGGCATTAGAGCGATACTGGCTTCATAGAATGTTTTCTCCCTTTCTGTTTCATGGAATAATTTGAGGAAGATTGGCACTTTTTCCCTAAAGGTTTTGGTAGAACTTAGCTGAGAATCCATCTTTTCTTAGTTGGAAGACTTTGTATTACTGCTTCAATCTTGATGCTTGATATTGGTCTATTTAGGTTTTTCTACATCCTCTTGGTTTAATGTAGGTAAGACATACATGCCTAGAAATCTGTCAATATCTTCTAGATTTTCCAGTTTATTATAAATCAAGTTTTCAAAATAGTCCCTAAAGATCCTTTGGATTTTGAAAATGTCTGTGGCATCACCTCCTTCTTCATCTCTAATATTGTTGATCTGGTCTTCTCATTCTTTTGGATAATTTGACTAGGGATTTATCAATCTCATTTACCTTTTCAAATAGCAATCTCTTCTTACATTGATACCTTGTATTGTTTTCTAAATTTCAATTTCATTAAATTTGACTCAAAATTATTTGCCTTCTACTAGTTTTGTGGTTCGTTTGTTCTTGCTTTTCTAGGGCCTTGATGATTTATTTGGGATTTTTTAACACTTAATGCTATAAATGTTCCTCTTAGAACTACCTTCATAGTGTCCCAGACAGAGATTTTAATGTGTTAATGTGTCTCTGTTCCTATTCCAAAAATTTTGATTGCTCCTCTGACCTATTCCTCAATCTGGTTTCTATTTCAACACGCTTTCTATTTTTTACTGTTACTGATTTTTAATTTAATTTCATTAAAATCTGATAATATGCAAGGAATTATCTTAATTTTTTTGTATTTGCTAAGACTTGCTTTGTGTTCTGAAACATGGTCTATTTGGGAGATGAATCAATGCATAACTGAGAGGAAAGTAAATTCAGTTGCTGATGAATAAAATATTTTAGTTAGGTCCATTTGATTGATAGGTACTTTTTAGGACTAGAGTCTTTACTTAGTTTATGTGTGGATGATCTATCTATTGGTGAGGGGGAGAGTGTTAAAATCACCAGGTATTATTTTAATGGAGTCAGTGTGGGACTTCATGTCTAGTAATGTTTGTTTTATGTAGGTTGCACTGACATTTGGGGTATAAACATTCCCAAAATCTTTCAATAAATTATCACACATTTTTCTTTTTCAGTTTAAGTTAGTTTCTGTTAATTTCTACCTAAAGAAATAAATATGAGGACCCAAATACCCCTTTCTTTCAGTTTATCCAGATATCATTATATATGGAATTTATTTTTTCTTCTCCTTCATACCTCTGTTAACAGTTTTCAGAGCCTGGTAGTAGAGTCAGGTTTATATATACCCAAATGCTCCTTAAAAACAGGATCAGGCATTGTCATGCCAAAAATAGTATAGGCTGGATCTCACTGTGTGAAATGGGTTTGGGGCTTTAATACAAAGGGATATACAAAGAGACCACATTACTAGGGAAAAGGTGTTTGGAGGCTAGTTGAGCAAAATTTGCTTTTTTTTTTTTTTTTTTTTTTTTGCTATTTCATTTACCAGAGGCTATTAGTATATCAAGAAAAAATGAGCTCACTCTGAATGATGACTGATTAGCCTGCCTTGACTACTTATTGTCAGATTTTGGGCAAGGTACCTAATTGTGCTTCAAACTGCTCCTCTGTAAAAGGAGGATTACTATACTTCCCTGTAGGGTTAAAACACAGAACACATAAAACTTAGAGTTGCTCCAGGTGAATATGAGAGACCCAGGGGCTCAATTTCTTGGCATCATCACAAGGGCATCAAGTCAGGAGTCTGGGGATCTCTGGGTCAGAGAGAGACAAACACTAGTATACGTTCTCCCTTGTTTTATTGATAAGGAAATTGAACAGGTAAATAAATAATGCCCAAGTCAACATGGCTTGTTAGTGGTATCCAAGAACAAAAATCCAATTTCCTCAACTCATAAGCTGAGTGTTTCTTCCACTAACTCTGCCAATGCTAGTTCTGAAGTCAACTATTAGTTTAACCTTATTTTCTTGAATTGACATTTAACGTCTTATATATAGTCCAACATATCTTACCTTTCCCTATCATGACATTTGCTTCAGTCATGTCAACTTTTTGTACCTGTGTGCTTATTTCTAGCCTTAACAATATGCTCACTCCATTTCTGCCCAGCCAAGTATCCTACCCAATCCATTCCTTTCCACAACTTCTATGACTACTCATCTCCCTTTAATGCTATAAAATTAAACACCCCCAGAAAACTATTTGATGAAATGGCTGTTTTAGCTATTCCTCCAAGACTTGAAAAATACTATTATAACAAGCCTGACATCATCACAAGATATTTTTAGTATACCATTTTGTACTGTTTAACTCATCATTTCAATAAAAAGAAATAAGGTCTTTTTCAATTATTTGAAAAATTGCTTTGTAAAAGTTCTAATATGTCTCACTGATCTCTTATAGCACTTAAAATTAGTTGTTTAATTGTTAGATTGTCCACTTTTTTATATTGCCCACATTGTTTTATATATTTTTTGCATCTTTACAACTTGTTTTTTAATGGGAGATAGAGATGTTTTAAATGTCTTACCTAGATAGTGCATACTAAATATACGAAAGGCAGTCAAGTAGTAATTGTTCTCAGTATTTTCTATTATGGCTGGTCCCACTCACTAGAATGTAAACTTCCTGAAATCAGGCATTCTTTTAATTTGTATGATCCAACAGTGCCAAATATAGGGTTTGAAAAAGAATGGGAAATAAGCATTTGGACATATTTTTAGTTGTGTCCTAAAATTTTATATACTATATATCTAACATGTTCACAATGGGAAAAAAGAAAACTGGAAGAGTTATAAATGACTTTGTCATTTGTGCATGTGCATACATTGATCAGCTTTGTTCCTCCTCTTTTTAAAATTTTTTTCACATTCTATATGCTATGCTGTAGAGATAAGGCAAGAATTTAAGTATCAGACACTGGGCTAAGTGTTCAATGCATCATCATATTTAATAACTGCAGCTATCCTATGAGGTAAGTTCTACATTTTCCCTAAAGATTTAGGGAAATACCGCATGAGGTTAAAAACAAAACACATCAACCTGCCAACCAACCAAACAAAAACTGCTGTGCCCCAAAGTACACAGCTAGGTCCTGGCAGAATGAGAATTAAACCCAAGTCTAACTCTAGAATCCATTCTCAACCATTATGTGGTATAGCCAGGAAACGTCTCCTATTCCTCTACATTTGTTAGGTAGAGCTAATAGGAAACTACGAAAATTATTAAATAAGTTAATTCATGTAAAACAGTACAGTATCTAACACAACAAATGCTCAATAATCTCTACTCATTCTCTTTATGGGATGCTGACAGGGCTAGAAGTTCAGTAAGACATGCTCTTTTACTTTGAAAAATGTAGAATTCTAAAATGGTTTCAACAGTATTTCTTGTTCTATGAATAACACAACACATATGGGTCTGTTACATGCAAAAGGAAATTTCCAGATATAATTAAAGTTACCAATCAGTGGATCTTGAATTAATCAAAAGATCCTAGTGAGTAGCCCGCATTTCAACACATGAGCCCTTTAAAAGCAAAGCATTCCTTCAACTGGTAGCAAAAAGGATAGTCAAGACTTGAAGCATGAGAAAGATGGATGCACTACTGATGACTTAGAATACTGAGGAAGCTGCACACAAGGACTGGACGGTGGCTCTTGGAGCTGAGAATGCCTCCTAGCAAACAGCCAGTCCTACAAGCAAACAGAACTGAATTCTGCCAACAGCATGAAGAAGACGGAAAGTGGATTTTTCCCCCCCTGGAGCCTCCAGATAAAATCCAGCCTGGTTAATACCTTGATTTCAGCCTCATGAGATCCTAAATGGAGATCCCATTTGAGCCAACCAAGACTGATGTACAGAAATGTGAGATGATAAAATGGTATTGGGTTAAGGAGCTAAGCTTATGATAATTTGTGATGCAGGGAACAAACCCAGAAAATAGAGGAGAATCTAAATTATAAGCAAGGACTTAAAAGATCTCTCTCTCTCTCTCTCATACACACACAAACACAGTACAAAAGGAGGACTATAACACATACACATATATAAAATACACAGTATCTGAAGTTAATTCTTAAGATTTTTTCTCCTTTTGATATAAATTATAAATTAAAAGTTAAAATGTCTCTTAAAATAAGTTCAACAAAAATGTATGTTAACAAAATTTGTTTTTTGAGTAGATACTTTGATATGACAGAAATGTATCCATTTTGAAAATTAATTTTGAAATCCTGAAACATGCCTGTGACACAGCATAATTATGCATATAATTAGGTCTATATATACCTTATATATATGCATATATATATATATATATATATATACACACACACACACACACAAGATCTTTTCTATTTACCTTTTAGTAGCTATATTAAGAGATAATTGTATTTCTCGAAAGCAAACTGCTACAATTGAAAACACTATTTCAGTAAGATTTTGCATAATCTTGCTTAATTATCAAATATGTAGGGAATGGTATTTTTCTATACTCAGAAAGAAAAATGTTAAAAGATATTTCTATAATAGGTTTATTTGTTTTTTTTTTTACCTGAACCTCAAGGCATTTTGTTCAATGTTAACACACACGGATTAGTAGGCTTCTCTCTTTAGAGAAAGGAAGTTTTTCCTAAAAAGAAATGCCAAATATTTCTAATCATATCACACTTAGACATAAAATGCTGAAATAATGTAATCGAGCCAGAATTGCTCATTTGTCTCCCCCTCCCTCTGAAGTACTCCATGGGAATAAATTACATACTGAGGAAAGTGAATTAAAATAAGGAGTCTCCTTGAGGCTAACAGTGACTGAATATACCGGGTATCTAATTTATTATCAGAACGACTTAAGCTCTGGGGAAATTGTGGATCACTAAACTAAAATTTGGTTATGTCAGTGGATTTTTAAGAGTATGTACGGTTTAAGGATTATATGCAAATGTTTAAGTAAATGTTAATTATACCAAACCAATTAGAGAATTAGTCTTTTTTTTTTTTTCAAGAGAGTGAGAGAGAAGAGAGAGGGAAAGAGAGGGGGAATGAACCTATTTCTTTTTTCATCTGGCCTTACGTTTCTCAACACTTAGTTGCATGTGTGGTGCTGGGGCTTTGAACCTGGGTCCTCGTGCATGCCAAGCAATTGCTTTAACTGCTGAGCCACTGTTCCAGCCCCCAGAGTATTAGTCTTATAACAACTAGTACTAGCTCCTGCATGTCTTTCTCTGATTAAACTGATTCTACCACACTATCCACTACCATCAGTCTAGCCCCGAGGGTGGACCTAAGGAAAACTGTTAGAAATGTCTCTATGAATCAGTTCCTTTAATGTACAGAAGTTTGAGTCACAGGACTTAGGCTACCAAATCTTTGATATTAAAAAGTCTGCAATATAATTAATGTTATTTAATTCAGAAATTGGATAAACATTTAATTAAAAAAAATAAAAATGATAAACAGTACTAAGTATACAAAGCATGTCAGAAAATAATGCATCCTAACATTTTCAGATGAAATTTTGTCTCTTAAAAACTCAAAGGTAACATTATTCCCAGGGTTAAACTAGGAAAATGCATAATCCAGAATAACAGTTTTCACATAACTATCATTGACAATGAAGTAGTTAAACATAAACATGTAAATACTTAATAATAATACTTTCAAATGTAAGTACAAGTCAATTCTATCTACATTATAGTTTAATAGAACAGTGAATACAATTATTAGAACAAATGATCACAAATCTATAACTTGCTATTTTTAAAAAATGAATTTTAATAAATTCTGACCACAGAGACAAATATTCTTTCCTGCAAAAGCATTTCTTTTCTTCTTCACGTATAGCATTCTACCCCTATCTATTATGGTTGCTCTTCATTCATGGTAACAGATGATTACATTAGACTGGCATTTAATATAAACTGCACCAAACTGCCCTATAATTTCATTTTGGACTGAATTAATTAACTTCACAGTAGGTGAATAAGGTGCTAAACATAACCCTAAAGATATACTTGACTGTTTAACCTACCTTACATTAGTTGTCTCTAAATCAAGGCAATTTCTATTTAGCAAAACAAAACAAAACAAAAAAAACAGAAAACCAGTACCCGGTAAAATAGATTTGGTAGGATCCTAAAAAGTAAGGATAAGGCATTTATAATAAATGGATTTAATTTTCCACATTTATTCACATCCATTTAAAAGAAGTTAAGGGGATTCTGCAGATGGTTAAGGAGGATTTAACAAAACTGAGCAAGAGTTGGCATGCCTGATAGTTTCTGAAAGACTGTTTAACTTAGGTAGATGTGCATTTACAATTTTTTTAAAAACGTCTTCTTTGTCCTTGCAAGATGTTAAAATAAAAAAAATTATTAACTTGTAGCAATTAAACATATTATCTTAAATGTTGCTGTAATTCATATCCTAGAACTTGAAACATAAATGTAATTGTCTAAGACATTATCTTCAGATCACCAAAATTATAAAATATCTATTGTTATGTTTCTCTAATTATAATATTATCATCAAGATCTGACAGCTAACTTTATTTCAAGTTTATAGTGTTCATACATCAAGAAGCAAATTAAAAGGACAAACAAGGAGTATGAAAAACCAGATCATAAAAACCTAAAACATCTTTTATATTACATGGCATATTTCTCTGCCATAAACTTCTGGTTCAGGAAATGTGAACACAAATACTTGTGATTAACTCCTTGACAGTTCTTAATTCAGTATTTTTAGATATATATATATATATTTTTTAATTGTGAAGGAAGGAGCGAAGAAAGGTGGGGGAGGAGCAGAGGAGGGGAAGTGGAGCAGGGGGCAGGAAGAAAAACACCCACCAACTTTGTACTGTACCTACCCCTTTTAAAGGGGTGTGAACTAGCATTTAATGAACACAATGGTCAAAAGGCATAATTGAGGGCTTCAGGGGGCTTTGTAACGGACAATAGGACAATAAGATGGGTCCCCAGAAACAGAATAATTTGTGAGGATGGGGTAGGATAGGGTGGGGGCTGGTTCTTGGTTAGGCTTCACCTAAAGGGTTCTAGGAAGGACTCAGACCTGCTTCACAGTTCCTCTCTGGAGAACACAACTGTTAGGTAATTTCTCATAAATTCTATTTCCTGTACAACTTAAATTTTTCCTGCTACAATTTGCAGGAGGAGAAATGACAAGAACGTAATATGGAAGTTTTAATACTGGCCTGTAATAAAAGAAGGCCTCAACTAAAGGAGGAAAAAAGGGAATGCTTAGATGTCAGTATCAGAAACATTATCGCCTGAAGCATCTTCTAACTCAAAAATTAGTCAAAAATGCTGTCAAAAACAGCAGTGAGGTTTTTAAAAAATAAACAAAAAGCTCAAACAATATCCTCTCAATTTTTAATATGACATTTACTGAAACAGCAATCACAACAGAAATTTATGAGAGCCTTCTGGTTAGAAAAAATGAACTAGTCCACTTTTTAGATTTTCATAGGTGCATTGTGTCTAAATTCCATCAGGTAAACACACAGCACTTTCTTTTTACCAAATGCTGTGTCTGTCCTGGTGTCACCATCACAAGAGACCTTTTGTGTCATTACTCCCTCGGGTTCCAATTCTTACTAAGAATCCTGGGCAAGCACAAAAGTAACCTGGCAGTTACATCATGCTCTATAAATGAAGAAAGACTCTGCTATCTAAAAATAACGAAAGGCTCCATTTAAATTAATTCTTTTTTTGGTCAAGTGTTCATTTTATTTTGTAATAATGTAGTCCTGATCCAAATAGAGCTCTTGCTAGCTTTAAAAAGATCTCTAGAGATTACACACAGGGCAGTAATTTAATTCTTTTATTTTTACTTCTTGGCAATAACGTTTAAGGTTCAGTGTGAATTGAGATTTTTAGTGCTGTTGCTGACACCTTATGGAAACTTTTATTTGGAAATTCTGATTAGATTTTTTAAAACCATTCAGTTCTTGTTTACAAGGAGCATTATAAAAAAATGGATATTTTTGTTCCTTGAAGACATTCATCTTCTTGCTATTTATTCCTCACTTGATTTCATAATCCTGTTTGGGTCACTATGATTAGTTGCTATGGAAATTACCTCCTATGGAAATGATTCCAATGTTATTATTGTAGGAATATGACTTTTAATGAATAATATCAATAGCAGACATCAACCTTTACTAGAGAAAGGAAACCTAATTAAAATTTTAAAAAGGATTAATTCTGGAAATTATTATCATGGCCAACTTTACTGATATTTTTGAATCTGCCATCTGTTTTTTAAATAAGCATTAAATAAAATTTAAGGTGTTAATCGGCTACTCGCTTCCCCAAATTCCAAAATCACAACAGAAATGAGCACCACACGCAGAAAAGTAGATGTAAAGAACATTTTATCTACCATTTTTCTAAGCTAATAAATGTTATGCTTCACTTATGAGAATTAATGTCAACAGGATTTCAGGGCTCATCAAGGAAATGACTTTGAATAGCACATTAGAAATTCCCTTTAAAGACAAAGAATTTAATATTCTAAAATTTATCCCAGGAATTTAAAAGGTCAAGCCTATAAACTAGTGAGTTAAACAATAGATGAGAATCAGTGAACCATTAGATGAGAATTCCAGAATGCTAAGAAGAATATTTTCTTGGGTGGATTCTATAATTTGTGGTTTGAATAAAACCTTTGAAACATTCCATTAGTATTAAAATTCTCACAATGAGAATATGGCTCATATTTAACGCATTTTAAATTACTAGACAGTCTCTCCCCAAAAGAAATGTTAATGCTTTCTTCTGCCTAGTGCTTATTCACTGCCTGGTACTAATTTAGGAATAAATTAACCCTTCCAACAATTAGGATATTGTCTAGAAACTGCCTCTTACACTCTGCAGGGAAAATCACTTTATTCTGAAATTCAAAAGTAAAAGAGAAATCCATTTCTTTATTATAAAAATGTTTTTCTATACCAAATATCATATTAATTACTTATGTAAATCACTACCATATTTACCTATGAAATTATATAACATTAATATATTTACGCCTTGAATTAAGCCTCACAGTTATGGATTTTGTTAAATGTTCCACACAGTAAAGGCTTTCTATACTTGTGCCTGTAACCATGATCTAGGGTCCAAAATGTCTCTGATGGATTTCTGCCTTGGAGCTGGCACTGGCTTAGCTTCAAAACTGGTTTCAGTGTCCGTGTGTTCACCATCAGTTGAATTATTTTTCCTGGCAGGAAGAAGTTTTCGAGGAGCAGCGATTGGTTTCTGTAAGTGATGCATTAGGACTGAGAATCTGGAATCCACAGGCAAGATTCGAGATACACCTGCTTCTCCCTGGTTGTTCTTAACCAATTGATCTGTGTTGCTCTGTGTTTTTAAGCTGAATGGAGGTTTATCGGAAGGAGGAAGGGGAGCTCGTCTCTTTTTCCCTTTCCCATCATGTAACTGATCGTTTGATGGGGACAATATTTTTTTCTGGATGACCATTTTATGATTACCATCAAAGATTGTGGCCCAAGGAGGTGGTGAAGATTTCTCATCCTCACCAATAAGGAACTGTCCATTCATCTCTTCAATTTTTTTTTGTATTATGTCAGTTAAACTTTCAAGTTTCAATGGTGAATCAATACCTGTCATAATTTCAAGAAAAAATCACATAGGAAAAATTCAAAAGGAATATACACTTTACCTGAGTTAGTTATTATTTTTCAAAAGAATATGCTGTCTGTGAGGGCTATTAAAAGCTCAAAAGTAGAATAAGCAATAAAATGTTTACTTATAAAAATAACCATTATCAATAGATCCCAAAACAGATATTTTGCACTGTACTATAGAGACACATTATAATATCACACAGGCACACACATAATACATAGTGTATACTAAATACATAGGTTACACATAAACGATAAGAATAAAACATACACTCCTAAACAAAGTAGAGCTATGTAAGTACTTTTTAAAATTCTATTTCTTAGGTACATTTTCTTCTATTTAAAGTCTTATTTTGTTTTCTAGGAAAGTTTGATATATAAGCTGGGATGACTATAACTCAATCAGTATTCTTTTCTGTAGACAAGCAAAGTGTCTGTTAAATGGGGGAAAAAAATAAAAAATCCAGGGAAGGAGAATGAAGCCCTCATACCATTTTGATGATAAGGGCACTGAGTGAAATTTTATCTTGAGGAAAACAGAAGCATAGAGATAACTATGGAATTAATTTCTGGTGTTTTCAATTGTGTAAACCCAAATATACCATTTTTAATCTAACATTTTAAAGTGTGTACAAGTGCAGGTACATTAGTGGCAAATTAAACTAGAATTCACTGTTGACTCGTGCTTTTTCACAACACGATTCAGAGGCAGTTCCCCATGGATAAATAAACACCTTCAAAAGTGTATGAAAATGGCATATTAATAAGCTAAGAAATTTAAAACTTGTTAAAGTATTAGACTTAACCATTTTTGGCCAGGGATGAAAGCTCCTTTCATTAATATTCATCTATCAAAACTACTTAAAAATGAATTTAATAAAATATAGAAAAAAATTACTGAATGATATTTTAGAATCTTTAGGTTTATATTTTTAGAATTTTCATCAGCTACTCAGCTAATATTTATTTTCACTGCACCTTTATTAATTTTAAGCCTTAAAATTTTTTGTTTGATTTTCAGCATTTAAACTATAAGAAATGAGTATTCATTAATTTTGTATTAATTCATCTATTAAACATGAGTTCTCTAGTCTATAATCATAGTCTTTTTTTCATTCATTTTGACTGTGTCCTGAAAATTTTAGCATTTTAATGTCAAAAGAATAAGCTGCTTGAGTATGGACAATGTTGTTTTTGTTACCCTGTAGTTTAGAAAAGACAAACCCCACTTACTCATATCATGGTAGACTGAGGTCGCCTCTTTTGTCAGGAACAAAGGTGGTTTCCGTGGTGACATAATCTCAATTTTCATAAGTTCTTCACAACAGTGCTTCCATTGGCCTGAAAAAGAAAGAAAAAGGCAGGCTAGTTTAAAACATAAATGTGAAGATATTTATTTCATTTTAAACAGATATTAATACAATTTTGTTTGAAAAATAACAGTGAATTTATAAATAAAGCACTGTCTTAGGAAAGCTTGCTGAAAAATCTAGTACTACCATAATTTCAAAGTCTCTTTTTGTACATAAAAGTATATATTTAAAATATAAAGTTCTATGCACAGATATTAAGATCTCTAGATTATTAGATACCTTCCCATTTCACTAAATAGACAATAATTACTTCAAAATTTCTATTCATGGCAAAAGTTTGTTCAGGTTCTCTTCTTTTGAATATTATATTAGAGCATCTAGTATTCAAGATAACTGAAAGGTAAAAATCAGCTGAAATATTTTCTAAAAGGAAGGAGAAAAAATGTAAAGAATAAGTTCTCAAAAATATTTTTAATTTTGAAAGTTTTATTAAGAAATAAGAATTATTTAACAATATTCTTTAAGGTAATTATCTTTTCAAAATCGTCTAACTCTAGATAAACATTGTATTTTCATTTAAATTAAAGGTATATAAAAACGTTTCACTATAAGGAAATATCCTACAATAAAATTCTTGGTCTAATCTGTTTTGAGAGACACTTTAAACAGTGCCATCAGGCAATAAGAACAAGATAAAAACAATACTCTTGGGTAACATGTTACACCTATTAAGTTAAAAATTTAAAGTGTAGACATTATTAATTTTTCTTTTAATTATGTTTCACTATTTTGACAAAATTTTCATATTTCTCCTGAGTGACTATAAAAACTTTTCCAATTTATTGTGCATTTACATGCTGGACAGCAACTGTGATAGATACTATGTTTCTATTTACTATGATTCTAAAAATTATTGAGGTTCACCATTCTTATACCTACACTGGTAGAAAAGTAAATATGATACTCGTCTGGGTCTTTTTAGACTGAATCAGGCTCTACATTTCCCTTCCTTTTTTATATTCTGAATATCCACACTCAATATCCAACTTGGTTGTTTTCCATAGCTTAAAAAATAAAAAAGATCTTTCATGTTTAAATTATCTATTTGCTTTTGTTGATTCTAGACGAATATGCTGCCATTTGCCATGGCAAAATGGCAACATATGCATGATTTTAAAGTCCATTATTTTAACTAGTTAAGAAATATAGAAAAGCCTCTCAGTATGTTTTATTATGATGCTAAGTGCAGAATATAGTAAAAATTTCAAAATAACTTACATAGCAACTCAAACAGGAAATAAATTCCTGAGTACAAGGCTTCAGAGGGTGCTCTCCAAAATTTAAATCCAGTAAGATCTCAGATCTGCTATTTATTCCTCCCCCGACTTCCTTTTTTAAAATAAATACATAAAAACCAGTTTTTTCTTCTTGGTAGCAGGAAAAAAAAATCCTTATCTAATGGGAAAATAATGATCCACTTTAAACTGGCAAATATTTCTGTCACAGTCTTAGACAAATTATTATAAAGTATAGTATTTTCTGTATATTGACAGATGAAAGCATGTCATTGTTAAACCAGTAGCAGAATACCAATCATGTTGAAAACTGGAATATAATGCCACAGCATTCTATGTATTTTGGATGTCCGATGTAATATGTTCACTGGCCAAGACTTTACAACTGAATCACTTCTTGTGCCAGTGAATGAATATGTATGCATAGACAGAGATAGTCAATATGCTCACATGAAAAGAGACCCAATATAAAATATTAAATGGATCTGATTTGTTCTCATATGACATTCCATTTACTGAAGATGTCGTTTCCCACATTATTGTCATAATGTTCTTACCCAAAACGATGTATTATGCTAAGCTGCCTATTATTAAACATTTGAAAAAAATTTAATGTTCCAAGTCTATTTTTAATTTTTGTATTCTGACCCAGCATTCCTAGTTCAACCCGATTAAAGATCCAGAACAAGTGTCATTCCATTTTCACATGTTCGTTAGCTCTCAAATGTCAAAAATGGCAACTACATCCCCTTTGTCTCACAACCTCCATACAGTGGCTATTCCTCTCCAGACTAAACAGACCTATTTCCCTCACTATTTCTTCATGAATCCTAATTATCTCTCTCCTGGTTTCCCATTCTTAAGTGAAGCCAGAGAATTGAAATTTGCTCTAAATATTAAATTATTAAAAATTTACTCTGCTCTAGATATTTCCCTTTACTTTATTCTATAACACCATGCTCCAATCCTGATCACAAGAGGCTATATGACTGTTGCTGGAAAAATAAAAATATAAAGTACAAGTCAATATTTAGGATAGTATAAACACTTTCATCTTTGCTTCATATCTCCATCTATACACACTGAATTTCAAGGTATAAGGGTAATGAAATTTGTACTTTAAAAATTACATAAATTACTGGGCATGGTGGAGCACGCTTATAATCTAAGTGTCTTGGGAGGCGAGGATCACAAATTCAAGGCCAGTCTGGGCAACTCAATGAGATCCCGTCTTGAAAAAAAAATTAAAAAGGGCTGAGGATCCAGTTCAATAGCATCCTGTATTCAATCCAGTACCACAGAAACAACAAAAAACAATTACATCGATTGACAGTTTTTATCCTACAAAGCATTAAACACCAAAGAAATAGACCTAAGAATAAGTTGTCATCACTTTATTAATTTGATAGTTGAAAAATGTCATAAAATTCTTATCCTTCCAACTCCCCATTTTAGCATGATAAATTACTTCGATAATCTAGAAAATGAGATCATTCTCTAATAATAGTTGACAGACTACTATTTTGGCATTATTACCTCCACATACTGCTCCTTTCTGTTTCTGTGCACATAAAAAAGTGTAAAATATCAGAATTGTTTCTACAAATAATATATAGCCTTTTGTAAGAGACTAAATTGGAGCACTTAGGAAAACAGTTTAAATTTAGCTACAATCAGCAAAAGAAAGTAAGTTATTATTTGAGTTACACATTTAAGATCTACTGAAAATTTAAACTCAAGAAATGTACAAGCTGATGAACATGGAACAAATACTTTTTGAATGCCTAGGGATGGTACTTAAGGAAAACAAGTTTTAAAGAATCCACAAAGACCATTTGGGGAACCTCTAATTCAACGCAGTGAACCAGAAACTTCTTTAGGCCTGTTTTCCCAACTTTAGAACAGACTGACATAACTTGTATCTCATGGGGTGTCATAAGAAATAAATGAAGCCATCTAGGACATGGGAAGGGATCAATAAATTTAGTTCCCTGTCTTGCTTCTTTCTCAACCATCACTGTAACATCTGATAAAGCCATGCATCAGCGGAGACCTGGAAAATTAACCTGGGGACTGCTGATACTAGCTCTTTATAGCATTCCAGATAACAGAATTCCTAAAATGTCTCTAATATTATTTCTATGAGATACAGGAGTAACTCTTCCTTCGTATGGAAATGGCTCTATTTTGCATTTCTACAAAATAGCATTCTATAGACATAAAATGCTGATTAAATCTAATAGTAGGCTTAGTTAGATAAGAAATAGCCATCATCAACATTCTACATTTTCAATACAAAATTAAAAATAAATATGCTGTTAATTTATTGTCAGCAGAGACAAGGAGCTGCTATAATTTCAATATTTTCCTTTTGGCAAAAGTCTTCCTTAAATTTGGAGTTAAATATTAGAACCTCATATATTTTACACACTAGAATCCCATTATAATACTATCATACTGATTGGATTGTATTATTGAGATGGGAAAACCATATGTTGTTAAAAAAAAAAAGTCTCTGGAAGATGTCCAAGATGATATTGTAACAAATCTGGAGTTAACAGAAGGTTACATAAAAATGAGGCTCCTTCTGAACATTTCAATATTTTAGGATCATCATTATCCTGGAAAAGTTTTTGTTCCACAAATAACTTCTTATCCCTTGGATCAAATACATTGCCTTAAGCAGTAAAAATCTAATATTTTGAGAAAATGTGGTCTGGTTGTTTTAAGGATCAAAGGACCTTAAAAGTATGAGAAAGGTATGCTAGGAATTCAAAGGTATACTATACAACAGTCAGGCAATGGAAAGAGACCGAGAGAAAAAAGCTTCAATGCATTCATGACCATTACCATTATTTTTCAAATGCACAAAAAATTCTTGCTATAAACTTTAAGATTATAATTTTAATATTTAGATTACTATGTGCAACCTTTCAGGCCACATGGATATAAAAGAATTGAAACATTTACTTACTAAGATCAAAGAAATGCTGCCAGAAGGCTTCCATCCACTTTTGAAGATCTTCCCTACTGTCAACTGCAAAAACATGAATTATAGCTTGTCTAGCAACAGGGTTGATGACAGAGAAATTATGGATTCTTTTCTTGGCATCATTATCCATTGCACGGATTCTGGTTTCCTAAAAATTAAGATAAAATTGGTGTTTTATGAGAGAATATTTCACTAATGATCGAACAAATGTTTTACTGCGTAGCTACCATATTTATACAATGTAATTATAAAAATAGTGCTAATAATTTGAACTTTAAAATATGTAACTGAGAATCTTCAATACTCAAACTCAAATCTAAAAGGTTCTTTTAAAAAGAATGCTATTTATTAGAGGAAAAAAAGTAATGGTTCAAAGTATGCTACATATAGCACTTATACTAAATTACATGAGATTAAAACATAACCTCTGCTTTGATCTCCGTTTAAGTGGGAGTCTGCTTTCTTTTATACACATCTTAAAATTTGTAATAAAACAAGTACAGCATATCATAACTTTAATGAGGATTATATGTGAACTATATTTCCAACAGTAATAAAATTGAATCAGTAAAGTATATTTCCTATTCTAATATTCATACATATTATAGAGTTATCAATTAAAGTAGTAAAACTATAACTTAGTGTTTACCACAACAAAAGTTAGGTTTTCCTCTTAATGTTTATTTCACATGCAACATTAATTTACACAGCTCATAGCTAAAGATCCATAAGTTGATATAATTATTATAATGTTAACATTTTTTTAATGCTGAATACAACACTCTATCACAAAGATAATGGTTTCATTCATGTTTACTGTCTAAACCTTTTTTCTAAATGGTACAAGGTATGACATTATGATGACACTTAGTGTGTCTCCATATAGAAGAAAGAAGTCTACTTCCAAGGCATGGCCATGCCACAGGGCAAGCTAGCATAGTTTAGACCAAGGAATTTTGGGAAATAAGTTTGGAATAGAACTATCTATTATACAAAGATAGGAAATTGGCAGCCTGCATAATGCATAGTTATACATTATTCCAGAATAGTACTGTACAGTAGAAATACAATATCAGCCACATATGTAATTTAAAATTTTCTAGAAACCAGGTTTAAAGAGTAGAAACTAATAGAAACTAATAAAATTAATTTTAAATGTTATTTCATATAATCCAACATATCCTATTATCATTTTAACACGACTGATCTAAAAATTGAGATATTTTATATTCTTTTCTTGTACTCAAAAAATCAGTTTGTATTTTACACTTAGCATCACATCTCAATGCAGAACCACATTTTAAAGGCCCCAGAGCCACTAGGGCCTAGTGGCTACTATATAGAGCAATACTAGAAAAACATGTTTAAGCCTACTATAATGTACATAGAAGAATATTTTGGCTGGCAGTTACAAAAACAGATTAAGAGTGGGAAGAAATTCTTCACTGAGTATAAAGTGAAGAAAGACTGTATGTACAGTCACAACCAAAACCCATATACACACACAATGATATTTATGTGGGTATTAGAGAAGTAGCAGAATTAAGAAGAAAACCTATCCATTCCCTGAAAAATGGATAAATACAGGCAGATGAACACGATATATACTATAGAAAATTTCTGAAGGAATTCTTATTCAGAATCACATGGAAAAAGTATATGCTATATACAGTAACAACACAATTTTGAAACTTTAGAGTGTTACAAAACACAAGGACTGCTAACTTTCTTAGAGTCAGTCTACCCTGTCATTATAGAAGTCTGAGGAATGCTGAAATGTCTTTAGAGGACTGCAATGGGATGTACGGCTAGCCTCTTAATTTTATCACAACAGAGTCTTTGTACACTCCCATGCTTTGGTAATAAAATTAATGAATTATCTTTTATGTAATTATTTATGCAATATAAAAATATGCTGTCCTAAATGGTCTCCTTGCAAGCTGAAAAAAGATGTATCTAAACAATCTCTTTAAAAACAAAGTTTATTACCATTAGCAGAGAATGAATTAAGCTATAGGAAGAATCTTCGGTATGCTATTCTATCAGACTAAATGAAGATTGAATTGTTGTGGAGGAAAAAAACCTATTGTTGTTACTATTTTAAAAAATAAGATCTAATCTTGCTACTGAAATTGTGCTTCCTTCCACTCAATTTCATTCTAATACAAATTTATGACAATCTTTTGCATGAGATTAAAACAAACTTAAATAAGGAAAATGTGACCTTGTAGATTAATGTTTATATTTTTATCCATGTGGCATTTAAAATGAAACAGCTATGTATAAAATATGATAAAGTAGATCATTTACATCTTCCTAGAAAATTAAGTCCAAGTATGTACAGATAAATACCATACACTCCATAACTCTGGAAACTATAAATACCACTACATTTTTAAAACATGAGAGGTTTTTAAAAGGTACAAATGAAATGCAAAATATGAAATAAAGTTCTATATTTTGTCGCCCAAAATCATTTAACAGGAAACATTTTTTTTTTTATTTTTATTTTTTAACAGGAAACATTTTAAACTAAAAATTACATGTTGAAGGGAAAATGATTACGGCAAGTAAAGTTTTTCAACGTTAGAAAGTTCACGCAAGCTGTTTTCAGCAGGGTCTGAAAGCAAGCAAGGGGCGTTCTGACCCTTGGTATCTCTCTTTACCACCTAAAACACTGCCTTACACTCAGTAAGTGGATGAAAAAAAAAAAAGAATAAAAAAATGAGATAGGAAAAGAAAGCCCAGATAATGATTTTAAAAATTTGCGTTTACAGACTCAGATTCTGGAAAAATAGCTTTAACCAAACTCTTTACAGATGAGGAAACATGTTTTGAGAAAAGTGTTCTATGTGAGACCAGAATTTTTCATTTTGCTTTTGCTAATCCTAAACCTTTATTTACATTGATCTGTGAGGATTGGTACTTAACTTTGTGGATGGATTTTATTGATTTGTGGCTGGATTACTGTTAAATTTTATTGATAGCTGGCTTCGCTTTTGTCAATCAGCACATACATAACTTGTTGGTGGCAGTACCCAGAGAAGGCTAAGTGAAAGCTATAAAAACAAGCTGAGAAGTCAATTTTGCAACAACAAACTCTGAAGTTAAAGTCTCCTTCATGTTTTTCATTATCTTAAACTAAAACTGTTCTTCATCCTCTTCATTTCTGTGTAAATGGAAAATTACTAGATTACGACTGGATTTATAAATTGTTTATTTTACTTCTGACTACATGAGCTTAAAAAAATGTCTACTACTGCCCCAGATTATGGTCTAAACACTTTTCCCAAGAGGAATCAGTGCTCTATGGAGAAAGGGCCAATTAACAGACAGAATCCAGGAAATGTAGACAACATGATTCTGAACATCCTGTCCTATCAGAAATCAAAGGCTACTAGAGTTTCGTCAAAAGGACTCAACAGCCAACTTGAAAAGGATTCCATTAGTCAAATATGGACAATTAAAGCACAAATAAGAACAATCCAAAAATTTATATAGAGAATAGTATAAATGAACTATCTTTGAACTCAAATTTATAATTACATTTAAATACTATCTCACTGGTCATCTTTGAAGGATGGTTAGGAACAACCTCAATGTTTTGGGAACTTACAAATAAATTTTAAAAATCATGCACTTATTTTGTCTTTTCTATAAGAACTGTACCTCAGGATAATCAAATAACTGATGACACAGAGGTATCCCCAGCTAATAAATGAAGAAAAAATTATAAATATTGCCTGTTTACAGTTCCTAATTAAAAAATAAAGAGGATATAAGCAATGCCCATCAGTGGATGACCCTGACATATTCCACACTTCCTAATAAAACTGTAATATTTTCTAAAATGTTTTCTTATTAATTAACAAACATATAGGGCTATAGTAAGAAAAACAGCATGGTCTTGGTATCAAAACAGAACTGAAGACCAACGGAATAGAATAGAGGATTCTGAGATGAACCCCCATATGTTTACCTATCTGATATCTGATAAAGGGGGCAAAAGCATAGTGTGGAAAAAGGACAGCCTGTTCAACAAATGGTGCTGGACAAATTGGACAGCCATATGTAGACAACTGAAATAGGATACTTAACTTTGACCCTGCACAAAAATTAAATCAAAATGGTTCAAAGATCTGGACATTAAACCAGCAACTTTACAACTGCTTAAAAAAGAAGTAGGATGAACAATGCATGTCATAGGGGTCGGCAACACCTTCCTTAACAAGACTCCCATGGCGTAAGCATTAAAGTCAAGAATAAATGAACGGGATGCAATTAAACTAAAATGCTTTTGCACAGTTAAAGAATTAGTCAAGAGTGTCAAGAGAGAACCTACGGAATGGGAGGAAATCTTTGCCTGCTACACCTCGGACAGAGGGCTAATATCCAGAATATACAAAGAACTCAAAAAACTAAACACCAAAACCACAAAAAATCCAATCAATAAATGGGCTATGGAACTAAAATGAAACTTCTCAATGGAGGAAGTCCAAAAAGCCCATAAATATATGAGAAAATGTTCTACATCACTAGCAATCAGAGAAATGCAAATCAAAACTTCACTGAGATTCCACCTCACTCCAATCAGAGTGGCAAAATAGAAGAATACGAACAATGACACTTGCTGGAGGGGCTGTGGGAAAAGAGAAAACTGTCACATTGCTAGTGGGACTGCAAACTGGTACAGCCACTCTGGAAAGCAGTGTGGAGACTCCTCAGAAACTTAGGGTTGGACCTAAGTTATGACCCAGCTATCCCACTCCTGGGTATTTTCCCAAAAGAGTTAGACTCGACATATTATGGAGATATATCTTCATCAATGCCTATAGCAGCTCAATTTTCTATAGCTCAATTATGGAACCAATCCAGATGCCCCTCACTGGACGAGGGGATTCAAAAACTTTGGTACATACACACAATGGAATTCTACTCGGCTATTAGAAAAAATGATATTATGGCATTTGCAGCCAAATGGATGAAGCTGGAAAAAAATTATGCTAAGTGAAATATCCCAAACTCAGAGACTCAAGAGCTGAATGTTATCTCTCATTTGTGGAAGCTAGAATACAATCAGAAACAGTATGATAGATGGCTAAGTTAATAATAACCTCAATTTTTGTATGAATTTTTACACAAGTGGGGGGAGAGAACCTTGCCTAGGATGCTGGGGGATGTAGCAAGGGAGGCGGGAAGTGGGGGAGGGAATAGGAAGGATATCAAGGAGACTGGAGGGAGTGAGTATGGGGGAATCAACTCAGAGGGGAATCTTCGACTTCTATGAGAAGTCCAATTAACATGGGGGATTAATAGGGGGTAACATGGAACCATGGGGAACCTAAGGGGAGAAGTCATGGAAAGGCATCAGTCTTGTCTTGCTCTGTCATTCTGCATTTGTTCTTGATTGTTTGATAATGATTCCCTCCTAAATGTAAATCCATATTTAACAAATAAAAAAAAAATAACAAACACACCTGAGTATGATCCAAATTAAGAAAAAAGACAACCCAGAGATGCAATCAGTAAAATCCATATTATGGAACTCTATAGGATAAATGACTCAGTTTCTTCAATAAACAAATTGGGTGTGTGTGGGTGTGTGTTTGTGTGCAACCACGTGTGTGTTCTCTCTTGTGTGAGAGACAGCACACACACATGGAGAAAGTAATAAGAATCAAGAGAGTAACAACACCAATCAACTGAAATTTATGTTCTTTATTTGAATCCTCATTTAAAATACTGTTGCAAAAATTATGCAACAGGAATTTAATGATATATTAAACATGTCTGTCTGTCTGTCTGTCTCTTTCTATACATACTCTTCTTGTCACACTTGGGATACTTGCAACTAAAATAATATTGTTTCTAGGATCTGCTTCAAAATAATTCTAGAGTGGGGGTAATGTGTAAGGCTACACATAGGTTCATTTATACTATTCTCTATCTAAACGATCTTGAAATTAAAAAATACATATAAATAAAAAGCACATCAAGTAATTATACTAATGTCTTTTCTTTGTTATCTTTAATGTAGATAGTATTTCACACATGCCTCACAAACATGTTGTGAAGACGAATGAGTTCTCTGAAAGGTGCATGATCTAAAGTTCTCTTAATCAGTGGTAGAAAAAAATAAATGTTGCTTAAAAAACTTTCAGAGCTTATACATACTCTAGTAACATACACACACACACACACACACACACACACACACACACAATCGCACTTTCACAATAAATGACAAGGAATATTTGAACTTTTAAAGCACATCCATAAATGAAGCCAAGCATTAGGTATGATCACTATCAATTTGATATAATTATTTTCAATCTATGATGTAATATCAGATGCAAATGCCTAAATTTTTGCATTTTGTTGTTATATTTAATAAAGGACAATCTGAATAGTTGATAGGGTTCCTATTAAGAAGATTAACACAAATGAAAAAAAAAATCTCATGTGTTTCATGATAACTTTTGTTTCTACCATTAGTTCATGATAAATATAACAGCTAAAAGTAATGTGAAGACAATTTTTAAAAGCTCTATCACACCAGTGTTATTGATTTGTTTAGTGCAGACTATGTTACGAAAATGAATGATGTATGGTATTTAAATCAAGAAAAGACTATTGATCTCAAAGAGCCATACTTTTTTTCTATCCCACCCCCACTGCATTGGCAATGGATAAAGCTTTGGCTTAATAAAATGCTTTCTACAATGTAGAGGAGATTCAGTTAAGTACCTGTTATTGAGAATGTCTTGCTCAACAACATTCATGGTGAAGTTTTTTGAAGTTGAAGCAATCACTTTGAAGTAAATCACCCTTTCAAATTTGGATTGAAAAGGGGAGGGGAACAGCTTTTAGGCTTTTCTTCCCTTAATGTGACTATTTTCACAGATGGCTCCCTATGAAAATTAATGAACTGACAGAGCCTTATAGGAAATGCTATTGAAAAGTAAGAATTATGGTTAGAGAACAGACTCTGATCAAAATAACAGTACTAATATTTATTTACCTTAGCGGCTACAAAATTTAGTTTTCACATAATTTGAAAATATATAAAATGATTATTTTCTAAATCATGAAAGAAAAATAACAAAAGAACTCTGATTTGTATTTAAGCTTAAAAAGATTTTAGAGACTCAACATTGGAAATAAACTGAAAACTAAAACACAAATACTTTTCTTAAATTTTCAATTTGGCCCTTACTCGCTATATATTAAAAAATTCCAAACTGGCATGTATCAAACATCCACTAATTGCATCTTTCCCTTAGACATTTTTGTATTTTAAAACCAAGTAATTAAAAACATTGAATATAAAACCTGAGATTACTGTTATATGAGAGAGTGGAGAAAGAGGAAGGAGGGAGAAAACTGCTACTCAATTGATCAATTGTTTTCTACTGGGGCAAAACCAACTCCAATGCTATATTAACAACACCAATGTAATACCAATGTGTTAAGACCAATTTATTATTCTGAAAACTGGTAAAGTATTAAACATTTATCTTTACTTTTTAGGACAAATTGTAATTCATTCCCAGTTGATAAGAAAAAGTGTTTCTTTACAAAAAATGCCAACTTAATGTAGGAAGAAGGAAGGAAAGTATGAGAAAATCATGTGGAATCTCCAATTTTATAACCATTACAGGTGAGAAAAATCATAGAAAACCATTTTGTGAAATACTGTTGGACAACCAAGATATTCACATAGCATCAATGTAAAGAGGAAAGATTCCTTCTATGCTGGAAAGATGAAATCACCCAGCAGTGAGACAACTTGACATCCGGTGCCTCCTAGTAGGATCCTCTATAAAGCATTTGAAATATCCATGAAAACTCCAGCAACAAAACGTTTAAATTGAATATAATCAAGCCTTCACACCTTACTTACAGTTTAGAATAACTACAGAAGCTTTATAAACAATGAACAGTCCTAAATTGAAAACTCAAACTAAAAGGACATTTGGGGGACATGAAAGAAATTTGAATGCTCTAGATATCTGATGGCATAAGGAAATCATTAATTTTCTTAATTGTTTTAATAGTGCTATGATTATATATACATAAGAGCCCTAATTTTAAGAGTTGCACACAGAAGTACTCAGGGATGAAGTGTCACTATGTTAAAGTTTTATGTCTGTATGGATCAGAAAAAAATAGATAATAAGAGATAAAATGAACATAAGACTATTTGGTATATGGGTGATCACTGTACTATTTTTTCAACTTTACTTTAGATTTCCTAAGTTCAGAAAAATGAATAAAAATTACTTCCAAGTAACAAATGTATTTCTTTTTTTAAAAAATATATTTCTTTACTGGGCTAGAGTTTGACATATTTGAATATGGACATCGATGATATTTATCATTATGTAGGAAATGTTCAGGTGATGTAAAGGTTCAAGGAAAGTAAGAACTATGAAGGAAAGTTCTCCAGAAAAAAAGAACAGAAATCAACACTACAGAAAATGCAGATGACAATATTATAAAGCTGAAAAGGGAGTGCTCTGTCATTAGTTTCAGCTTTGAGACCAGCAGTTAAGATATCTCGATCTTTTCAACCTTCAGTAGTACCTCTTGTTTAACTTTCAAAATTCTCTTCTGTACTTCAGACAAAAGTCAGGTACAACGATGGGAAGAGAAGTCATTAGTCTTCTGGGTCAGATACGGTCATGCTGTCCCAAGTCTAAGGCTAAATCTATACAAATTACTGGCTTAATAATTTTTCTGTGAGCATATAATGGTCAACTGTGGAACAAGCACTGGAATGTCTAAGTATGCTGATTTCTGTCATCTTAAGAATGGTACTGATTGGTTATAGAATCCCATCAGTCACCTGGCCATCAGCTTTTACTACCACACTGAGAAATAAATCAACTAAAACAAATCAATACATTCAGGCCACGTAAATGCTGTTACCACTCATGGAACTGCATCTGTATCATTAGACAGCAAATATGAGATGCATGGCTATAATTATAGAGGAGTTCCATTATAAATGTCTTCCTAAATTTAAATGGTAGAGATAAAATACATGCCTAAGCCTTTTTATCTGTAGGTTTACTGTGTCTTCAAGCTCATTTCAGAGATATATTTTACATTCAAAACTGATTTAGAATGGGTGTGGAGTCAGGAAAAAGTCTAATTTTGCCTTCCAAATCTAGTCTAGCAGTATGTCTATGAGGAAACAGAAAAACAGATAATGAATTTTTATCTTATTTTCCCCTACCAGTTAGGCAAAGAGTGAGTCATCTAATTTTCCTTACTAGTTTGGTAAGCTTTGTCTGATCTCCAAGTCTGTTTCTTAACAGACATGGCGGAATAGAAATAATATAGCTGGCTTTGCCTACCTTAAAGGGCTGAGATAAGGTGAGTTGAATGCCCTGAAGACTTCAGGTAAATGAAATGATTTTAAAAACTATTTGCTTAGTTAAGAATGTGAAGAGAGAACCTACAGAGTGGGAGAAAGTCTTTGCTATCTACTCCTTTGACAGAGAATTAAAATTCAGAATTTTAAAGAACTTGAAAAATTTAACCCTGCATAAACAATAACCCAACTGATGAATGGACAAATAAACTGGACACTTTTCAAAAGAAGAAATACATCAGTCAAAAAATATAAGAAAAATGTTCAACATCTTTAGCAGTTAGGTAAATGCAAATGAAAACTACACTGAGATTTCATCTCACTCCAGATAGAAGGGCAATCATTCAGAATACAAACAATAATAAATAATGGAGAGGATGTAGGTAAAAGTAACTAACTTGTACACAGAATAACCACTATGGAAATCAATATGGAGGATCCTCAAAAGACTAGGAATGGAAACACCATAAGTTCCAGCTATACCATTCCTCAGTATTTATTCTAAAGAACTAAAGTCAGTATACTATAGCAATACATGCATACCTATGATTATAGCAGCATAAAGAACAAGAGCCAAGCTATAGAACCAACTTAGATGTCCTTCAATAAACAAATGGATAAAGAAAATATGGTACATAATGGAGTTTTATTCAATCATAAAGAAGAATGAAACTATGTCATCTGCAGGAAAATGGATGGAAATTGAGAATTATGTTAAGCAAAATAAGCCAAACGCATAAGATCAAGGATCCTATTTTCTATATATGTGGAAGCTAGAGAGGACAAGGGAAAAGAAAGGTGAGGAAGGGATTCTCAGGAAAAAGAGTGGAACCACTGGAGTAGAGGAAAGAGACCAGGGAGAAGGAAGAGGGAAGGTGAAATACTAAGAAATAATATTGACCAAACTATATCGTGTGCATGTACAAATATGTAACAATGAATCCCACTATCATGTGGAATTATAATGCACAAATAAAACACTGAAAAATACAATTTGCTTAAATTTTAATTTGGTTTATGACTATACTCTATGCTATAACATGTAAGAAAAAATTATTAATATTGCATTTTTACTGGTCAGTTAAATCAAGCTAGACTTAATCATTTATGGCAAAACTCTTGCAAAAAATGTTTAACCTGAATCTACTAGTCACATAGAAACAATTAGTCACATACATTACAGGAAAAAAAAAGCTGGCCTTCACTTTTAAAAAATGTCAATATCATGAAAGATTAAACCAAAGAAAGAAAGACAGGACATGGAGAGCACATTTTAGATAAAAAGAAACAAAGAACTTGCTGCTCAGAGGTCCTGGCTCAAACACCAAAAAAAAATTTAAAAAATAAAAAAATTATGAAGAACATTTTGGGAACAATTTGGCCTATTTGTTCTGCGTATTTGATAATACCATATTTACAATAAATTTTTTCAGTGTGATAATGATACTATGGTTATGGAGATAATGTCCTTGGTTTTAGGAGAAAGGTGCTAAAATATTCAGGTAAGAAATGTTGTGCTGTTTGCAATTGATTTTCAAATAATTCAGGAAAAAAATTTAACTGGAATTAAAGCATGTAACAAAATGTAAATAATAGCTGAGGAATCTGGGTGAAGGGTATGTAGGTATTTATTATTCTGTTTTAACTTTTTGTGTATTCTAAATTTTTTTTAAAAAGACTAAGATGTGGAAAAGTGAGATAAAACAGAATACTATATATACAAAACAATAAAAAGTGGCAAGTAATGATGCAAAAAGCACATCACTTTTCCATTACTAAAATTATACATTTCATAAACCTAATTTTTCTAAATAAACTCACTATAATTGTAATGACATCAAGGCATTACTTATTTATATTATTTAAGAAGAACACTAATACTTCTAACAAACAAAAGTTAAATTAGGTAGTCTCCACTCTACTAGCTGGGCACAGTGGCGTATGCCTGTAAGCTCAGTGAGCTGGGAGGCTGAGGCAGGAGGATTCCAAGTTCAAAGCTACCCTCAGCAACTTAGGGAGGCCTTCAGCAACTCAGACCCAGTCTCAAAAATAAAAATAAAAATAAAAATTTATAAAGGACTGAGGAATGAGCTCAGTGGTAAAGCACTTCTAGGTTCAACTCCAGTACCAAAACAAACAATCAAAACACAACAAAAAAACCACTAAAAACTGTTTTAGGAAAAAAAGTCTCACTAAAGGATCTCCTTTGGGAAAAAAGCAGCATAATTTCTAAAAGCAGGATAGAGATAGACAGATAAAAACGTTATTATTGGAAAAGATCAAGAACTAAACTCAAGTCCATACAGATCAGAAGACCAGTGCCCACATGTGGTCAGGAATACTAGTATTACATAAAAGGTCATACGACTTGATATTTTTCTTTAGAAGTTCAAAGTAGGTCATGTACAGTTAACAGATGTGATAGTTCATATTTATCATACACTCACTTGAGTTAATAAACCACTCAACAGGCAAGTAAAGTAAAGCTAGTGACAAGTGCCACCCACAGGCAGAAAATACAGTATGTTATTCTAGAAATATCACTAAAGCATTCTAGAGTAGGAACGCTTTGAAAAAGGAGGAGGAAATTCTCTAATAGACACTAGATAATATATGAAAATAAATTTAAGACAGTGGGAAAAAATAAACTAAGTCTGCTTTATTTAGAAAGTTTTCCTATAGAATTTTAGGTGAAAAAAGTGTAACTAAATTTCAATAGTCTTCTTTGTATCAAACCAGTAATATAAATGTTTAATAGATTCTAGGTGATGAGTACTACTTTTTAAGTGCAGTATGAACACTCAGCTATTCTAAAAGGGCTGTCAGATTTCCTTGTCCTGACAGAAGATTGGACAACTGCCCATTGAGCCCATAAGAAACTGGAAGGAGTATATTCAGGAATATCTTTTGATGGATTCATTTGAATATTAACTAGAAAGATCACTACTGCAACATGAGCTAACAGCTTCCATTTATATAATCTCTTAGTTAAATAAATTCATAGAAAAAATGTAAATGTGGAGTTATATTCTCTGACTTAAGAACTTATGTACTTGTATTGATTTCTCTTTAGGAAAAATATAAAATTTCCTTTATTGGATAAGCTCTATAAGACAAAGAAAATAAGAACAGATTAAATATTAAATTATCTCTATGCACTAATCTGGTTTTAGTAGTCCTTTTTAAGATGGCAACAATGTGATTGAAGTATATAGAAAAGAACTTCATAAAATGCTTTATCTTTATTTTAAAATACCATTTCCTTTACCTTATGAATGGGTACTACCAGGGTTGGCTCCACTTTTGCTTCAATTTCTTCTGGACTATAAAAACAGTAGAGTTTACCTCCTCTCAAAACACAATACAGCCTTCTCCAAATAATCAGACCTTCTACTGTTTGCTGAAAAAAAAATTAGGAAACAATCAGCTTTAAATCATCACCTTCACTCTAAATTCAACACAATACTTTTGGAACTTTTAAAATGTAATAGAATAACCCTTTAATTTGCTACATAATAAGTTCAACTGCCCCAAATCCAAGAGTAAGTTAATATCAGAGAAAAAGTCTGGAATTCTGAAAAGCATCAAACAAAATGAAGGTAATGATTACCACATAACTTTTACACACATAAAAATCATAAATCAGTGCAGTTTTAGAAAAGCTAGTCTATTAAAAATTAGTGCTTAGAATTGCACAGCAATTCATCAAATGACTCAGGAAAATTATAAAAATAACTCTCAACATTGAAAATATAATTTTCCCTTACTGTTCTCAGAACATTTGAAAATGGTGACTACCTGGTAAGAATGCAAATCTTTCTGCCTAATGGAATCTTTTAGAAAAAGCTATTGATTCATTGAGGCCCACAATTAATTATTTACTGAATATAAATAACTATGGCTATAAATAAATCAGGAGTAGGTGGCAGAGGCAGCTTTGGAAGCCCAGAGGCCTCAACTGTGCCAGAAGCTGTTTGCCAGAAGGGCCTTTTTGTGAGAGATGCTGCACAGCCATCATCAGCTCCCACAAGGAGTCCTCTGTTGCCTATTACCTGCTACTTACTGCAGGTCCTGGAGCAGAGGAGCATGGAGAGCTAGCTCCACCACCACCCAAACCGCATCAGACCCCTCGCCTCCCCTTCTCCTCTCTCCAGCACCTCCCACAGCCTTAGGAAACGGACATTTATAAAGACTTCTCAATACCTGTAGGTCAAACAGCTGTCTGAATATTAAGATTTCAATGGAAGCTACAATTGTTGTAGGATATTTAAAGTCCTCTAACCTGCTCATTAAGAAATCCTGCACATGCATCCTCAGCCATACAAGCTGGCTGGGCGACTAATCGGCAGCACATGTTGCCATATAAGGGAAGCCAAAATGAAGACTCCTCTATTTAAAGGAGAAAGAAAAAAAACTCAGGTTACAAATATATGCTTTTCTGAGGTCATTATACATTTTGGTATTTTTCTTTATATAGGCTTTTTATTATATATGAACATATTTTTAAATTCTTTTATATAAGGTTTTACCTACTCATACAGTAGCACTGTCTTTAATGACAATCAAATATGAGAAAGTAGGAAGGACAAGATAATGTTAAACTGATAGTTTATGGTATGTGATCACCTAGAATTATTATGGAGCTTTTAGTCTCTTGCTCTAATTTGATCTTAAAAGTAATTATTCAATGGAGATTGTTCACACTATAAGCAATCTCTTTTAATATAAAAACATTCTAATAAAATGATTTGTATTTGTCAAATTCTACATATTGCTGACTTTCATTATAATAACTAGCAAGATAATCCTCGAATGAAACATTATTTCAGGCAATAACTTAAGACCATTTAATAAACCATTTTAGCTCTTTCTCTTCCCCTTCCCTTACTGAACAACTAAGTCGTATCTGTGCAGGGGTTGGGGAAGGAGATGTGATGTGCTTGAACTGGGTGTGGGAGAATGACAGGGTGAGGTTTCCAGCAGGAGGTATCAGCCTTTGAATGGGCTGAGGATGTTCCCATCCTGGCACAGTCTGCAGCAGAGTGAAGAGGGGATTCCCGTGGAAGGGCAGCTAGACAGGGGACTAGAGTATAAGAGATGGCGTGGTGTGGGGAAGTGGGCCCCGGAAGACTGGGGAGGGCCTCCATGTGGAGCGCCTGCTTGATGTAAAATGTCAAAACCCAAGCAGAATAGCAATGACTACTTTGGGTGGACATCCTGGCCATGGGAATCAGAGACTGAGAGCAGTGAGGAAGCCATCCACACATGGTATGAATCGGCATAGTGTGTCAGAGCCCTGAGTCCAGGAAGAAGGGCAACCAGTGTTCCTAGAGAACAGGCTGACTCCAGAGATGGGGCAGGGGAAGTTCATGATGATGAGCTGGGATGTCTAAGCATGTCATAGAGTAAGGAAGTGCTCAGAGAATGACAACAAAAAGATGCCAGTCATACTGAATATGGGATCCCACTGGCCAAATTGGGGACATCAACAGGTTATGATGCATTTGATAAAATAGGAAAACACAAGTCCACAAATTAGACATCTAATAAGAAATGTATACTTCCATAGTTTCAAAGTACCCCATGCCCACAACAAAATATGTATTAATTTCAAAGTAGAAAATGAAAGAGTAACTTTACAGTAGACAAACTTGACAGATGCCATCTTAACCAAGTGATCAAAATGAACACTAGTACTGGGATGAATCAAAATTATATGTCACCTGATAGGATGCAATGAAAACACAGCATCATTGACAAACGTACATATTCTGAATCTTATCCAGGCAAAACACACAAATCTTGTTGAGCGACATTTTGCAAAATAACTGTAATCTTTAAAAATGTCAAGGTCATAAAAGTCAGAGAAAGACTGAGGAACTGTTCAGACTGAAAGAAACTAAAGAATCATGATAATTAAATGTAATGTGTAACTCTGCACTGGATTCTTTTTACTATAAACAGCAAAGCTGGAACACTGAGCAACACTTGAATGGATCTGATGATAATAATGTTTTAGTTTTTTGAACTGGTAGTTGTGGTGACATAATGGAATGACTTGATAAATAGTTAATCCCAATTAACATATCTGGGGGTAACTGAACATCATGTAAGCAACTTGCTGTAGTGTATTTTACAGGGGGCTTCAATGCAGTGTGCAAGTAGGTATGTATCTTTCACATCTATAAGTAAGTAAAGTACTGAATAATTTATTCTGTATATCAGGGTACAAATAAAAATCCAACCACTAGTGGACTACCCTTGTCCCTTAGTGCATACTGATCTGGACATAAATGACTTTTAAGGTTTTCACTGCACTCTCATTGCTAGTACCTAAAAAGTGGCTAGCCATTAGCTATAATTACTGTTTATATAAAAAGCCTTAGTGACTCTGACAAAATTTTTTTTTATAAAAATAGTTACTTAATATATAGATGCAGATAGCCAAGGTGTCATACTCAGCTAAAAGAAAAAGAACAACAGAGTAAAAAGTAAAAGAAAAAAATTTTCAACAACTTACCTACCCAACATTCTACTATGGAATAGCACACAACAAATTTTCTAGAAATCTTCAAATATTTTTTAAATTAATACTTTGTTAAAGCTGCTATATTTTAGAAATAAAGGGCTTGATTTGGGAGAAATAAATGCATAAACATAATACATGTAATGATTCAAAACTGTAGACATAAATAAATGAGTCACTGGAAATGCAATAAAAATTCTTTAAAGGCATGCATCTGAGTAATACATCAGAAATTTTTTTATATAGGGAATCTGAGATTTATGAATGACTTATGTTCTAAATGCCCATAGGCCAACTGTTTTTAAGTTAAAATATACTTTCCAAAAAAAAATAACAAATGATTAGATTCTCAGACCAGAATGTAAACTTTGTCCAATCAATAATGTATATGGAGCTCAAAACACAACATGTAATAACGTGTTTCTCTGGTAAATAAGTTGAGGCTTCATAGGCATGTAAAGGAGAATAATTTCTTCCTGCTTGCAGTTCTTGAAAAGGGACAGTGGATGTAGAATTCCTTGTTCCACAGCCTGCTTGCCCAAGTTCTACAATCACCTGTTACTTCCAGCCTGGGTTTCTGCACAGCTGGGGACCACTGTGGAAGACAGTAGTCACAGCTACACTATACTACTAACAAGAAATATAGCATTTTACGCTGTCCACTTAAATATCTATGTATCACTTTCTTGTTTAAAAAAATACTACTTACCTTAAGTAGGGAGATTGTTATGAAAATAAAATACATACATGACATCTATTATGTCCAGCACATAATAGATGCTTCTCCTAATTTCATAGCCAGGGCAGTCTCACTGCCAAGCTACACCCTTTCCATTTTTCAGTGCTACCTCTCCGTCCTTGTGTGATACATTAATCACAGTACTTAACTCTTCTTTTCTAGGCAAAGGAGGTCTGAAGATAAGATGAAATGAAACAGGAAATGAAAGAGCAGTTTGACTTTTCATTAAAAAATTTATCGAATTCATCTATCTGAAGCTTCAAATGGGCAACAAAAAAGAGTTTAAAAATAACGATGTTGGGGCTGGAATGGTGGCTCAGCAGTTGCGACCCTTTGTGACACTTGCATGGCACGTGCAAGGATGTGGGTTCAAACCCCAGCACCATGTACTCAACGAAGTCTCGGAGCACTGAAAGCCACATGAAAAACTAAATAAAATTCATTCTCTTTTTCTCCTTCTCTCACTGTCCCTCTCTCTTAAAAAAAAAAATGATGATGTTGGGCTGGGGTTGTGGCTCAGTGGCACAGAGCCAGTCTAGCATACATGAGGCCCTGGGGCACAAACACACGCACTCGCACACACAAACAAAACAAAAAACAAATAAAAAGCAAAAGCAAAACATGATAGCAGAAACAAAATGCAAGCTGGACAGAATCCTGAGAACATTTCAATTGCATGTGGTCAACTGTCACAATGTAATTATATAAACCTTCAGATACCATTTGGTCTATGTCCTTCAACTACCAAGAACAATAAAATCATTATAATTTTCAGAAATCTTGTATCTTCTCTTAATTTTATAGCATTTGGTAGATAGCAACATAACTTTAGGAAAACCTACTATATCAACATATAGGTTTATCTTAATGAATAAGTTAGAATGTAACATCTTTCTATATAAAGTTTTGTTTCTTTTTAATAAGCATCTTTTATTTTTTAAAATATAGTCCACTTACAAAATTTTAATTTACATACATTTCCAGGAAAATACCTATTGCATAAAAAATAATTAGGCAAAGAGTCTGGTGTTTTTAAAATTTGTTCCATGGAATCTATATGTTTCAATGTCAAAAGTTGTAGGGCTTTACTGTCCCCTAAGCATAGTTCTTTTCAGGGTCTTTAGTATGTATATACTGCTTTATTTTTTTAAAGAAAGAGGGAAATGGAGATAGAGAAAGAGAGAGAAGAAAGAGAAAATCAACTTTATTTCTTCATCTGGCCTTTTTTCTTCAACACTCAATTGTGTATGTGGTGCTGGGATTTGAACCTGGGTCCTCACACATGCCAGGCAAGGGCTCCAATCGAGAAGCCACCACTCCAGCCCTGTATATTATTTTTCTAAGTGAGAACTATACCACATAGCTTCCAAGCCTACTTGTCCATCAATACTTTGAAGGAGACTCTAGTAATCTTAACTGAAGACAACTGAGGCTATTACTGTGAAGACTGATGCTTCCTTTGTGGATTTTATTCCTCTCCACTACTTTTCAGTTGATTTGATTGAAGGAATGGGGCCTTTCATCAATTCCAAATTCACACGTCATAGTATTCTGGTCTTTGGGTACTTTAACAGTAACCACGCCTGACATTAAAGCAGGCAGAAGGAGCACAGCCTGTCTTTGTCTGCAGTCTGAGCTAACCCCTTGCTAGCTACATGATCTAGCATGTTATGTGCCTTCTCTAAGTTGTATTTTACAATCTGTAAAATGTAAAGATCATAAAATGAGGAATTTATGAAGGTCACAGAGCCAGCCACAGGTAGAACTAGAACAAGAATCCAAGACTGACCGCTCCAGAGTCCCCATTAGCAATTCCTTTATTAAAGACTTCCACATAACTACATCTTACAGAGAGCAAGAGCAAACCTTAAGCGTTCAGGACAGCTTCTGAGACATTGTAGGTACTCCACCATATGGTGGTAACAATAACTCAAGAGAACCAATACCAACAGGATAATAATAAACTTTATCAGATTTTTCTGATAAAACTGATAATGCAAATACTGTTACAAGACTTCAAGTTTTCGGTGATGTCAGGGTGCACTATTCAAACCAATCCTTGCACCGAAAACTATGAAAATGTTGAATAAAATGTATTGTAAATTTTTTTTTTACAAAAGCGCCAAAGAGGTACAAGTCCATAAGAATTTACCAGGACAAACTTGAAATAAGAATCAGCAAGGAAAGTGAATAAAAAAGTTATGTTTATCCTGAGTGCATTTACTAATCCCAGCAAGTCTAAACTCCTGATGAGATAATCTGACAAGATGTAGGAAGCAAAAAAGAGATCGGATTCCAGAGTCTGCACAATGCAAGTAGTTTAACTGGAGATGCTCCTTATACTAAACTGATACTCAGAGGGATTTCTAACAGTGCAGCGGTGAGGTAGAAGCAAATCAACTGCTGCCCAGATCCCTGGAAGATTAGGAAAGGTCCAGAGAAACTCAGGCACGGTCTTTGGACAAAGAGGGCTTGAACTGAGAGCCCCTGTAGGTAGATGCCCACCAAAAGCATTGAGTTGGTTCTAAATATAAAATTTCAATTACATTAATAAACATACAAAAGTAACCAGATAGGCAAGGAATTAAGACTCCATGAGTAACAAGTAGTTAGGAAAACAGTTAAGACTTTCTAGATATCTAAATTACTAGACATGGACTACAAAACAATCGTGCTTACTTCTATTAAAATATAAAATATTAAAGATGTGTGCAGGTTATAGAAAGTAACACAACAGATGTGAAAAGTCAAACAGAACTACTAGAGCTGAGAGACATAATAACTTAAATAAAGACCTAGTATATGGATGTAAAATATATACACATAAGACATAGCTGAACAAAGAATTAGAAAAATGGAAGATAAGTCATAAAAATATCCAGAAAAACATCAGAGAGAGAAAAAGATGAAAACACCTCATAAAGGGTAAGAAAAATGGAGGATTCAGTGAGGAAAAACGAACACAGGTTTAAAAGGCATGAAGGAGAAAAGCGAGAAAATGAAGTAGAAGCTATGTGAACAGATAAGTAGCAAGATTTTGTCCAAACTCATGAGTATAATAACAAGGAGTCTCAAGCAGCATAAATAAAAATAAACTTTACTTAATTATGTCACAGTGAAAATACAGATAAACAAAGGCAAAGACATTACTAAAAGAGTACCTTCACAGAGGTACCCTAATGAATGGTTCTCAATAATCAATAAAAGAAACCAAATAAAGTGGAGCTATATATTTAATATTCAACAATAAAAAAATCAAAACTCCCAAACTTCTGTTTTGTAAAAAAAAATTTCAAAAATGAAGCTAAAAAAAGTCATTTTTAGACAAACAGAATCAAGAACCAAAAGGACGCACTAAAAGAAAAACTAAGGATTATGCTTTGAAAAGAAGAAAATGATTTATATATTAAGTAATCTGAAGTATGAATCAAAGAAAAAGCAATTTGGTAAAGTTTTTGGGTGCTCTTATTTTATGATGTGTTTCTTTCTTTCACTATCCCAGATGCAAGATATATGTAGTGCACAGAAGCCTGTAGGCAAATCTAAATAAACAGTATACGTTTAAATTATCTTATAAAACTTAAAAACAAAGAGAATTATAACATACAACAAGAGCATATAGGTTAGGGAAATGGAATTTAACTGTTCAAAAGTCCTTCCATTGTCTGAGGAAAAAGGAGAACTATCTTTTAATTTTAGATTTTAATGGTATGATGAATGAAATTTTTAGGGCTAATTTCTAAAAGATGACAAAAATAATGTATAACTTTAATTAGAACAGGGAAAAATTGAAATAATAAAAGTAACCAATCCTTAAAAAGGAAAACAAACAAAAAACCAAAAAACACCAAAAACAGATAAACTACCAGGGGATAGGAAAGACAAAAAGAAGACAGGTTATTATGGAAGATTTAAATCTCAATATATAGCTGTATGATATTATTTACAAAAGGACTAAAAGCTCTAGTAAAAACAAAACACAAGCAAACAAAAAGATCATCAAACCGGTTGAAAATTAAAATCCAATCTAATGCTCTTTAAAGAGACATGTCTTTAATGTAAAAACATGAGTTTGAGGTGAAACAGATAAAACTCCACAATGTAAAAATTGTGTGCATAAAATAACAAAGACTTAAATTATACAAAGCAAAAATAGACATAACTATAAGAACTAGAAAAATCTGCAAGCATGGCAGGAGACTTTATCACACCTTTTTCGGCAACGTAGAATAAGTAAACTATAATCACTATCCCTAACAGATAATTAACATACGCAGAACACACTAGTGAATAATAAGATTGACAAGCCTACTGCAACAATGAGAATGAAAAGAAAAAACCAAGGTACAGAAAGCTAATATCAGGAATGGGAGTGGGGAGGCAGACATCCTACTAAAATTTACTGGATAAGAATATTATGAAGAATTTAATGCTTATAAACATCAGTTTAGATCAACTGGAGATATACATATGTATATATCGATGAAATATAACTTGAAGAAACAGAAAAGCTAAAGAACCCTGGAACTATCAAAATAATTTAACCAGTATAAGAGACAGTGATGTAATCATATAGTGAAATACTACAGGTGATAAAATACATACACATTGAATGATGAACAAAAAAACACAAAGTATCATTCCATCCACATATATTTCAAACCAAGCAAAACTAAATTACATTATTTAGGTAAGGATACACAGGTGGCAAAACCATAAAGAAAAACAAAGAACGAAGTCTCCTACTATAATTTCCCCATGAGAATGCTCTAATCATCCTCCCCTCAACTTAAAAAGCTTTTTTAAAAAAACTTACCATAAAAACTGTGACATATTTACACCTACAGTTGTGGAGGAAAAGTGATATTGGCAATGTTCCATTTATTGACATGGAGTTGATTATACAGGTGTCTCGTAATTATCTGTCAAACTATACTTTAATATTTCATGAACCTTTCTTGATTTCAAATGAAATTTTATTATGAACTCAAAAATATTGCAAAATCATCAATCCCATTGGTACAAAGTTACCAATCTTTATAACAGTAAATATAGAATAGCACATTTATCACATAATTTTATATATATTTCATTAGAAAATGAACAAGAGTACTTGATTCAAATTATGTTTCCAAACTACTTTACCAAAACTGCTCCATACTTTTCATCACCAGTAAAACAGTACTGGAACAGTGCTTATATCAAATATTACAAACCTTCCTAATCACCTATCTTTTTCATATTGCTATATATTTCTTGTGGAAAAATTACTAATTACCACGATTATTCAGAGTATTAATATTAAGTTAGCCTTACTTTCTCTGATATCCTCTGATTTCTACCAACAGAAGGATTGGCTTCCTCGATTTCAAATTTAAAATAAGACAAGTCTTTGAATTCCAGCTAAAAAAGCAGTGAAGTCATCAACTTCATGCCAAAGACAAGGACTCAGAAATCCCAAAACTTTGTTTTCACTAAGTTAGCCTTACAAACAAATGCCTGCATAGAGAAAGGAAAATAAACACTTGCCCTCTGGGAAAAGAGATAGATAGATTTGAAGGAACCTAGAGAATCACACATCCCTATATTACTTAAGCCAACATCCACATCAGAACATATTGAAATTGGAAATTTTTAATGTTACCAAATATATTGACATAATATATGTAGTAAATAAAAATATATAATGTACTTACCATTCCCATTAATAGACAGATTGTGAGTCTTGAAGCTATCATCAGCACTTTCCAAGGTTAAGGTAGTATGAGCTAGCAAATTATACTTTGCACCACTAATGGTGAGAAAGAAGACATATTTTAAGTAATTTTATATTCTCCATTACATAAAATATTTAGAAGTTCAACAACAAAATAACAACCTGATCTAAAAAATGGGCAAAAGCACTTGAAAAGATATTCCTCCAAAGAGGACAAAGGCCAAAAAAGCCAAGTTCAACAGCAATAGTCATTTGAAATGCAAATCAAACACAATAAGATACCACTTCCTACCCATTGTGATGGCAATTATTCAAAAAAAAATAACAAAACAAATTACAAGAGAACACAGAAAGTAAGGAATGTTGACCAGGATGTAAGAAACTGGAACCTCTGCGCATTGCAGATTCTGACTCTCCCTATTTTCTCATCTCCCTTTTGGTCACCTCTACACAAATTAAAATGGAGTTGATTCTTACTGGATTCTTCTCCCAATTACAATAGCATATCACTGATTAAAATCTGTCCTTACCACTCTAACTAGTGGCCAGCTCTGTTTACCTTTTACAAAATGCATCTCCTGGTTATGTACTTAAAAGATTTGGAATTTCTATCTATAGAGCAGGGAAATGAAGGATTTTACTAATTCCAGTGAAGTTTTCTTCAATAACAACTTTATTTTCTGTGCTAATTTAATTTTATTTCATGACTTTTCTTGTTTTGTTTTGTTTTTATTTTCCAAAGCAGTAAAATCTCAAAATACGAATGAGGATGTTAAATGAGAGCAAGAAAGAAAGAAATGCAGACAAACTTTAAGGAAGCAATTGATTCTTATGGGAATTTTTATTAATTGGTCTGAGTAACACATTTCATAAACCTCCTTTGTCTCTTATTAAATCTTAAATGAAATCTTTTTAACAAAAATATGTATAAATTTAATAAGCACATAATGCATGCATGTATTTTCTTTCAATAAACAAAGACATAAGCCCATAGAATGTTACCCCCTGGGAGAACGTCTCTTGCTTTTATTGTACAATCATTAAAGACCAGGAATATCTCAAATGCACAATGTTTCAGATCAAGGTTATGTAGGAACATTTATGTTTCTGTCTCCAAACCTCAACCTGACATTTTAAGGAAAACAATGCAGGAGCAAAATCTCCAGTCCCATTTAACAAGTGGTATAATGTTAGGCTTACATTGTAGACTTCAGGAAAAATTCACTAAGTCTCAACAAATCTCCACTGTTGCTAGAGCCAGGAGAGGCACTAGTCTCATACTTAAGATGGGACATTCTCTGCTATTATCTATTTACTTTGAATGCTCTACAGAGCCTTTCAAAATTATCTTTTATTTTTGCGTACTGCCTATACAATGAGTCCCCTAAAAGTTGAGAAATTATTAAAGAAATCTGTGGAGAAAGAATCAAGAGTAATTAAGATCAGAAAATGGAAGAGCTAATATTACTAAAAAAACTACCTATTAATAATCACATTAGTTTTATAGATTTTATTCTGTGTGAGATATGAACCAAAGGGTGACTTTTGAGCAGAAGCATGTGCTATGGTCTCACTTGTACCAAAATTAAATGATCCCTCTGGCAGCTGGTGGAGAACATATCACAAGGACAAGAGTAAAAAGGAAGACATCAACTAGGAAGCTGCTCCAATTGACCAGGCGAAAGCTGACACAAGGCTAGAATTGGGTGGTAGTGATGGAATGGTAGGAAGTGGGAACATTCTTGATAAATTCTCCAAGTTGACTCAATGGAAATACGAGATGTGAAAGAAAGGAAAGAATGAAGGACATATCTACGTCTGAGTTCAAACAACAAGAAAAATGGAATGGCTGGGATCCGGACAATTCCCTAAAGGCTCCTGTGTTGAAGACTTGGTCCCCAATGCAGCACTATTCAGGGCTTTTGGGAGATGACTGGATCATGAGGATGCTAACATGAATGGACTGATTATGCAACTGATGGTTCATAACTGAATGCACTGTTGGGTGATGGTGGAAACTGAAGGACACAGGTCCTCATTACAGGAGGCAGGACACTGGGGGTATGTCCTGGAGGGGTATATCTTACCCCTGGCTGCTTTCTTTCTCTCCCTCTCTCTCTGCTCCCTGGCTACCATGAAGTGAGTGGCTTTGCTTTGACACACTGTCCCTGATGTTCTGCCTCACCACAGCCCATCATCAATACAACCAAGTGACCATGGACCTCTAAAACTACGAACCAAAATAACCTCTCTGCCTTACTGACACTTTTCTCAGGTATTTTGTCACTGTGAATGAAAGCTAACATATTTATTATCTGAAATGAGGAAGACAAAGAAGAAAGAATAGATATGAGAAGTAAGAATCTCGTTTTGGGCAAGCAAGTTTGATTGTTTTAAATATCTAAATTCATTATTAGGTAGATGATCCTAGGTAATAGTAGAGAAAAAGGATGGGAAATATAAATTTTGGAATTACCAAGATATAGATGACATTTAGTAGAAGTGTAGAAAGTTCTGTTCAGTCCAATTTCTTCTTATTTAAGATTAAGTTGAAGAGCAACAAAGCAAAGAGCCAAGGAACCATCACTGTGGTAGAAGTAAAAAAATAAGAAATTGGTACCCTAGTAGAGGAAAAACAGCTATTTTATGGAGAATGACCAATTGTGTAATTAGTCTGTATGGTCCAGGAAGAGGAACACCAATGTGGTACCATGCAGATCACAGTTGACCTTGAGAATAGCAGTTTCTGCAGGACAGGATGAAAGTAACACAGTGGAAATCACTGAAACATAAAAAGCTTTTCCTACAAGGAGAGCTATCGGGGTATTTATGTTTGACACCGTAGAAGAAAAGCTAATAATGTGGGAGAAAGGGGTAAATGTGCAGAAATCTATCTCTGAGTAATTGAGAGGATGGGATCTTGCAGAAGTTGATGGGCCAAGGTAGTTCACAAGGAAGGAAAGAGCAAACACATACAGATGCAGGGAGACTGCTGGATTTGGCAGATAGGGGAAATTGGAGTTGTTTTCCAGTTACTTCAGGAATATCCATAATATATAAAACAAAGTCACCAGTTATGAATGAGGTGTAAAAAAGGGATGCTGGAAGTTAGAAAAGAGAGAAAATTATACGAAATAGCTTAAGAAGAGGTAAAGTGGAAGGCTATGGAAACCTAGCAAAACTGTCCAGGGACATGCTGAGAATCTGCGGAAGAGTCGAGACCATCTGTCTCAAGTGAAACGAGGAAGAATGACTGCCTTTCTCCAGCTTCCTTCTTTATTCCTTCACAATGTAGGTGAGCTACTAAGAAGCTAAAAGGGGAATTTACCCAAGGTCGGAGTTCTTCTGAGGTAAGTATGACAAAAGGAAAGATATGCTACAAAAGAAAAAAACAGTAAATCTTGATGTCTAGGTCAGGCTGGAGCCAGAGTACTGAAGGCAAGAACCTGGAAATGTGGGATGTAGTGAAGAGTGCAAAGCTTACGTTAAAGATTTTAGAGAACATGCAATTATAGGCAACAACAGGACTGAAAAAATAATCATGGGACAGATGCTGAAAGGGATCAGAGGATGATGAGATCATTGGAGGAAAGAATATCATGAAAATAAGAGGTCAAGGAATTAGACAGGGTGTCTACATGTATGCTAAGTCCAGCAAGAAAAATATCAGAAAAGGTAGGAAAGAGAGAAAAAGAACAAATCAACTTTAGGTGCGACACAATGTAATTTTTCTCACTGGTCAACAAAAACACTTGAGTAGTGTTCATTTCAAAAACAGTCATTTCAATACACAGTGGAATATAAAGTATTGATATTGGTGTGTACAGAAAGAAAATTATGTTATGTTATAAGCTCTCCAATGCATCGGAAGCACTGGAGAGATGGCACATTTAGAAAGCAATTCGTGTGACAGAACAGGCTAAAATTATATAATGACCAAATTACATGTTTAAATTGTTTCTCAGGCCTTAAGAGATGATTATGACTGAGAATTTTTTTCCTTAACTACTTTAAGGTAAATATGCAAGACATTAACCTCTATTTCCCATGAATGATACATCTGAAAATAACAACACAAGAAAGTTGCTGACCTCCTCCTAAAAATGGTTAAACTAGGATATAACCAACAAATAGATAATATGGCCATTAAAATGATTAAAGACTCTGTAATAACTTCAGAGAAAAGCCAAATATACAGTATAATTAGGAACATCTAAATATCCCCCAAAGCTAGGCATTTAAAAACCTAGGAAGAAAATACCAGCTCAAAATGATAAAAGGATTTGATTTACAGAGTGGTTCAATATAAGGAACATTTTATTTTCTTCTTGATTCTATTTTTCAAATTGTTATCCTTTCCTAATGAAATAATTAATGTTGTTAAGGGATATAGTAAGATGACAACCATCCCTAAGAACCAATTACATTCGAAGTATTATAATACTACATCTACTCATATTAAGTTTAAGGCACTTTGACAAGCAATCTTTTTTAAGGTTCAAAACAACTATGTTGGGCTGGGGAGGGTGGTGCATGACTGTAATCCCAGCAACTCGGGAGAGTGAGCCAGGAGGATTGTGAGTTCAAAGCCAGTCTCAGCAATTTAGTGAGGCCATAAGCATCTCAGAAAGACCCTATCTCAATATAAAAATAAAAAGGGCTAAGGATGAGGCTCTGTGGCTAAGAAACCTGGGGTTCAATTCCTGGTACAAAAGGAAAAAAAAAAAAAACTACTTTGGATAGGCAGGGCAGATACTTTGGCCCACATTTTTGGACAAAGAAAATAAAATTCAGAGAATGTAACTCACTTGCCTGTAGCTAGCAAGAGGGCTCATCTAATACCATGGTACCATCATGCTTCATTAATAGTTTAAAATTAAGACATTTATTCAATTAAAACAAATACAGGGGCTGGGGATATATCTCAGCGGTAGAGCACTTGCATAGCATGCACAAAGTCCAGGGATTGATGCCTAACACCAGCAAAAACAAACAAAAAACAAAACTTAACTAAGTACATAGTACATGGTAGAATTCTGAGTGCAAGGGCCATGACTTATTAACTCTTGAATCCAATGTACTACATGACCTAATTGCTGAATAATCAATTATTTCTAAGATGATTAAATAATTATATGCAGGAGTTGAGTGATTCCTTAGTTAAATTTAAAAACTGTGTTATCTTTCACAACACCAAATCTTTAACAATATTGTTCCTAAAACATAAATAATCTATTTTTTCCAGAAAAGGATTAGGAAAATTGTTTTGTAACTTCAGCCTAATTTAAAATGTAGTACGGTGACTTATTCTTAAATATTTTAATACCAGTTTTTATACAGAAAAATATCACACTCAATTTTACCAGTTTTCACAAATTTTTAAAAGGTATATGTTTATATAATGAAGAATAATGTACTAAAGAGTTACCAAGGCACATAAAATAGTTAATCCAACTATTAGAAGAAATGGTAAAATTGAGTTAAAGGAAATTCAGTAAGCTAAATTCCACAAATAAAATGAATAAATGAATCACATCAGCGAGCATACTAAAAATTACCAAAAATGTTCACTGTCTTCTTTCAGATCTAACAATACGTTATGATATTTCAAGTTACTTCATTTTTAAACCATGACTAATTACAATGCCATTGCTTCCAAAACCAACAGTGACTTCACTTTTAAAGCATTCTTGTCAGGATAACATTTTCTTTCTAAAACATTACACTCATTCCTTTTGGCCAACCCTAATATTGAGTTCCCAAAGTTTTAATCAGCTATATTTTTTTAATCAAATAAACCAACAGTTATAGCACTTGGAAGGGGTGGCAAAATGACATGAAAAATAACTACTTTAAATGGTAGTCTGAAAAAAATGCCTCTTGTCAGGGAAAAAAAGTTATATTTGGTCATATGTGATATGATGAGGAAAGATATACATTGTTTTTTAAGTACCCATTTTACTTAAAGACTAAAATCTGCTAGAGAAATCTTAACAGTCAACTAGATCACCCTAAAGAAACAAAATTAATCCTTTTACATATTCTGATTATTAATGTTATTCTCAAAATTCCTGCCATGGTGCTGAAACTGACAGTTAAGGAAAGACCAGATTAAAAGCGGTCTTTGTATGTAACCTAGTATGCTCCGGAAGACAAGAGAATGCAGAATCAGGAACACATGACTTGGTGACACATTATAAAATGAATCTTACCTTTTGACCAACTTTAATGGTACAAAATAAGCAAATGGCATGCAAATGTCGTGAGAAATGTTCACAAAGAAAATGAGTATTTGAATTTTGGGATAAACCAAGAAGAATGACAAATCAGGAGAATGAACACTTCAAGACTTATACGCTTGCCCTATGAAGAATAATCTGCTACAAAACAATGTTATTCCCCCAAACATACCTCTAGGCTTCCAAGAGAAATATAGGTTAAATACAGAATAAAATCCAGATGACTCTCTAATATGAAATTATTAACATGATTTTAAATGAAAAAAAGTCCACATTTTATGATCCTATGTCAAGTTTTTTAAAATGATTTTCCCCCTATGTCAAATTTCTGAAATGCAATGTTTCAGCATAAATTTAAGAAAGCTTAGAAAAAGCATTGGTCTGACAACAGTAACAACAATGGTAAGAGCTACATTTATTAAATGCATACACCAAGTCCACAAATTATCTTACTGAATCTCATAATAATCCTATGGAGTGAAATGATATTGTTATTATTACATTTCTCATTTACAGAAAAAAACCCAAAGAGTAAATTAATCTACTCTGAATCAAACAATAAATAACAAGTAGTAAGTAACAGAACAATAAATTAAGTATTTGCTGCCAAACAACAAGAGTTTGAACTGTTTGAAGACTCCAATTGTGGTTTTTACATTCTTTGAAGGGAATATTAAACCCTAAAAATGTCCCTAACGAGATTTCTTAAATGGTTGTACCTAAACATCTTTAACTTTCATTTAAGCAAACTGAGACCCAGAGAGAAATATAACAGGTCCAAGATATAAAGTATAGTTGGATAAGAGACACCAGTGGTCCTACTATTTCTTAAATAAGAAATTCTACTGCTTAAACATCTTAAACTCTTTTTTAAACTACTGAACTAAGTAACTATTTCTAAGGTCTATTTTAGTTCTAAAACCTAAGCTTTGACCTGGAAATAGAATTATTTAATCATCAAAAAGATATAGTTCCATTCCCTTATGTTTGAATTAAAGTACTTTCCAGCAAATTCTTGATATAATCTTAATGTAAAATAGTTTGTAAGATAGTCTAGGATCTCAAGGAAGAAAATTAAAGATCCTATGACCCCTTTCAAATGACATTTTAATTGGAAAGATTTATATCTTCTATGATCATTTTTTAGACTGTGGAATGAGACCTATTCATGAATAATAAAATCAACTTAATGACTCATAGATAGCTCTAAAAAAATCAAAAGCAACTAAAATAGAAAACATACCTAATAATTATATTGCAAACAGTAAAGATCAAGTATTGCTTCATGAAATCTATTTGCTTACGTAACCATTCAGTCATGATGTAAAATACATTTCTTAATTTAAGTTTCAATCAAAACAGATGGAAAGTCACTATGATAAGGTGCCAACACATCTGACATGAATTATTTAATTAATTTTGATGACTGATGTTTCTAGAATATATACCTAAAATATTTCATTTTCTGTAATTATAATAAATGTACTGACATGTTGTGGAGCCAACTATACTAGACATGTAAAGAAACTCTAGAAATGCAGCCTAATCAATGGTTTCCCAATGAAATGTAAACATAAAACTATTTGACAAAAAACAAATACAGTGTTGGAAGAAGGTATCTGAAAGAAATCAAAGCTCCATGGAAAAATAGAGATTATGAGCCTGGGCAGAAAAACACAAGACAAACACTGAACATACTATAAGCAGCTATCAATGATTATGTGGTACCAGCAGGATGCAAGAATCACCTTGAAGGTTTCCCACTGATAAAAGATGAAACAATATGAGCATGAAAGAGAATAATAACAGAATGAAACATAAAACTATAAAAAGTCACTGTTCAAATAAAACAGCATTGTTCACTTCCATGGCTCCTAGAGTATCAACTTATTTTAAAATTTGGTGAATATAAGCATCTAAGTAGTTTTCCCTCCCTTTCCTCTAACAGTTTTATTGTAGTTTAATCCAGGGAATAGGCTCTTTGCAAGAATGCCAGTTTAGGAAAAAAGTGCAGGACAAAATTAGGAAGTGATCTAACTACAATCCCTAATGAAATACTGAATTATCAGCAATGGCTGTTAAAAGCATTAGATAATGGATGGATAGGGGACTTTTTAATAGATGGATCGGGATGGCAACATCTGTATCCAAAAGGGGAGAAGAATTCTTAATGGGAGATAGTAGGAAATATGCCTGGTGGGCTTCAGATTTAACTGCCAGGCTACAGGAAATATAGGGGCCAGAAAAAAGACCATCAAGGTGCAAGCACTACATTCAAACTACAGGAAATCCTTCAAGACCTTGTTTCTTAATGAATAATGGCAAGGAAACAGTGGATAGACTGTAAGACCTTAAAAAACGAACCACTGTAGACCGTTTGGATTCTGATCTGAATGAAGAACAAAAGAACACGTTAGGACTGGTGCAATTTGAATATAGACTAGATATTAGATTATATTTAGGACCTATTTTTTATCTTGTTAGATGTGTTGATGATAATGTAAATTTATTAAAAACATAATAAAAATTTTAAACTCCAGGAGAATAAAGCAGGCCATACATACAGAAATCCAATTAGTGACTTTTATATAGAAAATAACTGACCGACACAATCCCTGTTCAAGAAAAACTTTTCATCTTTCTGGTAGATATTGGAATTCCAAACTACTAAGACTTCTGTCACTGACTTCCTACTTTCAAAGGAAAATATTACGGATACCTCAGCTGAGTAAATGTCAGACAACCAAGTTTTGTTTCTGCTTCAGGATGCTTTTTCCATTCAGAATGTAAACACATGCTCCATATATGATACTTTTGAAATATCACAAATGTATAATCATATTAGGTTACTATAAATACTGCATTAGAAAACTTACAAAGTAGTAGGGCTGAAGAACACGCATGTTTCATGATTGTCTTCTTGAAGCACTGCATTCATTTTCTTTCCTGTAGCTTTACTTATAGATGTCTTAAGTTTCTTAGCTAGCTTTTTTGGTGTGTTGGTTATGGAAGATTCTTCTGTACAACAACTGTACATTTCCACCTTTATCTGAAAGTCTGGTCCTGCTTCATTACTATAAACAAAGGCATTCACAATGATAGACATTTAATTCAGTAGAAAATAAAATCATGACATCCTTTGATGTTTTCATAACATTCGAAATCAGCATGTAAAATGTAACAAGACAGAATCTCCTGTTTATTCAATATCTCAATGGTCTAAAAATGTCACTACAACTTTCAGAGATATCAGGCTCTAAACCAAAGGTAAAATTAACTGTTAAAAAATATTACTTATAGAAAAAGAATAAAATGCTATGGCATTTTGTTCAAATGCTATTTCTCCTTTTCAGTTATTTAAGACCACTATTTTTAAGGTATTTGAAATTTGAATTATATATATAACTTCTTGATATGATTATTCTCCCAAAACAAAATCTGCTGAACCTTTGATTTTTTTCTTTTATTTTCTTAAATTATGTCTCTATTTTTGTGAAATGTGCAAGAGGCAAACTTACAAAGACAGAAAGTAGGTCAGTGGTTGCCTTGGGGCCAAGGGGTGGTAGTGCAGATTGACTATACTTGGGTTTGAGGGAATATGGAGAGTTAAGGCAATGTTCTAAAACTGAATTTGAACCTTAGTTTTAATTTATTTTTCACAGTCACTTAGTCCACTCAACACTGTGCACCCCACCCTGACTTTTGAACCTAAAAACTATAAACAACATTTCCCTATTTGGTCCTATAGGAGGGAAAACCCCACAAACTCAAAACAGTTCAAGCCTGAATTCCTTGTTTGGGGGGGTACTGTCTTGGTAATCTTTGTATTCTTAACCCAGCCTTGTGTCTGAACTCAATACATATTTATTAAACCCATATGCAGAAATTCTGCAATATTTAGCAAATGCTGAGATTGTCTTTGCTCTTTTTCAGATAGGATGAACTATCATCAACATTAAAAACTGTGGTTGGTATTACTAACAATAAAATACTCTTAAGACTGCAAAAGAGGTCCATCAGCAGCAGATGTTGCCTGCAGATGGAAGGTCTATCAGTCTCAGAGATTTTAAAAATGCAACGTGAACTTTTTAAATGGCCAATCTATAGTTTGGATAAATCCAAGGAACAACTTCCAGATATTTTTATAGTTTATTATTTGGCAGCTTCTAAACATACAGTATTCCTGGTAATGACTAACAAATGTCAATATTTAGAGGAAAACCAGAGCTTCATAAATATTGAATACTTATTAAAAACAATCATCATAATGAAAAGCACATTTTTAAACATTTAGAACATTTGTCAGCAGTTATTTTTAGAACAATTTTAAATATTTACAGAATTTTTAAAAAATTGTAAATCATGTGTTTTCTTCTCAAGTAATTTGCATTGTTCTTGATTCCATGAAAAAAAATCTGATTTTTTGTCTTTGTGGTAAAAATGAACAACAGCAAAGTGATGTAAAGAAATGAGATCCATTAACAGGGTAATTTTGTCAGAAAAAAATTCATTAGCAATAGTTGATACCGGAAATAAATGTACTTCATAACTAAGGAAATAAATCTTAGTCTCAATGATAAAAGAAACTGAGGGGTTTTTTTGGGGGGAGGGAGGGGACCCTAAAATAAATTCCTTTGGTTCAATACAGCTAGTAAAAAGACCTGCATTACTGCTAATAACCCAGAACAATACATTTTATTTTTCTGTACTATACAATTACTATGGGACACTGGAAGAGAAGCCACAAAAATATGGTTTGCTATAGTCTTTTTAATGTTATCTGAGTGGCAAAACTAGTCCTCAGAATTCTCAGCTGCAGCTCCACAGGCGAAAATAGCAGAAACCATGTATACTGATTTTATCTTAATAGTTTAGTAGCTATTAACATTAAGATATGAAGACAGTATCTTTGAAAGCCTAAAAGAAGCACAAACTCCATACTGATTTAAGGACAATTTGAAAGAGGGCAGGAAAAACCTATGTTGGTTAAAAATGATTTCTATGGCTACCTGAGGAGTTCTTTCTGGTTCTGTATTATGACCACAATAAAACAGGCCTATAAAAGAGCAGGGGCAATAAAAACAGCCCCGAGGATCACCCTTTTATGTTTTGGAGTATATGAAAGAAATGCACCATAAGAAAAACAACACCCCAAAATTTTACCAAAGTGCTTTTCCTATGATTCATACATCAGGACTATCTTATAAATAAAGTTGTTTTACTGTTTTAGTATTTCTATAAATAAATCTCTTATTGAGGTAGAAGACTCTGATATGTTCAAATACACTCCATATCAAATAATACTAAATGAAATTCTATTGTATTTACAGTTTAGTTAATAATGGAAATTATTATAAAATTTTAAAATTTTTACCTTATTCAATGACTCAAATATTTGCTGCTAATAGTAATTATAAGACTTCCATTTTATCTTACATTCAAAATTTGCAAATGAAGAAATGGTCTCATTTTGAATAAAGTAATATTCAAAATCAATTTACACATTTAAGTATCTTAATGCTTCAAAAAGAATATAAGAGACCTAATAATTAGTCCTTAAGCCAAAGATCCCCAAACTAGGCCTTCTTTAAAAAAAAACAAAAAACAACAACCAAAAACCACAGAAAACAAAACAATAAAAACATAAATAAAAGTAGTACTTTAGATATTTTCATTTTTTGAAGATTAAAGATACTTACAATATTGTTACATTTTCAAAACATATATCTGTGATTGTTTTATCCACAATCACCATGTCTGTATCAAAAACTTCAGCTCCCATTTTGAATAAACAAAAAATAGCAAAGCGCTGTGATTCTAGAGAAGACAACATTTAAAGAAGAAATCCATATTAATAAATCTTAACACTCTTAAAATCACCTTGAAAATAAAAAATGTTAGCTCAAATATCTGTTAACGGAATCTTAATTTCATAATTGTAGACTGCAACCTTTAAAGCTTTTCAGTGGCTGTTGTGTCAGTACACAGAAACACCTTACCCAACGAAGACACAACCTTAAACCAAGGAGTATTAAACCACTAAAGAAGCCACAAAAATCATAAACTTCATTACTAGAAAACTCTTAGCCCTTAATTAATAGTAAATTTATTGTTATATATACACTATCACCTCTGTCATTTTGGTTTCCAAGTCCATTTAAGAAAAAAAATGTCTTTTATTAGAAGAGGCTAAGAGTAGGCACATTAACAAAACGTTTCCCACCAAACTAAAGCAAGGGAGGAGACAACCAGACAACCAGACAGACAGACAGACAGACATACAAGACAGACACATAGCCATTGGGCTTTTTAAGTTGGAATGTTTAAAAGTATTAGGTGATTAAAGGGCTAAATCCTCATTATTAAGAAACCAGCTCTTTAGAAAAACTTATTCTCTATAGAAATCAGAAAGATTTACTGAATTCCCACATGCATTCATTTGAAAAGTAAATTATATTTCCTAATTGAATAACAAACACTGAACTGATTTTAAATTCTTCATATAAAACTAATTATGCTCAATATGATTCAGATTTTCAAGTATGAGGAACAAAGCCATCAAAATAGACACAAAGATAAAGGATTATCACATCTTTGCTCTTTGCCTCCAACAGCCAGAAATCATTTAAGGTTAATTTCCATGACCTAAATAATACACTGACTTGTGAAGACTATTAAAGTCATAAAATGCTGAAGAAAAAAAATCAGATCAAGCTAAAAATCTTCCTTTATTACATCCTGTTAAATAATCCAAAGTAAAATAAAGGATGAAAGATCTCCCATGTTCTGGTCAAACAGCCTTTTCCTTTACCCTTTGACATTTTCTTTTGTTCCACGCTTTCCTCCCAATCTCCCCACCTGAACCCCTTACTTACTGTCTTTTCATAGGTTCTGATAAAAACACTTAAAAGTACACTTGATGTGCATCATATCTTAGTAAAAAAGGAATGGCAATACATTTCTATTAAAAATCAGAAAATAACAGTTCAACAAGAATTTACTTATCCTGTTCAAATGACATAAATTTAGTTCAATGTGAAAGAAGTCTTTTTCCTAAATAACAAATTTACTATACACTAAAGAAAAACATCTAAATTACAAATTAAAATCATACATACGTTCTTTACTACTGAAGTGATCAGAGTCTTTCCACATTAGTGGTATTCGAATATCTATAAAGGAGGCAGAAAATGATAAGGAATAATTTAGTAAGTTTTATTTCTTACAGTGACCTAACCTTCTGAATTCACATAACAGATTCTGACCACTGAAACCAAAATATAATGTGTTACTTAATAGCAAATTTCCTAGTTACTTTTTATGGTTTGCACATTTATTTACTTATTGTTGTGATACTAGAGATTGAACCCAGGGGTGCTCCACTACTGAGCCATATCCTCAGCCCTTTTTACTTCGAGATGGGGTTTTGTTAAATTTCCCAGACTAGCCTTGAATCTGTAATCCTTCTGCCTCAGCCTCCAGTCTCTGGGATTAGAAGTATGTGCCACTACTTGCCCAGCACTGATTGTTTGTACTTTTGGAAGCCATTTTACACACGTGAAATTCTGGAGCATGTGAGGTGAAAATATAAATATTCTTCTTATAAAAATAATTGTCTGGTTCTCTCTCTCTATATATATATATATATCCTTTTCTCCTCATTGATTTATGATGTCATCTTTATTAGATATGCCATTCCAAATAAATGTCCATTCCTGGGCTATCCACTTTATGGATGCAATTAAATCATTTATCAATTATTACATATCCTAAAAATCAATACCATACTATTATAACTACTGCACCTTTATGATATATTTTACATTAGAAATAGATTTTTGGAAACATCTTCTTCTAATTTCTTTATACAAATTCTAGAACTATTTAGTTAAAATCCTCTTCCTGAGTATTCTATTAGTACTATCTTTTATTATCCATATTAACTTGGAAACTAATAACTTCATAATATTCTATGTTTATAATACAATAGAACCCTTACATTTTAATTAAGGTTATAATTAGGTATTTCATGTTTTTAATTTTTGCTGTTTTTATGTAAAGGTATTTTCTGCCATTATATTTTTTAGCTAGTTATTGTTGGTTTTGACAGAAATTACCACTTATATATATTTATTTTAAATCCAGCCACTGTTTACTGAATTATTATTTCAAATATTGTTTCAGTAAGTTCCCTTAGGTTTTACACGTCTGCAATCCATTATCTTCAAATAATATTCAATTTGTCTATTCATTTTCATAGTTTCATCTTTTACTCTTATTATTTTAGCCAGAATTTCCAAAACAGTGTTAAATCATGTTGACATAATAGGCACTGTTATTTTGTTCTTGATTTTAATGGGAATGCTTTCATTGTTTTATAATTATTATTCAGCTAATGTCCTGTCAGAGAGCCCACTCTTGTTTGACCACAGTTGCTGACTCATTTCATTTCACAACTGTTCTTGTTCACAGCTGTTCTTACTCTGTTAGGGTGGGATTAACTATTTACGCTATCATGGGAAGAACATGGACCCTGACTCCCTTTGCTGTACACATCTACAGCCTAGAGGTGGATCTTGCCCTTTCCCATGCCCACCTATGTCAGCTCCCCATGCGGAGAAGGTGGATGTTTCTTACCTACTTCTCAGGTAGGTCGTGTACTGTTGGGATAGCAAAGGATGTGTATGTAACCCACTATGTTTCCTAATTCAGCTCCAATCAAGGAAGCTTCTTCCAGATTCTTGCAATGGCTGACTCCATTCTAGTTTAGAGTACTCTTACCATTTTTCTTAGGTCTTCACTGACATTTAGTCATGAATAGGCATATTAAGATGCTAACTTGAAGCTATCAGGTCCTTAAAATCTGTTAAAAATATTTTCAGGGCTGGAGCAGTGGCTCAATGGTTCAATCACTTGCCTGGCATGTGCAAGGACCTGGGTTTGAGCCCCAGCACCACACACACACAGCTAAGTAGCAAACAAACAAAGGTCAGATGAAAAAAAAAAAAAAAACTGATTCTTTCTCTCTGTCACTGTCTCTGTCTCTCTCTTGAAAAAAAAAATATATATATATACATATTTTTTTTTTCGGAAGTAAAAACTGAGGTCCTAGAAAACTGATTTGGTTTAGACATTGAATTAGTAGTTGGTGAAAAAGCTGAGACAATTACAACAATGTTATTACTTGGTGCTCAGCAGAAAGAATCAGGATAAGTCTGTTATTCTTTTTATATTTATAGAGATCTGGCCAGTGAGTGGTGAAGCTGAAAATGGAAAATCCAGTTGTCTCCTGGCTATCAAAGTAAGCTCAGTAACTTTAGCCAAAATAAAAGTCACATTTTTATCCCCATGTCAAGGGAAAAATGGAATTACAAAGGTGAATCTAATTTCTATTTTCACTGTTTTCATAAAAAACAGACAAAATATAATTAAGTCTAGATTAAGATGAAATTATACATGCATCCCACCTCCTAAGAGTTTTGATTTCTTAATCTAATTCAAAATTATCTTTTGAAAGAAAAAATACATGCAGAAATAAGTTCAGTTTTTATGTATGAATACTTGTGGTCATGAAGGTTTTATTCTTTTATGTTAAATGCTTTTACTTAAGTCCCCTTTTAAATGTACAGTTAATTCTAATGGTATGAATTGCAGCAGTCAATAAACTATAACGAAATGACAATAGATGTTGATTCTATCATGGAATTTGTGAGTTTTTATCAGCAATTTAATATGTCTCATTTGTATAGTGAGCGATGCCACATTAGAAGCAAAACAAGGATTATGTTTTAAGTATTTGTAGAAAATCGCCTTAAACATCTATCATATTTATTAATATTAAACACTTAAACTTAGAGGAGAACTATTGTATAAATGTTTGGCAGCTAAAGGATACAAGGAGATATAAAACATGTTTCACGTCAGTTTTAATCTGAAAGATGACAATATGAATATAAAGAACTACAAAACAAGCAATAGATTTCTTAATATAGTTATTTTTCTGAACAATTTTTTTGCTTAGCTGATGGCAATTTCTGATTTTAGTCAATGATGTCCCAAATAAAGTACAGGTCTAACCTTTCTGTATGACAGTTTTTGTTTAGGGATAAAGTGAGTAGGAAAAGTGAAAATGGAGAATTCCTTGAGTGACAGGCCCTGAAACGTAGCAGCAGGCTCCCTAATAAAGTGCTTTTGGCCAATGAAATAAACTACTTCTTGAGGACCAACAGAGGTACATAATGTTGTTTCCAAAATGTACTGATAATATTTATAAAGTGCATTATTTTAATAGTGTACATATGAGTCAGTCATGTGTTTTCTTTAATCTGAGGCATCTCCATTGTCTTAAGTTTCCTTAACACTTGGAGAAACTGAGACTACACAGCATAAGTGCCATCTAGTGGTAAAAGGCCTCCTAACTGCATCAATAACTCAGGAAACATTTCCAGTTAGAACAATAGGGGAGGGTTTATAGGTGAATAAACATGTTGAAGAAAGTACAGTTATTTCACACCTCAATTAGATGACTGCCGTACACCATATGTGTTGAAAAGAGGAGATAAATGTCTGCCTAAAGCAGATGCTTAAGATAGGAGTAACGGAAGATGTGGTGAAGAAGAAGAATTGGGTCAGAAAGGGAAACAGTGAGAAAGGCCTGGTCTTCATCCCAAGGCAACAAGGAAGAGTCATCCATCCAGTGAGTTTCACTGAGCAATTTCTATGCTCTGTACCAGCTAGCTGCTGAGTATAAAATGATGAACAAAACAAACATAGTTCCAACCCAGTGGAACATTTGTTCTGACAACCATTAAAGCAGAAAAGGAAGGAAATCCATCAACTAGGGTTTGCAGCTCAGCTCAGTCATTTACAGCAAATCATTTAACCTATGAATCTGTAGAAAATGAGAATAATTATCTTACCTATTTTACAAGGCTGCCCCAAGGAGAAAACTGCATAATATGTATAATGTATGAAACTTATTTTTTCTTCTCTTTTTGTTGTTGTTGTGCTGGAGATGGAACTTTACTAGACCAGTATTCTACCACTCAGCTACATCCCCCAGCCCAGCTCCTGAAACATTTTTTTTTCACAATGTAAGGTTCTACATAAATGTAGAGCATAATGATTGAACAAAGATTTCGATCAAATATTCAGATACAGGCATTAAAAATAGAGAATAAAAACTTACCAACGCTATTACTTTATTGCATTCAGCAATACAAACGATCCATCTATAGCATACCTGATATGGCAATCTTTCCTTTACATGCTGTTCTTTCTTTACTTTCAAAATTCACATCACTGTCAAAAGAAAAACTTTTATAAGCAAAAACCTTTTCTAATAAGCAAATGTTTTAAGTCTTTCGCAAATGCTTAAATATCAAATTGCATACTTATGAAAAATCACTTCCAGTTAATGCAAGCTATTCAACTGGAACTTGAAGATGTTAGTTAACAACTAGTTAGTGTTAGAAGAAATATAAAGCCATTCTTTATTCATAAGAACTTTGTATTCTTTGACGCTTGTATGCTGGTTGCTCAATAAGGAAAGCCTTTGGTTCCATTTGTAAACAAGATGCACAATATTTGTCCAGGTCCCCGGAAGTACCTGGGAATCACTATTTCATAATTTACATTTCTAGCTTACTAAATATAGTGGCTTGAAAAAGATAACATACTTCCCACTCAAGTAATATGCTACTCAAGAGTATCTTATTTATCCTTACAGAATCTGAAAAATATCCAAAAAATTGCCTGTGCTATGTTCATATGCAGTCAATATCATATTTTATTTCTCCCAAATTCCAAAGACCTGAATATATACCAAAGCAAATACTAAATTAAGAAGGGAAAGGAAGTGAGTCTATAGAGAGAATGAAATGTGAAAAGAAAAATATGACTATAGAAAAAAGATTCAAAGGACAATCTGGGGAGACAAAACACTTGCAAATCTGATGTAGAATACACTATCATTCTTAAAACACTTTCAAAATAGATCTCTCTTACTAGATCAGAACAATTCCCCATCCTTAAATACTTCCCCAATATCCTTTTTTCCTAATAACCTACATTTAGAGATTAAAATTCCATTTCAAAGGTAATATTTCTAAGAGTAGTCTTTATACTTTTTTGTCCCTGTTCAATCTGATTAGCTAATTAATTGCCAGCTAAGATCTAAAACGGTGGCGACTTAAATTTATGGAACAGATCTAGATTATGCTAGAGTTGAAATATATGGTGGAAACTTTCAGTTTGAATACTGTTTGATTCTAAGAGTTTCTTGACAGATTGGATGGGGATTTGAAATGGGAAGTTAGATCTAATTTTTAGAAGGTGATGACACCAATTTTTTGCCTTTGGTAGGCTTGTTAAAATGACTACTTATATATCTATTATCAAGCATCCAAACTGTAAACAAAATATATCATCTCAATTTTTTACCCCTTTATTGGACTGAACACAAAAGTATCAGAGGTAATGGATATTCCAAATGAATTAAAATAATAAACTGACATATTTAAGTTTTTAAGTTACATGAAACATTTATAGAGTCACATACTACATATGATTAAAATGATATAGTAGATTTAAAGTCATATTCTCAGAATCCTACTTTATGTTCATGCCTGCTATTTTGGGAATTTACTTGGTTAAAAATATCAGTACCCTATTTCAAAATAATGTCTCTTTGAATCACAAATTTAAAAGTTGAGTTATACATTAAAATGTGGTACGTCAAAGAATATCATGCTTATTGTCTCCTGGTGTCGTAAAAGTTCATCTGAAGAGTTCATTGTTTACTTTGTGAAATAATATACTGCAAGACTACTAGAAATCAAACACAAATCTCAATTTCCTCAAATTGGTACAAGAAATCCTATATAAATACAGTTGGTTGACATTTGTATGCAATAACTTTAAAAATAACCTCTTATATGAGTAATGCATAATAAAACTCTTAAAATATTTCTGTGGAAAATGCAAGCAAGATCTAAAACGGTGGCGACTTAAATTTATGGAACAGATCTAGATTATGCTAGAGTTGAAATCCATTAGGCCTTATTAAATTGCATTAAATTTGAGGCTTTGGCAGGCATGTGAAATTCTGAAATACTACAACCACCAAAAGCAAGCTTGCTGAATATTTACTAGGAAAAAACTTCCCTCTCCAAACTACCCAACCACCTAGCAGATATAACTTTCTTCCCTGCAATTATAAATTATTTGCATAGGCTTTTCCAAGAGCAAATATACAAATATTATTGAACTATAATATAATCAACCATATAATCCAATTAACCATATAATCTTACAGAATAATTCTGTCTTTAAAAATAAGAACTCAGCTTCAAATTTCTGAAGCCTGACTTAGTTTCAATTCAAATAATTCCCCAAACTATTATTAAAGGCACTAAAAGGTGATAGTTTCTAATTAAATCAAATTGACAATAAAATCATTAAACATTATCTGTCTAATAATGTGCTACTGTAGCTAAGTTTGCTACAGTTAAATAAATACTTGTTTGAAAATCTGCAATGGGAATGCCAATCCTGACTGCTACAATTAGAGAGCCAGCCTGAGGAGAAAGCAAATAACCACAAAATTACTCAAGAAATGCACAGCTACATAATAGTGTACCTTATTCACAGGAACCTAGCTTGGAGCACTATTTTGGTGATGCCTATAAACGCTAATTTATAAGATTAACATACAAGACAAATTTTTAATTTTATTACTTATATTCCTGCCTGTAGGTAAATAAAATGACCAAAAGAGGGTGCCAATCTGCCACTTTGTTGCTCAAAAATCTGTGTTAAAATTGACTGAGTAAATACAGATTATCCTACTTTATACTGTTACATAAGGGAATTTTAAATTAACAAATTATAATGAGAAATAGCACAATGATTAGAGCATTTTACATTTTCATAATTTAATATTAAAAGAATTCTAAATGCTATTATATTATTTGAAAGTAGATTATAAAATCCTTCACCTTTTATGCAAATAGGTGAAAATGAAAAACACTCAAATGCTTAGCATGAAATTTTAAGCCATCCTAAAACCATGTGGTATAAATTAATACAGAAATATCTTAAATTCTACTCCAAATGTGATATAGCAAGCTCTTTTTAAGACACTAAACTATATAATATTTAAAAAGTAAATCAATAATATTTGCAAATACACATTTCATTATAGAACTACTAAGGGCATGTAATTTTTCACTTCCAATCTACACTCCTTCTTCTTTTAATTTATAGTACAAAAGCAATAAAGCAGGAAACTGAAGTATAAGAAACTCATACAGTAATCACATAAAATTTATATTATTTTGGTACTATTTTAAAAATCACAATTATGTTGACTGACACACATAATTAAGTCCTGTAAATGACTCTAATTAGCATTATTTTTACAAAGTAAAATAAAGCATTTCAGAATTTAAATCAAGAGAGACTGACTGATTGGGCAGGGGAGACAAATGGACAGATGATATGCTAAAATGTAAGGTCTGTGAGTGTAGGGATATTTTTGTTCTATTTTATTCACTGCTGTATAACAAGTACCTGTTCTATAGCTTAGCGCATTCTAAGGCACTCCATGAATGTGTAGGGAATTAGCCAAAGTAAGGACATGGTCATTTTGTTGGAACATGCAGTAGATCTGGACTAAGGTTTTAAAGTTTGGATTTTATTCATCAATTATTACTTATGTTAGTGAGTTGCTATTAATCTCTTAGCCTTGCCTATAAAATGGGGAAAATACCAATCTCACAGAGCTACTGAATTCATATTTTAAATGTATTATATGTCATTCTTTAAAATATTACACAAAGGATTACTTTATGAGTATTTATATTTTTGTCCCAAGTGTTTATCTTGGGTCATAAACAGAAGAGGCAATCATTTGCTAAAGTGATCAGGATGTGACTTATCAGTTCCTATAAAATAGTGGTGGCCTTCAAAATCAGATTCTCTTTACCAATTCTCGCAAACCTTCAGATCAATGAGAACAAAATCATCTACAACTTATGCCTAACTAGGCATAACTAGAAAACAGAGACTCCTATCAAACATCAGTTTACACACAATCTGAAACCCTCAAAGCCATCTCCTGGAGGTCTTACCCCCCAAAATGAGTTAGATGACTACAAGTTGATATTACGCTCCCTTACAAGAGGAGAGAATAGGTCTAAAATCTGGTGAAAACCACGGCACTAGTTCAGGAGAGGGGAAAGGAAGGAGTTGAAAGCAGTTAGTGTTAAAAACCCTAATAAATCAAAGAGTATCAAAGAATCAGAAAATCAACCAATCGTCATCCCAAATCATCCTTTTTTAAGAAACCAAGTAAGCCCTTATAGCAATGTCCCACCCCCACCCCTCATCACATGGCCCAAGGAAATTCTACATATTTCATTAGGGACCAAAAAGGACCCCAATATCCATGTAAAGCCACTATAAATAAAAGTAGAAAATCAAACCTCTTTAGCTGACAAAAATATTCCAACTCCACCTTCAAAAAATATAATTGGGACATAATATTCCAAAATGAATTAAGTGCAGTTAAACAAATTATTGCAAATATAAAACTGGGAATGTATATATGATTTCAATGACCTGAAATCTGAAATCTTAAACAAATAAAGGATAAACAATGGGCATATATGCAAAAAGAAAAATCAATAAGGAAGAAGCTGGCAAAAGCTAAATTATTTTTTAAATGAATATTAAAATGTAAGATACCAGGCTGGAGCAGTGGCTTGGTAGTTACAGTGCTTGCCTGGCGTGCATGAGTAAACAGGTTCAAACTTAGCACGGACACAAGGAAGTGTCTGAGTGTCTGAGCAATGAAAACCACATGAAAAACTAAATAAAATTGATTCTTTATTTCTCTGTTACGCTCTGTCATTAAAAAAAAAAAAAAGTGGCTGGAGCGGTGGCTCGGTGGTTATGGTGCTTGCCCAGCATGCACGAGTACACAAGTTCAAACCCCTGCCATGTACACAACTAAGTGTCTGAGCAACGAAAGTCACATGAAAAACTAAACAAAATTTGATTCTATTTCTCTCTCTCTCTCTCCCCCTCACTGTCCCTCTCTCTTTAAAAAAAAAAAAAAATGTAAGATACCAAAATGTGAATAAATAGAAGTGAAAGTACGCTAAGGAGTATAGTAGATGGGAATGAAAAGAACCAAATGTATAAAAATGAAATCAAGTGTTAAAAAATAAAGCGATAGTAACTAGAAGAGCTCAAATAAGAAAAACAAAAGAATAAGATAGAATTAATAGGGGCTGGAGCCGTGGCTTGGCAGTTGCAATGCTTGCCTGGCATGCGCAAGGACGCAAGTTCAAACCCCAGCACCACATACACAACAAAGTCTCAGAGCAACAAAGGCCACATGAAAAACTAAATAAAATTTATTCTCTCTTTCTCTCTCACTGTCCCTCTCTCTTTATTTAAAAAAAAGAATTAATAAAACCCAGGAAATTTTTAAAAAATAAGAAATGAATCTGCACATTGAATGGGCCCTACATGAGCCAAAAGTCAGCCTTACACATAACCCAGGAAAATGATCAGACTTTAAAATTAACACAAAAACAAAAAATACTTTCAAGTCTTCAGGCAAAAAGACCAAATCATTTATAAAAGAAAGAAAATTAAAAAAAAAAAAAACAACAAGGTAATGTGGCAAGGTTTTCAAGAAACCCAAGAAAGGGCTGGAGCAGTGATTCGGCAGTTATGGCACTTGCCCAGCATGCAAGAGGACGTGGGTTCTAACCCCAGCACCACATATGCAACGAAAGCACCATGAAAAACTAAATAGAGTTGATTCTCTATTTCTCTCTCTCACTGTCCCTCTCTCTAAAACAAAACAACAACAACAACAACAAAAACAAAACCCACAAAAGAACTGGCTAAAAATTTATAACTGGCTAAGTTGTTCCCTAGGCAGCAACATTAAAGAAAAACACTTTAAACATGTAAGAATGTGAAGGAAATCGTCCTCGGGTTAAGGAATGCACTAGCTAATGAGGTCTCTTCCAAAAAAATGATTCTGAAAAGTAAAGTACAATTTACAAGAACAGGAAATTACATTACACATATTTAGTTTCAGATCAAAGACTAAAACAAAGGTAGAGATATGCTTTTAAGATTGGTATGTAAATATTACCTACCAAAAGCAGAAATAACACAATTTATTTTTTAAAAAGTAGGGTACAGCAAAAAGGGAAAATAGTAAAGGGAACACATAGTGAATTTTGTAATAAGTGGAAGCAAATGATATCATTTAAAGCAGAAAAAGAAATGCATATAAGACAATGTAACAGGGAGAACTAAAGACATTAAAGTTATGACTATTTTATATAAAGTTTTAGCCACTCCATAACTGACAACTCCCTAGAATTAAAAGAAATTTTAAAAAGCAAAGATTGATCACATGATAAAAAACAGATGGTAAGTAAAATACATAGTTAACATAAAAGAATATGAAAGCAGTTGAAATCAAATACATCAGTCACTTTAAATGTAAATGGACTTAATTTTCCCACTAAAAGGACTTTCAGTTTGGCTTATAAAATATAAAGCCCAAATGCTAGGGATGAAAACTGTAGTAACCAACCCAAATGAAAAATTCATGGAATGGGAGGATCCCAAACAGCTTATAAAAGCCCACAAGGCAGAAGCCAGGAGTCTGCCTTCCCCACCCAACTTCTCCCTGGAGTGTACTTTCATTTCACTAAGTAAACCCTTTACACTTTTTATGTCTAAAAATAAATAAATAAATAAATCCCAACTGTACAAGAAATACACCTTCAGAGGTGATTCAGAAAAGCTAAAAATAAAGAGATGGGAAAAAAATACATCGAACAAGTACAAACAATAAGGAACCAGAGGATGTGGTCTTCTTACCAGGCAAGGTAGAATTCAGGTCCAAAAGCATCACAGGAGGTAACAACAAAGGACACTTCATAGTGCTAGAGCCTGCAGCTGACAGTTCTATGTTACAAGAACCTAACATACCAAATGTTAGACAGCATCTTCATGAAGCAGAAAGATGGCAAAGGCTTACACAAAAACTCAATCTATCTCTTACAACACAAGGTATTTGAAGTGCTCAAAAACAAGTAAGGCTATAGAACTCAAAAAATTCACATAATAAACTTTGTATCCCAATAAAATGTAACTTCAAAGCCTACAACACAGTCAAAAATTAAGTCATAAAGAAAACTTTAAGATATTACGTAAAGCAAAAAAGGTAAAAATTTATTTGATCAAGATATAACTAGATGAATTCCTCTTTTGGTATTGGCAGAACAGCTCATATTGAAGAAAGCCTCCCTCAGAAAACTAATATAAAATGTGGGAAAAAAAATTTAAAAAACTACCTGAAAGAACCAGCAAGTGACCTAAAGCAGGCAGTAATTAGAAGGAAGAGTCAAAAGTGGGAAAAGGGAGTGGCACTATGGAACACAAATATAGTAGAATAATACTGACCAACAAAGAGGGAAATAACATTTTATCACACGATGAATCTCACAAGTACTATGTTGAAATACTCAAAGAAACCTGGACTATACCATTTCATGTGTACTATGCTCCAGAGCAGGCAAAAATCAACATATGGCAGAAAATAAAAGACTGGATGCCTCTTGAGTGGGGATAGAAGCAAGGACTATTGGGATTTGAAGAGGAGTACAGGACACATGATATATCCCAAAAATGTAATTAATTCAAAGAGAAAAGAAGTATACACAAACAGAAATCACCACGTTTATGAAATTAATAATGTAACTACACAGAAAAAGATCAGTTCAAGTAATTTTGAACTTAGTTCTGTTTTATATTGACAGGGATGTATGCACATGCCCACACACAACATACAAGAACTGCAAAGAACTTATTTTTAATTGTATTGTAAAAAAATAAGATGAACTGATGGGTGGACAGAGAGGGAGAGAGATGATAAAGCATAAAGGCAAATATAACAAAATATTAATTATAGAATCTAGGCAGCAGGCATATGGGTCTTCACTGCATAGTCTTTCTACGTTTTGTATGTTGGAAATTCTTCATTATAATTTCTAATATATATATTTTTTGGTACAAGGGATTGAACCACTTAACCACTGACACATCCCCAGCCTTTTTTTATTTTTTATTTTGAGACAGGGTCTCACTAAGTTGCTTAAGTCCTCTCACTAAGTTGATGAGATTGGCTTTGAACTTGTGATCCTCCTGCCTCAGCCTCCCACGTCACTGAGATTACAGGCATGCACCACCATGCCCAGCTCCTTCACTGTAATTTCTCCATGTTAAAAAAGAACAGCAAAGAAATCCTGAAGTTGCTTGGGTAGGTTTGCTTTGGAAGTACTGGTTCTATAGTTGTGAAACAATTTTATATAACCATAGTTTAAAAATAAGGAAATCCATTACTCTTGTTGGGAATTAAGATTTTCAGTATAAGAGAAAAAGATACAAATATAAAACAAAATAATTCAAGAAAACAAAAGCCTATAACTATCAATGTAAATTCATGTCTTTTTTTGTACCTATGTCCAATGATAAGGCCTACATTCAGTAGTACCCAATAACTAGACATTGCTTTCAAAATATATTCATCAGTAAAGGGAACCAGGACTCAGAGAAATGACTGACTCAACACACTGAAGCAGAGAAATCCCAAGGCAAACGCTGGTTTTTTTGTTGTGTGTCAGAAAGAAGGAAGTTCATAAAGACTAACAGGAATGTTAAAAGAACAAATAAGTCAGTTTGAAGGAATGTCAGAAAGATTAATGGTAACGTGTAGAAAAAAATACTAGAACTAAATAATTATTATTTTGCAAATTCCACTATAATAATTGATTTAGGCAAGGATCATAAATAGTTGATAAAGTCATTAGGTTAAAGCTTGTTGGATAACAGAATATTTACCCACTCCCAACACCACAAAATTACTTACAAAATGGAGAGAAAACCATTCTATCACAAAAGAGAAAGCTGGCAACTGCCACTTAAACCAAGAATCAAGCAGCATCATTCAGATGGGATATCAAGTGCATTAACTGGAAGCAGAAACAGTACCCAATCTTACCTAGAAAAAATTCCTTAAAAAAAGTTTCACCCGAGTCTGATCAAAGCTGCAGACCCAAGTTTCTGTTACAGCAAAAACAAAATTATAAGAAAAGATTCAATGATACCAAAAGGAAACAATTAGACAAGTGCAGAAGGCAGGATACTTTTAAAGGATTTTAAAAAATCTAAACTCTTCAAAGCATTAACAATAAGGGATATTTAGAAACGCAAAGTAACTAAAAGAAACCAAAGTGATAAAACTGTATTATATTGACTGACTTCTGCTACGAGGGAAAGAAAAACCTAGAAAGGATTTTCTTTCAACAGCAAGATGAAGTTAACGGAAGTTAACTTTAGACTTTGTAGTAGTTGATTATTATGAAATTGTTAATGTTTTGCGTGTAATCTTATTTTGATTATGTAGAATGTTCTGCTTTTAGATGAAAAATGTCCAACTATTAAGATGTACGTGCCATGTTGATCACACTTTTACAAAGTTCAACAACAAAAAAGAAAAAAAAGTGTGTATGTGTGTACAAGGGGAAGAGTGGATGGGCAAACTATTAACTGGCCAATCTAGGTTGAGAACACACATCGCATTCATTATACTATCCTCACATTTTTAATATATGAAAAACAACATAATAAAAGGTAGTAAAAATGAATGAATTAGGGAATAAATTGACAGTCTGGAACACGATGAGTGAAGAGATTTGGGTTAAAAAAAGACAGAACATAAAGACATGGAAGGAAGCAACAAAAGAGCAGCACATAATTAACTACTATTAAATTAATTCTAAGCCTTAATTGCTCATTTGTACATATGGAAGGGATATGGGGCAAAACTTTATTTTTGAAACAAATGTTAAATTGTAAGTGTACAGCACTGTTGAGTATTCCTGGGTGCATCAAGAAGAAAGAAGAACCAACGTTAATTCAGCTGTCTCAACTCAGCTCCCTCAAAGCTCCAGGCACTAATCCTCACAAGAAGCCTATGAAGTGAGCAGTGATTTCATCTCTATTTCACCAATTAGAACCAGCCACTGTCCTAGGTTCCGAAAGTTCTCAATCTAAAAGAAAAGAAGTATTTACAAATAGCTATCAAAATGAAATGAGTTAGAGTATGATACCCTAGTTCAGATGCTACCAGAATTTGGAGGAGGCAAGTAAACATTTTTTGAGTCCTCCTTCTGGACATGAAAAAAGAAACAACCTCTTTTTGAAGGGAATTATCAAAGAATCACTGATGCTGCAGTTTGCATCTCAGAATGTAAAGGATTTTGCCAAGTGGCAATGGAAGATAGCCCCTTTAGTATAAGCAAACCCCCTGGAGACAAGAAAATGCCAGAATTGTTTTGAAGCTAACACATCAATCATTTGTCTGTAATGTTTGTAAACTAGAAATTGAGAGACAAGACTGAAAAGTTTGGAATTAGACCATAAAGATCCTAGAATGCCTATCCAAAGAATTTTAGTAATGGAAACCAATAGCTGGTTTGTGAGAAGTCGACTGATAAAAGCAGTGTTTTAAACACATATATCTAGCAATGTAGGGAAAAAGTAGAGGAATAATTTGCAAATAAACGACTACCAAATTGACAGCTATAAACAAGTCATTCCACTCTCTAAACTGACACAGGAAGCAATCTCTGCACTCAGCTAACTACTGAGTATCTACCCAATCTAGTAAAATTCCTGCATCCACTTTTTCGGATCAGTCTGACTCCACTGGGAATCGTACATACAGCTGGGTATTTTTTGCTTATTCAGACATAAAAAAATAGGCAGTGTACTAGAGGGTGTTTCATACCTAAACACAATTTAGAACAATGTTTTTATTCTTAAAACATTACATAAATCAAACATTTAACCAGTTAATGATATTTTCAAAAGATATGTGTGTGTGGGTGTGATAGATATGTGGTTTAAATATATTTCTCTGTATATCATCATTGATCTTCCAATAGGATTGCCACAAAAAGACTAAATTTTCAATTCTCCCCAGGTCAGTACAAAAACTAGTACTATTCTACATATAGAAGTTAAGTCCCCAGGCATGGTGGCACATGCCTAATCTCAGCAACTCTAGTAGCAAAGGCAGGAGGTCTGCAAGTTTGAGGCCAGTCTCAGCAATTTAGTGCGGTACTAAACAACTTTGCAAGACCCTGTCTCAAAATAAAAAACAAAAAAGGCTGAGGATGGATGTAGCTCAGTGGTAAAGCACCCCTGGGTTCAACTCTCAGAACAAGAACAAAAAAAAAAGTTAAATTATATTCAGGGGCATTAGAGTTTAATTCTTTCTTAGAACTCCAGTTTTAAGGGTCCATAAAATGAAGTGGTATTACTTGATTCATAGATGCCAAGAAATAATTAAAAACTCTTAGTAGAATGATTGTTTAGGTATAGAAAACACTTTGAGTGAAGATCTATTACATAAGCCCTAATGAAACTTATGTACTAATTTTTATTTCATTTTTCCCATCAAAAGTTATTTCATTATTAGATCAAATACTTCTATCATCCTTTTAATACTTTGTTGCCAGATAACCTTTCTCAAACACCTATTTTATCATGCCTCTTCCTTGCTTAAAATAAAATGATAAAGGATAACTAACAAACAGATACAGGCTAAGCTCTGTAGTAGCTCCCCAGGGCAGATTGGATGGTAGAAAGGATGTGTGGGATCTTAAACAAGATAGAAGGAGTACACAGGCTTTAAAGTTCATGTCCCAGTCACATGGGCCCTGTGTATCCTTGAAAAAGTTACCCAATAGTTCCGTCTCAGTTGCCAAGTCTCTAATAAAGATGTTTGCCTTTCTGTTTTCAACATGATTTGTGAATATCTCAATACAATGCCTGGCTGTCAGTTATTACCAACAAACTTCACAGCATTCTAGGACTTCTCAAATCTTGCTTCCCGCTTCCTTTTCATCTTTGGCTTGATCTTCAGTTCCAACCCAACCCATCTCCCCTGCTGTTGAATAATGCACGTGCACCTTTCACCCTAAACTTTCACTTTTCTATTTCCTTTTCTTGGAATGCTGCTTTCCTCTAAACTCTCTCCATGCTTCATAATCTATAAGATCCAGATCCTGTTCTTGCATTAGACATTATTCAATTTGACATTTCTTACTTACTTGATTATTCTTTGGAAAAGTGTAATTTATTGTCCGTATTAATTTTTTATCATAAAATTTTAGAATAGGGGGCTGGAGAGGTGGTAGCTCAGCAGTTGGAGCACTTGCCTGGCATGTGCGAGGATCTGGGTTCAAACCCCAGCACCATATACACAACAAAGTGTCTAAGAAACAAAGGCCAGATGAAAAAATGAATAAAATTGGTTCTCTTTATCTCTCTCCCTCTCTCTTTAAAACCAAAATAGAAGAGGTAGAGTAGCATTCTTCTCATTAAAATGTTATTTAACTCTGATAGGAATATAAAAATGGAGCAGCAATATATAACTAAGGAACAGACTGCTGAGTCCCTAACGGTAACATAGGCTGTATATACTTATATTCTTCTATGTTGAAAAACTGCCTTCTTTTTAATATGGATACCCTAGCACAGTGCTTAATAAGCATTCTACAAGCTGTAGACATTTGGCAAATATATGATTGACTAACTGCCATAATTTATATGATTTTCTTCAAAGAACTAAAAAAACTACCATAATACCTTCATTAATCTTCAACATATTTTTGTGTAATAATAAAGCAAGCACTTCCACAGATTGAAAGTAAAATGATGGAACTAAATATTCCATGCAAATCAGGTCTGAAAACAATCTATTCTAATATTAGACAAAGCAGATTTCAAGCAAAAATTAGTAAGAAGAGAAAAGGAAGATCACTATATACTGTAAAGAGAATAATCCAACAGGAAGATACAACAATAGTAAATATTCATGTACCAAATTTCAGTACACCTAATTACATAAAACAAACACTTCTTGACTTTAAGACCCAGATGGACCCTGATACAATAATACTTCATGATTTCAACAAACCCCTCTCAACAAGAGACAGGTCATCCGGACATAAAAATCAATGAAGATCCTATTGATATTAGTGATACTATATATCAAATGGACCTAACAGATACAGACTGTCTCACCTAACAATAGATGAATATGGCTTCTCCTCAGCATCTTATCAGATTATGATGGCTCAAGATTAGAAGTCAACAGCAAGAAAAGGTATAGAAACCACATAAACACGTGAAGAATCATTAATATTCTTTTATATGAGGAATGGATTATTCAAAAAATGAGAAGGGAAAAAAGTTCCCAGAATCAAATGAGAACAGCAAAACAAAATATTAAAATGTGAGACACTATGAAAGTGGTATTAGAGGAAAGTTTATAGCATTAACTGTTCACATTTAAAAAAAGAAACAAAAAAACTGATAGATGCCAAATAAACAACCTAGTGTTACAACTCAAGGCCTTAGAAAAGCAGAAACAAACTAATCACAAAACCAGCAGAAGACAGGAAGTAATTAAGACTAGAGGTAAAATTAACGAAATAGAGAATAAAAAAAATTACAAAGGCTCAAAGTAGCAAGAGTTGGTTCTTTGAAAAGATAAACAACTTTGATAAACCCCTAACCAAACTAACCAAAAGAATGTGAAAGAAGATCTAAATCAACAATTTTAGAGATAAAAAAAGGAGACATCACCACAGACATTTATAAAACCCAGAGGATCATTAGGATCCATTTTCAAAACTTATATTCCAATAAATCAGAAAATCTAGAAGATAGGGACAAATTTTAAAACATACAACTTACCCAAACTGAACAAAGAGGATACTGAAAATATACTTAAATGGCCAAGTATGGAGCAACAAGACTGAAGCATAACAAAAGTCTTCAACACGGGCTGGAGCAGTGGCTCAGCGGTTACGGCACTTGCCCGGCATGTGTGAGTACACGAGTTCGAACCCCAGCACCACGTACACAATGAAGTGTCCAAGGAATGAAAGTGACATGAAAAAACTATAGAAAAAAAGCTTCTCTCTTTCTCTCTCTCACTATCCTCTCTTTAAAAAAAAAAAAAATCTTCAACAAAGAAAAGCCCAGGACCATATGAATTCTCAGCTGAGTTCTACCAGATATTCCTTCTCAAATTATTCCATGAAATAGAAAGGTAGGGAACACTCCCAAATTCTTTCCACGAAATCAGTACTACCCTGCCACCAAAATCAGATAAAGAAACATCAAGGAAAGATAACTACATACCAATACTCTTGATGAACACAGACACAGAAATCCTTAACAAAATATGAGCACCTAGTCATGGAGGCTACTGCCTATAATCCAAGTGAAACAGGGGGAGGGGGGGAGGCTGAGGAAGGAGGATCACAAGTTTGAGGCCAACCTTAGCAACTTAGTGAGACCCTGTCTCAAAGTTTTAAAAAAGTAAAAAAATAAAAGGGCTAGAGATGAAGTTCAATGATAAAGCACCTTGGGTTCAATTCCCAGTACCCCCTCCCAAAATCATTTAAAAACACATTAAGAAGATTGTATACTATGATCAAGTTGGATTCATCCCAGGGATAAAAGGTTGGTTCAATACATGTAAAACAATAAAGGTAATTCATCACATAAATAGAATCTAGGACAAAAATCACACGATAGATGAAGAAAAAACCTTTGACAAATTCAGCACCCATTCCTAATAAAAACATGGGAGAACCTGGTGACAGAAGGAACTTACCTCAGCATCATAAAGGTTATATATGACAAACCCAAACCAACATCGTACTGAATGGAGAAAAACTGAGATTATTTCCTCTAAATTCAGGAAGAAGAATGCCTACCCTCACCACTCCTATTCAATATAGTTCTTGACACTGTAGTCAGAGCACTCAGGCAAGAAAATTAAAGGAATACAAATGGGAAACGGAGAAATTGAACTATCTCTGCTTCTGATGACGTTTAGAGAACTCAAAAACACTCACCAGATTTCTAGATCTAATAAATTTAGCCAAAGTAGCAGGAAGGTTAATATACAAAAATCAATAACTTTCTTATACTCCAATAATGAATCTGTTGAGAAAAGAAAACTTCCATTTACAAACACAAGAATAAAATACTTACAAATAAATGTAAGGAGGTTAAAGACCTCTATAATGAAAATTTATAAAACACTGAAGAAACTGAAGACCTTAAAAAATGGATAGACACATAGTCATGGATAAGTAGAATTAATATTGTCAAATGCCCATATTACTAAAAGCAATCTACAGACTCACTGCAATTCCCATCAAAATACCAATGATATCCTTTACAGAACTAGAAAAAAAAAGTCCTAAAATTTATATGGCACAATAAAAGCCCAGAGTAGCCAAAGCCAATCCTGAGCAACAACAGAAAGGCTGGAGGTGACACAACACTTGACTTCAAAATATACTACAGAGCTAGTCACAAAAACAGCATGGTATTGGCAATGAAGACCAACGGAACAGACTACAAGACCCAGAGATAAAGCCACATAAACAGTTATCTGATCCTGGAGAAAGGTGCCGAAATCATACATTAGAGAAAAGAAAACCTTCTGAACAAATAATGCTGGGGAAAGTGAATATTTATATATAGAAGAATTAAACTAGATTTCTATCTCTCAGCCTGCACAAAAATTAACTCCAAAAGGATTAACTACCCAGGAATTAAACCAGAAATAATGCAACTGCTAGAAGAAAACATAAGGTCAACACTCCAACACACGGTGCAGGCAATGACTTCCTTAATTTGACTTTGAAAGCTCAAGAAATAAAACCAAGAATCAACAGATGGGACAGCATTAAATTAAAAAGCTTCTGCACAGCAAAGAAAACAAAATCATGAAGAGAGAGCCTACAGAATGGGAGAAAATCCTTAGCTGGCTACCTTTCAATAGAGGATTATTAACTAGAATATATAAAGAACTCAAACAACAACAAAAAACCCTAATATCCCACTCAACAAAGAGACAAGGATCTTAAAAAGGACATTGCTCAAAGGGAGAATACAAATGGTCAACAAATATGTGAAAAAAATGTTCAATTATCCTTAGCAATCAGGAAGAGGCAAATTAAAACCACAATGAGATTTCATCTCACTTCAGTTAAAATG
>PVKS010000470.1:0-30403 GCA_004027875.1 Aplodontia rufa
CCCCAGTACCACATACAAAACTGAGTGTCTGAAAAACAAAAGCCTGATGAATAAATAAAACTGATTCTTACTCCCCCCCCCTTTTTTTTAAGAGAGAGGGACAGTAAGAGAAAGAGACAAATTTTTTTTAGTTTTTCATGTGGCCTTTGTTGCTCCGAGACTTCATTGTGCACGTGGTGCTGAAGTTTGAACTACTGTACCCGTGCTTGGTGCCTTAACCACCAAGCCACACCTCCAGCCCTCTCTTCCTCTTTTAAAGAAAAAGTATATATGTATTTTTTGTTCCAGAGAGCCTTTTTACTTCTGTAATAAAAAGTTAAATAACTGTCACTTAACAAGGCTAATTACAATTATCTGGGTTTAAAATACTATTCATTAATAGTACAAATTTATTTTTTGAAAGCCAGAACATTTATTGTGTGACTAAGCATTGAAATTCTTTTTTTTTTTTAAAGAGAGAAATTATTTAGTTTTTCACATGGCCTTAGTTGCTCCAACACTCAGTTGTGTACGTGGTGCTGGGGTTTGAACCTGGGTCCTCGTGCTTGCCAGGCAAGCGCCGAAACCACTGAGCCACTGCTCCAGCCCAGCATTGAAATTCTTGGATAAATTCTGCAATAGCTGCCCTCCTTGGGTTTAGATATTGTTCCTTTGTGGAAGCCATTCCTGAATCTGTTATATATTGTATAATTTTTAGGTGCCTCATTCAACCAGTCTTGGCAGTATTCCATTTTTATTAGCTTTGGCACTGCATTTGTATTTCTGCTTTTGCTTGGCAGGGCAGCCATATTTGCCATGGGTGACTGAACATGGTAGGCCATAGAACCTCAGTGGTGGCACAACCTGCGCTTATTGTGATGTTTTCCAAATGATGATGTTCCAATACTACAACTTTTAAAGTCAGGTGTTCCATAAACTATTAGTTTCATTTATGAAACTTGCTATTCCCTATATATCTAGACATACATATACCTACACATCACTTTTATATTCAAGCTGTAAACCTATTATACCCCTGAATGCAAGGGTACACAACACACTACCCGGAATAGAAAAAGCAATTAATATATATTTGTTAAATGAATAAATTATTCAGTACCTTGTATTTCTTGAGAGTCTCAACTTCCTCTAGGTAAAGATTAAAGCTTTCCATTTTGAATGAATAAAACATGAAAAAAAAAACCTTTCCATTTGAACTCTTAGGTATTATTCCTGATTATAAACTACAAGGTTTCCTTTTATCTATTTAGGTTTCTAATCCATTCAGATTTATACTTTATGCATGATGGTTGCTGTTATTAAAAAAAACTAAGGCACTAATAAATGTGTGTAGATTCCAATGTATCTACAAGTTGTGCTTTATTATTATTATTATTATTATTATTATTATTATTATTATTTTTGTTACTGAGAATTGAACCCAGCCAGGGGCTCTTTACTACTGGGTAACATGCCCTTTCCTTTTTAAAAAAAAAAAATACTTTTTTTTTTTTAAAGAGAGAGGGACAATGAGAGAGAGAAAGAATCAATTTTATTTAGCTTTTCACATGGCTTTTGTTGTTCTAAGACTTAGTTGTGTATGTGATGGGTTTCAAACATCTTGTACTTGGGAATGCCGCATGCCGTGCAAGTGTCATAACCTCCCAGCCACCACTCCAGCCCCATGCTCTTTTTTTTTTTAAGTTGAGACAAGGTCTTGCTAAACTGCTTCAGGTGGCCTCAAATTTGTGATCCTCCTGCCTCAGCCTCTGGAGTTGCTGGAATTACGGGGGTGCACCACTACGCCTGGCCAATTTGTGCTTTATTTTGATAATCTTTTATGAAGTGCTAAAACTTCTTTTTTTCTTGAAAGAGAAGTTTAAGAAAATAAGAGCTGGGTATGGTGGCAACTGCTTTTAACCCCTGAGGCTTTGGAGACTAAGGCAGGAGAATGGCAAGTTCCAGGACTGCCTGCCCTTAAGGCAACTTAAGGAGACTCTGTCTCAAAATTAAAAATAAAATGTAAAAAGGGTTGGTTTTATAGTTATGTGGTAGAGGGCCCCTCAGTTCAATTCCCAGTTAAAACAACAACAACAACAACAAAATAAAAAACCAAAACCAACCAAATCTGTAGGATTTCTAGATCTTGCAAAGGAAGACCAATCCCCTTTGTTTTTGATGCTCAGCTTTATAGTCAAGCTAAACAGCAGCCTTCCCTTCCCCTAGCCCTCCCTTCTTTGCTTTTTTTAGGGGCAGGGAAAGTCTGGGAAGTACTGTGCTTTCCTTACCTAGAAGTAGTTCTGGGTAAACATGTCAAACTTCAGACACAATAATTTTAAGTTTCTAGAAAATAACTGAAAAGAATGTCATAAAAAAAAAGTCCTCATCAGTTTAAGATGAATACTGAAAGGGTGACTGACATGATCACCTTTTGCTTTAAAAGAAAATGTTGGGCTGAGAGGGGTAGCAAATGTTTGAAATTCCAGCTACTTGGGACATTCAGGCAGGAGGGCCCAGGTAAGTCTGGGCAATTTAGCCAGACCCAGTCTTAAACAAAAAAAAAAAAAAAAAAAAAAAAAAAAAAAAAAAAAAAAAAAAAAAAAATTGGGGTGGCAGCAGGAACAAATGAAACAACTAAAAATGTTAACAATCTCTTTAGTTGTGGAAGTTTGCTATAGTCTTCTGTGTTTTGAGATTTTCCAGAATAAAAAAAAATTTTTTTTTAAAATGGTGCTAGGGATTGAACCTGTTGGACACGCTTAAGCAGCAAAGAGACCCCTGGTATTTACATCTAAATATGGCCATTATTGACAGTTATCTAACAGAACCTCTGGCTTTTTTACATGCTAGTGAAATGCCCCACCATCTCTACCAATTAGCTACATCTCCATGCTTTAAAGTTTTTAAAATATTAGCTTTGTTCTATTTTTAAGTCTAAGAACTCTCGTTTATCTTTATGGCTTTGACAAATCCTGGCCACAGGAGAAAAACTACACAACTGATCATTATTTATTTGCAAATCTATGCAAGTCCACTTTTGACTACACTCTTATTAGGGATGGCTTCTTTTTTTAATCTTTGTAATGTATATTCTCAAAATACAATATTTCATTTTAAAACAAACGGGAGGAAACCTGCCGTACTATCCCAGAATCTTTTTACTGCCAGGATGATAACAATTCCTTCGCCCTTCACGGCACACCTCTCAGAGCCGCAGCTCGGGGCGCCGGCAGTCCTGTGCTTCAGGTTACGGCCCAATCCAGAGTTGGAAGGCCTTGGCCAGGCGCTCTCGGCGGCCGCACTTCCACCCGGCAAAAGAGCGACGGGCCAGTCTTCCCCGCAGGTTGCGCCCCGCCCCGAGGGCGGAGACCGGGCGGAGCGGCGCGCTCTCCGCCTCCTCGCTGCCCCCCCGCGCTGGCGGCGCACGTGCCCGGCGTCCCCTCCCGGAACCTGGATTCCACTTCCCCTTCGCTCGCGCTGCAGCGGCAGCCGCCTCCAGGGCCCACGCCGCCTCTGGAGTCCATGGCCGGGACGCGCTGGGTACTCGGGGCGCTGCTCCGGGGCTGCGGCTGTAACTGTAGCAGCTGCCGGCGCACGGGCGCCGCCTGCTTGCCGTTTTATTCTGCCGCTGGCTCGTTCCCTTCGGGCGTTTCGGGTCGCCGCCGCTTGCTGCTGTTACTCGGGGCGGCTGCGGCCGCTGCCTCCCAGACGCGGGGCCTCCAGATTGGGCCTGCGCCCGCCGGGAGGCTGGCGGGCCCTCCCCCTGCCGCTACCTCCGCGGCGGCCGCTGTGGCGGCCGCTGCCTCATACACGGCCTTGCGCGCCCCTCTGCTGCCACAGTCGCTGGCAGTGACCGCGGGTGCAGCGCGGGGCTACAGTCAGGTACGTGGACGTCTTGAGGGGGCTGCGTGCTGGACCCTTCTCCGGTCGCGCGCACTCGTCCCCGCGCCCCTCCGCTTGCGCCTCGCGTGCGCGCCCGGGTATCCACGGCTGGCGCCGCACACCCGCCCCTCTTCCGCCCCGTCCTCCTATTGGGCACCGGAACAAGAGACGCTCTCCCAGGCCTTGGGTTTTCTCCTTGTTTTGTTCTCCCCTCGAGTCTCTGGTCGGTTGGGCAGTGTAAGTGTGGCTGGGTTGAATGTTGAGGCCTTGTTTCCCGCCGGGCTCATGGTAGGTTTTGTGAGGCTGCTGACGCCCCCAACCCCGCATCCCTGTAGCTCTTCGTCCGCTGGTCGTGAAGTTGGGAGGCCGGACCCGCGGAGGGTTGGGAGTTTCTGTGCAGCCCGAGCGCTAGGCCTGGGCGGCCCTAGGCGCCTCACGGTAGGCCACCGATGCGAAGGCTCACGAGACAGTTGCGTGAGCTGGCTGGGAAATGAGCTGCATCCCCAGCGCGCCCGTGTCGTGTCGCGGGGAAAGGCGGGCTGCCCCAATTTACTGAAGGTCACCTCTGCAACGCCAGTTCCTTTGACAGAAGGACCTTTAGGACTGGGTCGCCGTCCACTGGAGGAACACTTGGATATCGGGGGTGGTGGTGAGGGGGGCAGGGGCGTCTAGGGGCTACGATTTGGGTTCCCTGTTGAGAATCTACGAGGTTTTCTTTCTTTCTTTTTTTTTTTTTTTGAGTGTGTATTGAAGAACCAAGATTGCAAGTATTCTGTGTATTGTATATGAAGCTTTCTCCTCTGCTTGTTAATGTGGCATCCGAGAAGTGCCAGCTCACTTTTTCACTACGTACTCCCCTAATGCTGTGGGTCATAAGTATCTTAATTCAATTTGTGCTTCTCCTTAATTTTGTGGATTTTGGGAGGCTAATCAGCATGGCTGCTGTGTGCCCATGGCTGAGCTAATTGATTTGACTACTGGCCCGATACTTTCTCCTGCCTTTTTCTATAAAAGCTTGTGATGCTTATGGGATTCTGGGAAAATGGGAAAAAGTTGCCTTAAAAAATCGCTTTGTGAACTGGTTTCTTATTCTTTTTTTTTCTGTGAAATTGACTACGGTGATAAAATCTGCGGATCATTTACTCTGTTAGACATTGTACTTACATTTATCATTGGCTCCTTAAAATTGGACTTTAAGTGTTCATGAAAACATGACTGGAACACAGGTATCTGACCTTAATCTAGTAGACTGCAAGTCTTAAAACCCGAGTTACATTCCCAGTTTTTATGGCTGTAGTGCTTTGTTGGATTCTATCTACTTTCCATTTTGGGCTCAGTCTTAGAGTACTTTAGGTATGTCTCAGGCTCCTGTTACCTCACACTTCTGTTACCTTTTATGATCTTTCCCGTATTCAGTTGGTCTGACACATTAATCTTTCCAAGGCTTCCTGCTGTCTTCTTGTTTTACCCACTCCTCAGTGTCTTTTATTAACTTACCTTTGCCTAGCAAGTGAAGGACACAACGTTGAGTCCAACACTGAAGGCCTTCTGTTGTATAGTAACAAGTTCCTTTTGCCATCTCATCTTCTTTGGCTCTTATTTTTACCCTGCAAGACAAATGGGATTAATTGCTGTATTTCAAATGCACTTTTTCACTTTTTTTTTTTTTTTGACTGCTGCTTCCCCTTACCTCTCAAACTGGAATGCCCTTTCTTTTATATTTTCTGAAGGGCCCACCTTTTGTCATATCCTAACTTGTTCTGTTTGTGCTCTGTTTTGAATTCCTATAGTATTTTGTAACTTAATTATAACACTCAAAGCATCCTGTCTTCTATATTTGTCTTATTCTAGATGGTACGCTTTTTGACTTGAGTGTCTAATATGGTGCACTCAGATATTTGTCAGATTGAGGAATCCCTCTTGTACAGCCTTAACTAAAGCATTATTATTAATTATATCTTAGGATGAGTTTAAAAAACGAATCCTGAATAAAATTTATCCCTTGCAAAGTGACCGGGATATACTTGCTTATTGCTTTAGGATGTACGATTTAAGCCAAAACAGGAAGAGTTAGATTTGTGAAGTTTATTTCTCTCCTCTGAAATAGTCTTACCCTCTAGAGCACCTGTTTGAAGAAATAAGCACTTTCTAAGCAGGTTGTCATTTCTTTATTTCTCTTGAAAGGAGTCCAAATCTACCTACCTGGAGGATCTTCCACCACTCCCTGAGTATGAATTGGCCCCATCCAAGTTAGGAGAGGAAGTGGATGATGTTTATCTCATTCGAGCTCAAGGATTGCCTTGGTCATGCACTGTGGAAGATGTGCTTAACTTTTTCTCAGGTATATCTGACATGTATTTTATTTTTATTTTTAAGGGTGAGAGGGATAGTGAAAGATTCAATTTTATTTAGTTTTTCATGTGGTTTTCGTTGCTCCAACACTTCATTGCATAGTGATTGGTGGGATTTGAACCCAGGTCCTCATGCATGCCAAACAACTGTTCCAACTGCTGAGCCACCGCTCTAGCCCCTCTTAAATGTATTTTATTTTATTTTTTTAAAAGGACAGCAAGAAAGAGAGAAAGAATCAATTTTTATTGAATTTTTCACATGGTTTTTGTTGCTCTGACACTTAGCTGTGTACGTGGGTGCTGGGGTTTGAACCCATGTACTTGTGGATGCCGGGCAAGCACTGTAACCGCCGAACCACCACTCTAGCCCCCTTAAGTGTATTTTAAATATATAATTTTGTCTGAGTAAAAGGTAGTACTACAGAATCCAAGTCTAGCTATGAGACATCCTCTTTGATGACAGAAAAATGTTCTAGCTGGTTATGTATTCATATTAAATGACAACATGGGCACCATCCATCTGTGGTGTATACCATATTTAAAGATTGAATACAACAAAAATGATGTTAAAGTGGCTCAGTGAGGACCCAGGTTCAAACCCCAGCACCAGAAAACCAGATGAACACCTAAATAAAATTATTTCTCTCTTAAAAAAAAAAAACAAAAAAAGGTAATGTTAAAGTTACATGATAGGATGCCAGTTTTCTTTGAAGTTTTAATATGTGCATAATAAAAAGCCAAACCTGTTAGTGGAAAAGTAGCTGTTTATGTAGTAAATAGATTTAGAATACAAGATCAATTTCATAAAGTTCCATTAATAGTATGTTTGGAAAGTTTACTAATCTTCAGTTAGTTTTTGAGTTTCTGTATTTGACTGTGGTTTTTAATTTTCCTTTCAAGAGACTTTTAGTAGATGCCACTTTAAAATGTGGTAAAAGGATGTAACTAAATGTATTATTGTGCATAACATTGTGTGAGTCATGCATTTTATAAGACCACTTGATACTTAAAATCTTTTTTTTTTTTTTAAGAGAGGAAGAGTGAGAGAATCAATTTTATTTTTTTATCTGGTTTTCAGTGATGTGACATTTGATTGTGTATGTGATACTGGCTTTTGTACTTGCATCCTCACAAGCAAGCGCTGTAACTGCCAAGCCACTGGTCCAGTCCCCAGAATGACTTTTATAGGAGATATTTTATGTACATGATTTTAGCCTAACCATATTTTAATTCCTTAAGTGATTTGAAATTGATTGTATAAACTTTATAATGCATTTTGAGTTACATTCAGTCCAACTTGCTGTTTAATGGTTAGAACATCTTAAGCCTCTGTGATAAGGTTTGCTTATCTTTTCTACTTGGAACATTTTAGACATTGCCACCCATTAGCATTTTGATGACTTTAGTCATGGAGATTTGTGTAAATAATATGATAGGAATTTTGTCTACTCGCTTGTTGTAGGAAAATTGCATTCTAATGACTTTTATAATTGAGCTAAAAGTTTGATTTCTGTTTTTAATTTACTTTACTCATATTCTTTTAGACTGCAGAATCCGCAATAGTGAGAATGGAATACATTTCCTTTTAAATAGAGATGGGAAACGAAGGGGTGATGCCTTAATTGAAATGGAATCAGAACAGGATGTGCAGAAAGCCTTAGAAAAGCACCGCATGTACATGGGTCAACGATATGTGGAAGGTATGTTCATCAGATTCTTTTTACCATCTTGCATTAGATTTTTACTTTGAAAGGCTCTTTAACAGTAGCAAAGCAGTTAAATATGATGAATGAATTATGTTACAGCTTATGAAAATGAACCAAACAGATCATCTCACTTTTTTATGAAAGTGTTGATCAGATTTATCTTAAAGTTGTGAGGATTAAATGTGTTATGATTGGCACACAGTAAATATTCAGTAAATGTTATTTTCTTGAGAAGTGCCTGAAGATTTAAATATTTGTTTTTGAATTCTTGGACAATCTTATTAAGTATTACTGCATTTGATTACTTTAAAAATAGTGTCCTTCATTGTGTAAATTTTGCATCCATTTTGTGCTTTTTCTTTGTAGTCTATGAGATAAATAATGAAGATGTGGATGCCTTAATGAAGAGCCTGCAGGTCAAGTCTTCACCTGTGGTGAATGATGGTGTGGTTCGTTTGAGAGGACTTCCTTATAGTTGTAATGAGAAAGACATTGTAGACTTCTTTGCAGGTGCTTTGTAGTTATATCATGTTTGGAGTCCTTGTATTTTTTTTCCCTCTCATAGTGTACTCCTTTATCTTTATCTTGTTATATACCTTAGATGTGTTTTGATCTAACAGGCAAATCTTTGGGGGATGTCACATTTCAGAATTTCATGAGAGTTTGTTTAACTATTGAAGACTAACAATTTGTATAATTTAAAAGCATTACCTGGGATTGGGGATTTAGCTCAGTGGCAGAGTGCTTGCCTAGCATGCGCAAGGCCCTGAGTTCAGTCCTCAGCCCTGAAAAAAAAAAAGAAAAAAAAGCATTACCTAATTCCTAGCTATAAACTGTGACCCATCTGTGGGATTGTTAGTCTAAATCTCTGTTGTTTCCTTAAAATAATTAATGGCTATATATATATATTACATATATATATATAAAACTAATGGGGAAAAAAACTTGAGGGTGAGATGCATTTAAGATAGGCTACTTGGGGGACTGCAGTGGTGGCTCAGCAGTTACGTAGCTTGCCTGGCATGCGGGAAGATGCCAGTTCAAACCCCAGCACCATGTATACAACGAAGTGTCAGAGCAATGAAAGCCACATGAAAAACTAAAATTTTCTCTCACACTGTCTTGTTCTTAAAAAAAAAAAAAAAAAAAAAGGTAGTCTACTTGGACTTGAGTGTGGTCTTTTACCTGTAATTACAAGTACGTGGGAGGCTGAGCAAGGAGGATCTCAAGTTCAAGGCCAGCTGGGGCAACTTAGCAAGAACCTGTTTCAAAACTTAAAAAGAAAAAAAAGGAATGGAATGTAGTTCAGTGTGGAGTGCCACTGAATTCAGTCTTCGGTATTGCAAAAAGATGGGTTAGTTGGACCAAGAACTTTCTGAGAATATAAATATATAGGTATTAATAACTTTTGCCAGCATAATAATTTCTTCCCGTTAAGCCATTAAACACATATCTAGCTTTGGTATTGACAAACAGCCTCTAAATTTTATTAGTGCATTTATTAGTTATAAAGAAAGCACTTGTTAGTAACACTAATTTGTAATATTCTTTTTCTATCCTAGGACTGAATATAGTGGACATTACTTTTGTGATGGACTATAGAGGGAGAAGAAAAACAGGGGAAGCATATGTGCAGTTTGAAGAACCTGAAATGGCCAACCAAGCCCTGTTGAAACATAGGGAAGAAATTGGTAACCGGTGAGTGAAGCAGATGCTAGTAATGTAGCAATATTACACATCAAGTCCTTTTGATGAGTGTGTTCTACTATGACCGTGAAAGTGTCCAAACAACGAAAAGTAAAATAGTATGAGGAGCTGGCAGACTTCATCACTTGGATTAGCAAATTATTGATATTGTTATATTTGTTTCATCTATTTTCAGTATTTGTCTTTTAAAGAAGCTGTTTTGTTACATAATTACAGTATTATCACATTTAACAATTAACAATACTTTATTAGGTAACAGCAGCCCATAATCACATTTTCTCTCTCTCTCTCACACACACACACACACACACACACACACACACACAAAATATGATTTTGTAGTTGGTTTGTTTGAACCAGAATACAGACACAAATGCAACTTGTATTTGAAATGTCTTTGATTCTCTTAAAATAGTGCTACCACCTTCTTTATTTCTTTATTCCTTCCCTCTTTTTAAATGCAGTAGACTCTTGAAAAATCGGGTCAGTTGTGTAGTGTTTCCTGTTGTTTTTTTTTTCCCTAAAGAGAGAAGGTCAGTGAGAGACATCAATTTTTATTAAGTTTTTCATATGGGTTGCATTACTCTGATACTTTGTTGTGTACGTGGTGCTGGGGTTTGAACTTGCATGCTTGCGCATGCCAGGCAAGCGCTGTGACTGCCAAGCCACCATTCCAGCCCGTTTGTTTATTTTTTAAAGAAGGAGGGAGAGAAAATCAACTTTATCAATTCTTTCATTAGGCCTTTGCTTCTCTGACACTTAGTTGTGTATGTGGTGCTGGGGTTTGAACCCAGGTCCTTGTGCATGCCAGGCAAGTGCTTGGGTCGCTGAGCCATTGTTCCAGCCCCAGTAAATTGTCAAATTTTAAAATATCTGTTTTGCTGTTTTGTGGTCTTTTTACTCAGCTCCTTTGAAGCTTAAAAAAAAAAAAAAAAAAAAGCCATTCCAAAGCCAATGTATTTCATGGACTGGGGTTGTAGCTCAGTGGCAGAGTGCTTGCCTATTATATGTGAGGCATTGGGTTCAATCCTTAGCACCATGTGAAAAATTTTAATAAATAAAAGTATTCTGTCCAGTGTATTTCAGAATCTGTTTATAGAATGAGTTCATAGGACTTTTTTAAAAAGTGGTTCTTGAGTTCGGCACTGTGACATGCTTGTAATTCCAGCTATTGGGGATGCTAAGGCAGGAGGATTGCGGGTTTGCCCAGCCTGAGCAACATAGCAAGACTGTCTCAAAAAAAGAAGTTGTTTTTTTTGTTTCGTCCCCTTAAGGTTCTGGGAATCAAATTCAGTAAGTCCCTCATTCATTCTAGGCAAAGCATTCTATCACTGAACCACACCCCTAGGCCCCCATTTGATCATTTTAGGTCTGTAAATAAAAATAATTTTTATAGCTCACATTGTTTTTAGAGAGGGATAGTGTGTGTGTATGAGAGAGAAATAATTTTATTTAGTTTTTCACGTGGCCTTCATTATTCTGAAACTTTGTTGTTTACGTGGTGCTAGGGTTTGTACCCGTCTCCTCGCACATGCCAGGCAAGTGCATGAATCACCCAATTACCACTCCAGCCCCTATAACTCATATTTAATAAGCTGCTTTGGAGAAACAATATTGAAAAAAAGAAGCTTGGATTTAATAAATAGTCCTACTGTCACTATAATGGAAATCAGAATTCTTGTTCTCATTTACCTCTTAATGAAGTTCTGGAGAAGTTAGTTCTTAAACTGTGATTTTTACTTTTTTATTTTATATTTTTTGATCCTGGGGATTGAACTTTGACACTTTACTACTGAACTACGTCCCCAGTCCTTTTCATTTTTTTATTTTGAGATAGGATCTTGCTAAATTGCTGAGGGTCTCCCTAAGTTGCTGAGGCTGACCTTGAACTTGTGATCCTCCTGCCTCAGCCTACTGAGTTGCTGGGATTGTAGGTGTGTGCCACTGCACCTGGATACACTGGAACTTTTAATATCTTGTAAGATGTAACTAATTTTCGCAGAATTGAATTGCAAGGCTTCAAGAGGTTAAGCAACTGTGGAAAGAAAACCAAAAAGCCTTTGGTTTGGTTTGTGTTACATTACTGTAATGAAATAACTTGAGGCACTCAAACTTTATAATGAAAGGAGGTTTATTTAGCCTACGGTTTTAGGTGCTTAAAATTCACACGGTGTTGTGCCTTGGTGAGGTACCTCCTGCTGTGAATGGCATGCTTGGTTACCTGTGAGAAGAAGAAATTAAATCTCACAGAAAGAAACTGATGTGTGAGTTTAGGGGTAGACGTAGGCTTTTATAACAACTTACTCTTCTGTGACTTGACTTCAGGAGACTAGTACTCCTTTCCTAGGGCAGTGCCTTAAATGATCAAAGGACCTCCCACTATGCCCATCTTTTAAAGCTTCCATAGTACTAACACTCCACTTACCAAGCTCTCAAGCGAGAAACTCTGAGGGACAAACATCTTAGCCACAGCAACCTTCTTTCTAGATTCTTTAAAAGAAAGAAAGACAGGAAAAAAGATTCTTTTCTATACTCACAGTTATACTTAGGATAGTTATTCTCATGAAACAAAACAGTAAGAAATATTGTTAAAATATATATGAAGAAAGAAACTTTGAGAGACAACATCTCAGCCACAGCAACCTTCTTACTAGATTCTTTAAAAGAAAAAAGATTTCTTTTCTATACTCTATACTCACAATTATACTTAGAATAGTTATTCTCATGAAACAAAACATAAAAAATATTGTTAAAATATATATGAAGAAGACATTTTGGGGCAGACTTTGAGATAAATGATTAAATCATTGGTCTGTTCTGTTCAAGAGTACTTTTTCATGGAATAATATCTATATCCATTGTTAAATTTTCCCCTCCCTGTTGTGTTTGGATACTTTGGTTCATAAGCTGTTGGAAATATCTTAAAACCTATTTTAAATAAGTTCAGTATAAAGTTACTTTGCACCATTTGTGCCTATTCATTTTTTTTTAAAATATAGGTATATAGAGATATTTCCAAGCAGAAGGAATGAAGTTCGAACCCATGTTGGCTCACATAAGGGAAAGAAAGTGGCATCTTCTCCTACTGCTAAGTATATAACTGAGCCAGAAGTGGTCTTTGAAGAACATGAAGTAAATGAGGAAATTCGACCCATGACAGCTTTTGAAAGTGAGAAGGAGATCGGTAAGGTCCTCTCTCCTCTTGAGGCTCATTGCATCTATCTTGAATGTTTTGGTTTTCGTTGAACTATTTTTCTTTTCTTTTTTTTTTTTTTTAAAGAGAGAGGGACAGTGAGAGAGACAGAAAGAAACAACTTTATTTAGTTTTTCGCATGGCCTTAGTTGCTCCAACACTCAGTTGTGTACGTGGTCCTGGGGTTTGAACCCGGGTCCTCGTGCTTGCCAGGCAAGCGCCGAAACCACTGAGCCACCGCTCCAGCCCTGAACTATTTTTCTTAATAACCATATTGTATTGTGAGATTGATTGCAGGACAAGGAAATTAAGTTCAAGATTTAATGTTTCTGAGTGTATTATGCACTTGGAATATATGTGGAAGGGTTTAATTATTTGGTTGTTTTTAACAATCATTTTGTGGACTATTATAAGCTAGGTAGTAAAAATGTAATGAAAGGAAGTAAAATGTCAACATTTAAACCAACGTGGGGGAAGATTTGCATAGAGAGCAGGAATATTGAGTAAAGTAAGGATTTTTGTTTGCCTCTGAATTTAATTTTTTGTTTCCTAACCCCAAACCAACATTTGGAGTCTGAAATATGTAGAGTACTTTCCAGCTGGTGCCTTGGGATTATCCTGTCACCATATTTTTTTCTTTGTCTTTTTCTCCTGTAACCCAGAAAGTTCCTCTTCCTTTATAGTTTAATTCATGATTGTTTTGTCTTCTCTCTGTTACAGAAAGATAAGTTCTTAATCTGGTAATGAGGCACTAGATGCTTATGGGTGTTCAGGTGATATTTGTTAAGCAGCAGCGATTTAGATCATTTTGGTTTTAAAGCCCTTCCTTACTGGTTCAAGATGAATTGAGGATTTCGATAGAAAGGTCGTATTTAATTATTATATGTTAATACCTCTTGAAGCTCTATGTCCTTGACAGTGTTTTTTGTTCCTCCTTCAGAATTGCCTAAGGAGATGTCAGAAAAGCTTCCAGAGGCTGTTGATTTTGGAACTACGCCTTCATTGCATTTTGTCCACATGAGAGGATTACCTTTCCAAGCCAATGCCCAAGACATTATAAATGTGTGTGCCACTAAGATATCCATTCTCAATAGGTTTGAACTAAAGTTCTAAAATTGAACTTGTATTAATTTGGGGAAGGTACAGAAGAAAATGCAGTATTTCTGAAGTATCTTTGGACAGTGAGATGGCATCCTCTTGTTTCATGTTTTGTAGCTCAAAAAAAAAAAAATAGGATAGTTAGGCATGGTTGTCTGTACCTATAATCCTAGCTACTGTGAGGACAAGGCAGGAGAATTGCTTGAAGTGTCGGAGCAACAAAAGTAAGATGAAAAGCTAAATGAAATTGATTCTTTCTCTCACTGTTCCTCTCTTTTAAGAAAAAAAAAAAGTGTATTATTAAGGGGCTAGAACAGTGGCTCAGCAGTTGGAGGGCTTTCCTGGCATGCGTGATGACCCAAGTACTAACCCCAGCACCGCTTACACAAGTATTGGAAAAACAAAGACCAGATGGAAAAATAAATAATATCAATTCTCTCTTTCTCTCTCCCTCTCTCTCAAAAAAAGAATGTATTATAGGGGCTGGTATGGTGGTTCAGTGGTTAATGGCTTTTGGCCTGGTATGCGCGAGTACACAGGTTCAAACTCCAGCACCATGTACACAATGAAGTGTCAGAGCAACTAAAGCCATATGAAAATCTAAATAAAAATTGTTTCTTTCTCTCTCTCTCACTGTCCCTCTCTCTTTATATAAAAAAAGTATTATTAAGAAATGAAGGGCTAGAGCAGTGGCTCAGCGGTTACGGTGCTTGCCTGGCACTTGAGTCCTCGAGTTCAAACCCCAGCACTGCATACGCAGTGACAGTGTCCGAAGAATGAAAGTCACATGCAAAACTAAATAAAGATTACTTCCTTCTTTCTCTCTCTCTCTCTCTCTCTCTCTCTCTCCTCTTAAAAAAAAAAAGAGAGATGAAGTATATTTGATGAACATTTTTTAGAAACACAGATGTGTGTGAGAGGAATAATATAAAAATGATCCTTATTGGTTTAAAAAGAAATGTGTGAGAACCATGTGTATAAGGACTTGTAGTTTTTGATTCTTTGACAGTGGATATTTGAAATGTAACCTTGAGTCTGGGAAAAATTAAGAAAACTAGAAGAGATGTAGATTTGTAACTATTTTATTGGTTATATGATTTCCAAAAAGTTAAATGTGTCAGGCATATGAATCAAAGCCTGAAAGCAAAAGCAGAGACACCACCATCAGGGCGGGGAATGTGGTTCAGGGGTTAGAGTGCTTGCCTGGGACATGTGAGGCCCTGTTGATCCCCAGTGCTGCAAGGAAAAAAGAGTAGAGCAACCAGACTTCTACAATTTGGGTCTAGTTCAGTTATGCTTCTTTTGTTTGCCTTTGCTTGTTGTTTAGTTTTTTGCTCCACTGAAGCCTGTGAGAATCACCATGGAATACAGTTCCAGTGGAAAGGCTACTGGAGAAGCTGATGTGCACTTCGATACTCATGAGGATGCAGTTGCAGCTATGCTCAAGGATCGATCCCATGTCCGTAAGTACTGCTCCTTGTTCATGATGATTGTCTTTGCTTACAAATATCTTCATTTAGGAGTTGGTGTAAAAATGTTTCCTGGGGAAAACTGAACTCAAATGTAAAATATAAAACACTATATTATAAGAAAAAACATTTATTTGGCTGCTGACTCTCCTGCATATTTCTTTCTTTCTCTCTCTCTCTTTTTTTTTTTTTTAAAGAGAGAAGGACAGTAAGAATCAGTTTGATTTAGTTTTTCATGTGGTTTTCGTTGCTCTGACACTTCGTTGTGTATGTGATGCTGGGGTTTGAACCCGTAACCTTGTGCATGCCATCAAGAGCTATAATTACTGAGCCACCACTCCAGCCCCTCTCCTACATATTTCTACCCAGAGTAAGGGCTTTTTTTTTTGCTTACTGGTGTTTTGAAATTTTTTTTTTTTTTTTTTTGTCTTTTAAGATTATCTTGGGGTCGTTCATTTGGAACAATAAGAAACCCAGAAAAGCCAAAGCATTACTAAGCAAGAAAGATGAAACAGGTGGTTTTGCAATACCAGATCTAAAACTATACTATAGGGCTATAGTAATAAAAACAGCATAGTATTGTTATCAAAATAGGAATGAAGACCAATGGAATAGAATAGAAGACTCTGAGACAAAGCCCCAAATCTTTAAACATCTGATCTTTGAGGAAGGGGGTCAAAATATAACATGGAGGAGAGACAGCCTATTCAACAAATGGTGCTGGACAAATTGGACAGCCACTTGCAGAAAACTGAAATTAGATCCTTATTTCTCACCATGAATAAAAATCAATTCTAAATGGATCAAGGAATTAGGAATTAAGCCAGCTACCATACGTACATCTGCTAGAAGAAAAATTAGGACCAACACTCCAGCATATGGGAGTTGGTAATGATTTCCTAAACAAGGATCCTAAAGTGAAAGAATTACAGTCTAAAATCAATGAGTGGGATGCCATTTAATTAAAAAGTTTCTGTACAGCTGAGGAAATAGTCAAAACAGTCAAGAGACAACCTACAGAATGGAAGAGAACCATGGCCTGTGATCTCTCTGACAGGGGACTAATATCCAAAATTTACATAGAACTCAAAAAACTCAATAACAAAAACACAAACCATCTGATTAATAAATGGACCAGAGAGCTAAACAGAAACTTCTCAACAGAGGAAACTGAACAACCCATGAATACATGAGAAAGTGTTCTCAATCTCTAGCAGTCAGAGAATTGCAAATCAAAACTACCTTAAGATTTCACCTCACTTCCAATCAGACTGGCAAAGTTGAAGAAAATAAATAATAACAAATGCTGGAGGGGTTGTGGGGAAATAGGAACACTAGTACACTCTTGGTGGAATTGCAGACTGGTCCAGCTGTTCTGGAAAGCAGTGTGGAGACTCCTCAAAAAATTAGGGTTGGATCCACCATATGATCCGGCTGTCCTTCTTCTGGGTATTTTCCCAGAGGAGTTAGAATCAGCACATTACAGCAACACAGCAAAATCCATGTTCATAGCAGCTCAATTTACAATAGCTAAATTATGGAACCAACCCAGATGCCCCTCACTGGATGAACGGATCCAAAAGCTCTGGTATATATATATCTATATATCTATCTATATATCTATATATCTATATAGATATATCTATATATCTGTATATCTATCTATCTATATATAGATAGATAGATAGATATATATATATAGAGTTCTACTCAGCTATTAGAAACAATCATATTGCATCTACTGAAGGTAAATGGATGGCATTGGAAGAAATCATGCTGAATGAAGTTAGCAAAACCCAGAGAGTTGAGGGCCGAATGGTATCCCTTATTTGTGGAGGCTGGACCTAAACCCAGGCTCGGGAGTAGAGCAGACAAAACTCATGTATTAGCTCCATAGAACAAAAATGCAAAATGTTAATATTTATGAGATGTAGTTGCAAGATACTTGATATTTGAACAAGCTATGCTGCATACCTGTACAAAAATATAAATGTTTAATCCATTGTCAAATACTTTTTTAAGAATAACAAGGGATGATAGGAAGGGAGGAGAAGAGGAAATGTTGGAACTGAGATAAAGCAAGGTACATTCCAAGCAGTTATAAATGTCACTGTATATACTATAGCCATATATATAAATGTTCTTCATAGATATAAGAACTTTGTCACTGTATTTGGGTTTTTTAGGAACAATATAGGACCCATAAGAAAGGCAACGGATTAGGGGATGGGAGGAGGGAGGTAGAGGGATGTGTGTGGGGGGGAGGATATTGAACAAATTGTATTGCTGAATTGTGTGCATATAGTGATATGTGACAGCTAATCCCAACATTATGTAAAACTATAATGCACTAATAAAAATACATTAAAAATTATTTTGAGGTCCTGCTGGTCTCATAGCTAAAGAGTTCAAGTGATCTACTTGCCTCATCAGTCTCTAGGTAGGTGAGTCTGTAGACATTTGCTACCCTGTGCAACCTTGTTTTTGTTTTTATTTTTAGGAAAAGGGTTTGAATTGTCATCTAAACTATGAGAAAAATGGCTACAATATTTTTTCTACATTTTCACCTTTTAAAAATGAATCTTTTTCTATTGTTTTCAGATCATAGGTATATTGAACTGTTCCTGAATTCATGTCCAAAAGGAAAATAAGACTTCTAGCGACTCCAGATAGTAAGGTAATTTCTTTTCATGGCACAGAGATTGAATGAACCCAGGGCCTTGCATGTGCTGGGCAAGAGCTCTACTGAGCTACATCCTCAGCCGCAGTAAAGCAACTTTAAGAGATACATCTGTGAAAATTATTTTTGAATGATAGATTAATTATCATCAACTTACTAATTTGTCGTATGGTAGAAACCATTCTTGTTAATAAAGATCAAGCTCTTGTGATAAAGTGTCACTATAAGGAATGGAAATTAATTTTGATTATATAATTCCTTATATAGAGCATTATCTATACATGTGCAGTGTGCCCTCTCTTCAAATTGTATAGGTATCTTTTGTAGCTACAAATCATAATCCATGGAAAATTTGCCTTACATTAGCTTTCTTCCCACTAAAATTTAAATACATTTGGTCAGCCATAACATAATTTTATGTTTAAAAGATGTGATACATGAAATCAGGGTGTGCACAGTTAATTTGTCACTGTTTCCTTTTCCTTTTGAAAATGATTTTTTGTCTTAGGAAGAATATAGCATTAACTTACCTATGACATATTTGCTAAATGTTTTTCCTCCCCAGAACTGGGAATTGAACCCAGGGGTGCTGTACTGCTGAGCTGCATCCCTGGGCCTTTATTTTTATTTTGAGACAGTATCCCACTAAGTTGCTTTTAGGGCATCACAGTGTTACTGAAGCTGGCTTTGAACTTCCGATCCTCTTGCCTCAGCTTCCTGAGTCACTGGGATTACAGGTGTGTTACAGCACCTAGCCTTAAAATTTTTTTTGAGACAGAATCTTATCTAAGTTGCTGAGGCTGTCCTCAAACTCGGTGATACTCCTGTTTCAGCCTCCTAAGTAGCAGTGTGTACCACTGCACCTGGTTGCTAAGTATGTCTTGACATCCTTGGACTAAATATGTGATGTCTTTTTTTTCCCAATTAATTATTTTCACATATTGTATTGCAATCATTTCCCCACATGTAGTGATGCAGTTCTTTAGACATTTTAGTGTAATGATTTTTTTTTTAACACCCATGGGACATTTTATTACTATAGATGTAATAGGCTACTTTTGGATATAAAGTCCTGCAATCCCAAGATGTTAAATATTATATTAGCTTAGTTTCACGTACAATATATTTTGTGTTCAATTCTGGGAATCTACCTTCATACTGGGCTGTGTACATTAATGTCTAATCAGTTTCCTCATTTTAAATTTTTTTGTTTTGGGGCCGGAGCGGTGACTCAGTGGTTGTGGCACTTGCCTGGCAGGCAAGAGGATCTGAGTTTGAATCCATACACAGCGAAGAGTTGGGGCAACAAAGGCTACATTAAAAACTAAATAAAATTGATTCTGTTTTTCTCTCAGTCCCTCTGTTAAAAAAAAATTTTTGTTTTGTTTTTGTGGTACTGGTGGTTGATTCTAGGGGTGCTCTACTTTTGAGGTACATCCTCATCCCTTTTATATTTGAGACAAGGTCTTTCTGAATTGCTGAGGCTCTCCTTGAACTTGTGATCCTCTTGCTTCAGCCTCCTGAGATGTTGGGATTATAGGTGTATACTACCGTGCCCAGTTCCTTACCTTAAATTTTGTCAGATAACTTATACTGAATCAGGAAGAAAAAAAAGTTGAACTTATAATTTTTTTTTCTTTGACAGTGAGATAAATGGAGTGAGAGAGAGAGAAAGAGAGAATTAATTTTATTTAGTTTCTCATCTGGTTTTCATTGCTTAGTTGTGTATATGGTGCTGGGGTTCAAACATGGATCCTCGTGCATGTCAGGCAAGTATGGTACTGCTGAGCCAGTGCTTCAGCCTGAACTTGTAATTTTGAAAGGTTTGTGAACACATGTAATTCTTTTACATTTCAAACAAAAGTACAATATTTTTCTGTTTTATTTTCAGGATGAAGCAAGAAGCATTTCATTTGCACATCTTTCTTGGACGTGGGTTATAACGTTCCTGTTTGTTGGCAGCAACTACTGGAGAAAGGATTTTGGGGTTTTGGGCTAATTGCTTCTAAGAAAAATTTATAGTGAACTATTTAGGAGGAGAAAGATTTGAGTTTGGTATTATGAAATACACCACAAATCTTAAGTTTTTGTTTAAACTGTTCAGGATCTGATTAAGAAAATCTGATTAAGGCTTTATTTTATATAATTAAGCATTTTGTTTTTATAGAGGATATGCTATCCATTGTAAAGACTACATATTTTTATTCAATACTATCTTTGAATTCTTTTTCCCATTTAAAAAATAATCTGTTGAAGATTTCGATTTTGCCTATGAATTGAGAGCTCTTACGTAAAGCTTCTTATGGATGAAATGATGTTTTATTTTAACCAAACACTACCAAAGCAAGGAAGGGTTTCAGACCTTTAAACCAGTATGGTGTGGCAGAATAGTTTTGATTTTACCTATCTTTGATTACTTAGGGGTAGTGATTAAAATACCACAGGTTAGTGAGTATAAATGACAAGTTGGCAGTTTTATGTCTTTCAAAATGTTTTGCCTTTGTAAACCTTGTTGTTAAAGGCGTTTAACATTAGTGCCTGTATATTTAAGAGGAAAGTCTAGTCTCAACTTAAAAGTTGACTACCACCCCCAACTTTTTGGTTTTGGGTACATTACTTAAAGGGTGTTGGTTAGTCTTGACACTGTAAAGTGATATGTCACAGTAGTCCAGAATAGTAAGGACATTAATGGCTTCACTTGATTTAAACCAGCTCTAGACAGGAAAAAAATCTTAAGTCTCCTTATTTGCTTTCTCAGTGCAGTAGCACATCCCATATTTTAGAACAAGTAGGGGTGCCTTGCTTTAAATAAAAATAGCATTCAATGTATAATTGTGTGAAGGGTTTATGGATAAAGTTACTTCTGCCATATTGTGGCAGTACCTTCTGCTTTAATATTAAACAGCTTGTTATTTAAATATTGGACAAAATGGCTGGCTTCAAAATGTAGTCATTAATAAACTAACTTTATGTGCACCTGTGTAGGAGAATCAAAATTCTGTATACTTTTTTTGCCTTGTTCCTGTTCTCAGGGTGACAGCTGCCACCAGGAGATGCAGTTCTAATTCTTAAAATTGAATTTTCCCAGATTTCAGAGAGGGGATATCTGGAAGAGAGATTATGTTTTCTCTCCCTTAGTGTATAACCATCATTTATTACCAACTAAGATATGAAATCATTGTACTGTAAGTATTAAATAAATGAAGATTTGTTTCAGGCTGAAGATTACCTAAGAGTATTTATTATTGGAGTGCATGAGTCAGTTGATTACATTTTTTTATTATACTGACTCCTGGTACATCAATGTAAGAAGAGATGGTTAATCATCCTGTAAGTACATGACTTAATCTACAGATGTGCTACTTCAATGGAAAAGTGTTTTCATGTGTGTTTGAATGTGCCAAGTTGTGAGAATTCGTGTCTGTTGTGTCATTTGTTAGGATGTGATCCTTATTTCTCTACCATTCATAGTTGCTAATAATTTGCTGTGGGAAAGATCTGATGGGTAGTTCGGGATTGGGATTGGGTTTGGGTGAGGAATTAATTCATTTGTACTTTATTTTCAGCTAATGAGTTTCATTTGCACTTGTTTGGGAAAAGAATGAGAGCAAGAATATTAAAATGCTTTGTGATGGATAAGCTTGAAGGGATATATCTTCTTGCTTCACTGGAGGCTGAGTTTTCAGTACAGGACGGATCTGTAAGAGGGAAGTCACCATATGAATTTACATATTCTACTTACTAGTTTTTGTTCATAATTTAGGCTAGTGAGTAAGTGATTGCTAACAAGGCAAATGTAGCTATTAGGAAAGGAAGAGAACCACTTAACAGAGTAAAAATCTTTTATTCATTCAAAGGATGTATTTTTGTTTCCCAAATTTTGTTATAACTTGCTTGTGAATCATGATTAGGTATTGAAGAAAGCAACGATAGTGAATTTCCCTTGTATATTTGGGTTCCTATGTCTTTGTAATCTTTGTGGTAAAACTGTAAAGAACAGTGGGGGAGTATGTGTTCATGGTGCCCATATTCTGCTTTGGCCTGTTTCTCAAGGAAGTACAAGGGAGAAAACTCTCATGTGGGTAATGGAAATACAAGGAGAAAATTCGTGAAGATTTTGATTCAGTGTAATTGTACTCACTGGTTCCAGACAAGAAGCAGAGCCAAAGTGTCCCTTTGTAACTGAGCTGTTGAAGCTTCTGTTTTGTGGGAATGGGGACCAAGTCAGGTGTGGTCAGAATGCTCTGTGTCCTCCTCACTTCTGCACTGTGGAGAAGCAAAGAAAGCCACTTCCCTGTGGGTGACATGATATATAATGATCCTGCTTATTAGCCAACATGTCCTGTTAGTGTTCTCTTTCCTAAACAATCTTTAGGAACTTTTTTTTTGGTACCAGGAGTGCTTAACTAACACCAAGCCACATCCCCAGCCCTTTTTATATTTCTTTTTTTTTTTTTTTTTTTAAAGAAATAGAGAGGGACAGTGAGAGAGACAGAGAAAGAGAGAAACAACTTTAGTTTTTCACATGGCCTTTGTTGCTCCAACATGTACATGGTGCTGGGGTTTGAACCCAGGTCCTCGTGCTTGCCAGGCAAGTGCCGAAACTGCTGAGCCACCGCTCCAGCCCCTTTATATTTCATTTTGAGACAGGGTCTTGCTGAGTTGCTTAGGGCCTTTGCTAAGTTGCTGAGGCTGCCTTTGAACTTGTGCTCCTCCTGCCTCAGCCTCCTGAGTTGCTGGGATTACAGGCATGTGCTGTTGTGCCCAGCCTTAGTAGATTTCTATTCGGAGATTCTTTTTCTTCTGTGTTCCATCCTGTTTTATATATATACATATATATTTTAATTTTAAAATTTTTTTAATTTTTAAAAATTCAAAATTCAAACAAGCTTTCAATTTCCATTATCATCTTATAATTTAAAACACTCCATAGTCCTGAGAACTTCCCATACATTCAATTGGTAGAACCAAAGTAGAATGGTATACCTCAGCAGTAGAGTAGAGGCAGGTTCAAGTTCAAGGGGCTTTGATAAAATATGACTGCCATAATGTAGTAGAAATATGATTCTGCCCCCAAATTTAGCAGATTAAAAAATAATGTCTAAAGTTTCTAGGAAGGGAATAAAAGCCAGAGACATTCATTTGCAGGTTTTTGTGCAGACATGTTTTCAGCTCCTTTGGTAGATTCTGTAAAATCTTCCAAAGTGTCTATACCATTTTTCATTCCTGTAAACTATGACAGAGTTTTTGTAGCTCCCCATCTTCACAAGCATTTGGTGGAGTTATTGTTTTAATTTCCATTTGCACAATGAAGTGTTAAACATATTTTCATATACTTAACTCCCATCTCTATATATCTTTGGTGAAGGCTGTTTAGATCTTCTGCCCAGTTTTTTAGTTGAGTAGTTTTCTTACTGAGTTTTAGAAAGGGGACATAGTAATATTCACTATGTCTTAAATCTTGATGATATGAAAATAAAGAACAGGGGGCTAATTTAAAAATTCTTTATTTTTTAAAGGAAATTAAGAGATGCAGAGGGTATGCAGTAAACAACTCCCTCCCAATCTATACTTTAGCCACTCAGTTTACTCTCAGGCAACCCTGTCATTATTATTATTTTTTTTTTTCTAAAGAGAGAGGGACAGTGAGAGAGACAGAGAAAGAGAGAAACAACTTTATTTAGTTTTTCTTGTGGCCTTAGTTGCTCCAACACTCAGTTGTGTACGTGGTGCTGGGGTTTGAATCCAGGTCCTCGTGCTTGCCAGGCAAGCGCCGAAACCGCTGAGCCACCGCTCCAGCCCCTGTCATTGGTTTTTAATGTAAACTTTGACTTCTACTACTTGTATAAGCAAATATTAGACATCTGCATTTCCTTTTTTTCTTTCTTTTTTTTTTTAAAGAGAGAAGGACAGTGAGAGAGAGAGAATCTTTATTGAGTTTTTCATGTGGCCTTAGTTGCTCTGACACTTAGTTGTGTACGTGGGTGCTGGGGTTCGAACCTGTGTACTTGCGCATGTCAGGCAAGTGCTGTAACCGCCGAGCCACCGCTCCAGCCCCTCCTTTTTTTCTTAAAGAGAGAAAGAATCAATTTCTTAAAATTTATTTTTATCTGTTTTTTTGTTTCTCTGACACTTAGTTGTGTATGTGGTGCTGAGGTTGGAACCTGAGTCCTTGTGCATGCCAGGCAGGTGCTCCAACCACTTAGCTACCACTCCAGCCCTGGATTTCTTTCTTTCTCTTTCTCTCTCTCTCTCTCTCTCTCTCTTTTTTTTTTAAATAGGGACAATGAGAGAATGAATCAAATTCATTTAGTTTTTCATGTGGCTTTCATTGCTCCAAAACTTTCTTGTGTACGTGGTGCTGGGATTCGAACTTGCGCCCTTGCTTTAATAAGCCAGGCAAGAGCCATAACTGCTGAGCCACTGCTCCATCCCTGCATTTCTTTTTAAAATATAAATTATGCTTTACTATAATACTGGTCTCATTTTGTTTTTTCCCCCCCAGTCTACAGATTATTTTTCATTAGTATATGAAATCTTTCATTTTTTAAAATGATTATGTAGTGTGGGTGTATGTAATGTAACCTATTCCTTACTGATGAACATGTAAATTGCTGCCATTTTTTGTTGTTATAATGCTGACATGAATTACCTTGTATAAACTTATGTCATTTTGTATATACTTAAATTTCTGTGTGGGATAAATGGTGAGATTATGTGCACTTGTAATTTGTATCTAAAATTAAATTTATACCTAGAGTTTTTTCATGGTTTGTACTAGTGATACAAGTGCTCATTTCCCCATAGCCTCACCAACATTGTGTATTAGCAGACTATTCTTTGTCAGGGTGACAAGTTAACAGCATCAACAATTTAGTTTTCTTGTTTGGTAGCATTTCATGTTCAAGAGCTTTTGAATTTCTTTTTCTTTGAACTGTCTTATCTTTTCCTCACATTAAAAGAAACCTTTTTATTCTGGAAGATTTCAAATGTACAAAAATAGTATAATCAACCTCCCATATAATCATTAAAAGAAACCTTTTTATTATGGAAGATTTCAAATGTACAAAAATAGTATAATCAACCTCCCATATAATCATAAAATGATTATCATTTTATGACTATCCTGGTTTCAACTATAAGCCCCATCTACTTGTTCTTTTTTTGTGTTACTGGGTTTTGAACTCAACGCCTCTACTACTGACAACATTCCCTGGTCCTTTATTTTCTATTTTGAGATGGGACCTTGCAAGTTGCTGCTGGCTTTGAACTTGCAATCTTCCTGCATTAGCCTCCTAAAGAGCTGGGATTATAGATGTGTGCTACTGAGCCTGGCTTTATTTTTTTAAAGAGATGGGGTTGGGGTTAGAGAGGCGACTCAGCAGTTATAGTCTGGCATGTATGAGGATGCAGGTTTGAGCCCTAGCACCACATACTCCACAAAGTGATGGAGCAACAAAAAACCACATGAAAAACTAAAATTGGTTCTTTCTCTCTTATGTCCCTTTCTTAAAAAAGAAAAGAAAAAAAAGAAGATCGGATCTTGCGGTGTGTGATTGTGTGCCCCTGAAATCCCATCTACTTTTGGGGGCTGAGGCAGGAGGACTGAAAAATTCAAGGTCAGCCTGAGCAATTTAGTGAGACCCTGTTTCAAAATTAAAAAAAAAAAAAAAGGATTGGATTGAGGAGCTTGGGAATGTAGCTCAGGGTTAAAGCCCTTCGGTTCCATCCCCAGTAAACCAAGTTCACTTTGTTGCCCAGATTGGCTCTTCACTTCTGAGCCTAAGTGATTCTCATGCCTCAGCCTCCCAAGTACTGGGACTGTAGGTGCCTGCCACTGCACCTGACTTTTTTCCCCTCATTCATTTTAAAGCAAACCCAAGACAGCATCGATTGAACTATGAATATTTCAGAATACATTAAAAAAACTTACCCATATCGTTCCCTAAAAATATAATTTCTTGTGAATAATCTCATTATCTGAAATGTCTTTTTTTTTTGGGTACTGGGAATATTTAACCCAGGGGTTCTTTACTACTGAACTACATCCCTAACCCTTTTTATTTATTTTGGGACAGGGTCTTTCTAAGTTGTTTAGGGCCTCACTTTGCTGCTTAGGGAGCTCCTCCTGTTTCAGTTCCAAGTTGATGGGATTACAGGCATGTGCCAGTACACCGGGATGAACTGTCATTTTTTTTTTTTTTTTTTTAAGAAGGAAGGACAGTGGGAGAAAGAGAATTAATTTTTTATTGAGTTTTTCACATGGCTTTCTGTTGCTGTGACACTTAGTTGTGTATGTGGGTGCTGGGGTTTGAACCCAGGTAGTTGCGCATGCTGGGCAAGTGCAGTAACTGCCGAGCCACCTCTCCAGCCTCTGAATGATAATTTTTGAAAACTTTTTTTTTTGTTTTTCTTCTTTGTACTGGGGCTTGACCCCAGGGGCACTTTACACTGAGCTACATCCCCCATCCCTTTTTTATATTTTGAGACAGGGTCTTGCTAAGAAGTTGAGTTTGGCCTCAAATCTGTAATCCTCCTGCCTCAGCCTATTGACTGGCTGAGATTATAGATGTGAGCAACTTCACCCAGCTGTTTCTTTGAATCAGGCTGTAAACAGTCCAACACAATTCACTTGGGTACTTTGCCTGTTTTTCCTCACTTTTTATAAAAAAATTCAAATGGAGATAAGATTTGGGTTATCAACATGCTTTTCTACTCATCACTTAAATTTTTCAAGTAACATTTTGCCATACTCTGTCTTGTATGTGTTCATCCCTCAATTTTTCTTTGTTGTTTTTTGTTTTTGTGGTACTGGGGATTGAACCCCGGGATGATCTTTCACAGGGTGTATTCCCAGCCATTTTTGTTTTTGTTTTGAGACAGGGTCTTAAAATTGCTCAGACTAGCCTCAAACTTTTGATCTTCCTGCCTCAGCCTCCGAAGTTACTGGGATTAAAGGCGTATGCCACCATATCCAGTTACTTTTCTTTATCCATGTCAAAATAAATTGTAGATGTCTGTACTTGACACTGAGGCTTCTCAGCACACATTAAGTAGTGTCTTTTTTTTTTTTTGAGAGGGACAGTGAGAAAAAATCAATTTTAGTTTTTCATATGGGTTTTGATGCTCCAACACTGTTGTGTACATGGTGTTGGGGTTTGAACCCATGTCCTCATGCATGCCAAATGCCGCAACTGATGAGCCACTGCTCCAGCCCCAAGTAGTGTCTCTTTTAAAGAAAAATTTAGAGTAAGGCTAATCAATGTGGTGTACTAGTTGATGAGTTTAGTTTTTTATTTATTTTTTTTTAAATTTTGTGTGGTGCTGGGAATTGAATCCAGCGTCTCTAAACTAGGCAAGCACTCTAATACTTGAGTTCCACTCCTAGCCCCATTTAATGAGTTTTGATGTGGAACTGTGTAACTCAAGCCCCAGCAAGCTATGGAACATTTCTATCACATTAGAAATATTTTTTATCTGGTCATTTCCTATACTGCTCCTGTCCCTTCCCTCTCCTTGCAGGCATCCATTGTTAGGATTTTGTTGACCATAGATTAGTTTTGCTTATTTAAGAATCAATATGAGGGGTTGGGGATTTAGCTCAGGGGCAGAGCGCTTGCCTAGCATGCACAAGGTCCTGAGTTCGATCCTCAGCCCTGAAAAAAAAAGAAAAAGAAAAAAAAGAATCAATATGAGGGGCTGGAGTGATGGCATGTGCAAGTACATGGGTTCAAACCTGAGCACCACGTACACAGTGAAGTGTAGGAACAATGAAAGCCACATGAAAAATGAAGTAAAAATTGATTTTTTTCTCTCTCACTATTCCTCTCTCTTAAAAAATTAATATGAATAGAATCATAGTGTGTATGCTTGTGTAAGTTTAACATTTGAGATCCACATATGTTTCAGCTCTTTGATCCTTTTCATTGTTGAGTAGTAGCCTTTGGTATGAATACGCCACAGTTCAAGCTTCCATCTGTCAGGTGAGCAATTGATGGGCCGTTTCCAGGTTTGGGCTGTTATGAATAAAGTTGTTATGAATATCCTTTGCAAGCCTTTTTGTGCACCTACATTTTAATTTGTTTGGGTTAAGCATCTAACAGTAGACCATCCAAGCTGTAAGATTAAATTGTATCAGCGACTGACATACCTTTATGTGATCATCCTGTTCTACGTTCCCAGAGAGTTCCAAATACATCCTAACTATTGGGTTTTGTCAGTCTGTGATTTTAACCATTGCATGTTGTGGTATTGTGTGGTCTTAATTTGCTTTCTTTTGAAATTGATAACGAGCCCTTTTTCATAACCTTATTGGGGCTTTTAGTGAACTTCAAATGCTTGTTTCTCTTAAGTTTTACTTCCAGTTTTTTTCTTATTTGTTGAATGAATAAGATTAACCTGTAAGTTTTCAGTCTGAATTTTGCTGATTGCCTTTCTGATGTTTATTGATCGCTTTTTATTTGTTTATTTTTTAACAATTTTTATTTAGTTTTTCATGTGGCCTTTGTTGCTCTGCAACTTCGTTTTGTACCTGGCGCTGGGGTTTGAACTCGCGTGCTTGTGCATGCTGGGCAAGCGCTCTAGCCCCTATTGATCACTTTTTAAAATTGGTTTGGTCTTTTAATTTCAGGAGCCCCTTATTCCTGCAGTGAGCTTCAAATACACTTTGCTTCCTGTGTGTTCTCATTTCTTACATCAGAAATTGTTCTTAGGGGCTGGAGTGGTGGCTCAGCGGTTTCGGCGCTTGCCTGGCAAGCACGAGGACCTGGGTTCAAACCCCAGCACCACGTACACAACTGAGTGTTGGAGCAACTAAGGCCATGTGAAAAACTAAAGTTGTTTCTTTCTCTGTCTCTCTCACTGTCCCTCTCTCTTTAAAAAAAAAAAAAAAGAAATTGTTTTTATACACCTGTTTTTTTTTTTTTTTTTTTTTTGTACAGTGCTGGGGTTAGAAACCAGGGCCTCCCATGTTCTAAACAGGCACTCTGTTATTGAGTTATGTCCTCAGCTCTTTTTAGTTGGGGACAAGATCTCACTTAGTTGCCCAGGCTGGTCTTAAATGTAATATTCTTCTGTCTCGGTCTCTTGAGTAGTTGTATTACAGGCACGTCACCATGCCTGGCGTGGCTGGGTTCATAAATCTTCCCTTTTACAATTTCTGGTTTTGTGTCAGAATTAGGGCATGTCAGTGAAATAACTGAAGTCACCTGGTGGTAATGCATGAAGGTGTGTAAGCCAGGTAGACTAGAATATGAATGGACTCATGCTCACAGGGATCACCAAGTGTTTACTAGCATGTGCTAGGTTAGGTTCTGGGTTGGGTCCTCAGCACTCTTGGGTGAGTGGGGGACAAGAATCTTATTTTCAAGCCCACAAATAAAGTTCACAAGTATGTTCAAAGACTTGTGATCCCAAAACGTATCTAGTTCTAACTGAAAGAGGCTTTCTTCTGTTAGTCAACAGAAAGTGGCAGACATTGGGAATAAAGATCAAGAGTTAGAGTCTGAGTTATTCACAGTTTCTGTTAGGCTGTAATTCTGTTAATTCCTTGTGTTTTCAAGAAAGCAAATCAGGGAAAACAGGTGATATTATTATAATAGTTTTTTTTTTAAGATGGAGAGAGAATCAACTTTATTTTTTCATCTGGTTTTTGTTTTTCTAACACTCAGTTGTGAATGTGGTGCTGGAGATCGAAGCTGGGTCTTCGTGCATGCCAGGCAAGTTATGTAACCACTGAGCCACTGCTCCACTCCATCATAGTAGTTTTTAACCTGCTCTAATTTATAAGAATGTCTTAATTTGTGATTGACCTTGTAATTGAATATAAATGATACTTTTGTTCTAGAAAGCAACACCCCCAAATGGTAAGGCATGGAAGCTTCCTGGAGACTGCAGCCTTTTCTTGCCCACTGGAGGCCCAAATTACTTTTTTCCCATGCTTTATTAATAGCTATTAGGTAACTGACATCCTCAGCAATGCTTATAACTGCTTACTGGTTCTATCTTTAAACTAATTTTACATTTCAAGATAATTCTGTGTAAAAATTGTGCTTGTCAGATACTTGGTTTCTGATTTGGTATACTGACTGGCTGCAAAAGTAATAGGAAGGTAATCAGTGCCTTAACCACAGTCAGTCTGTCTTCAGGATGTTGAGAATAAAATAGAAGACCTCAATGTTACTCCAGTGTGGTGCATGCCTGCATTCCAGAGACCCCGGAGTTTAAGGCAGGGCAATCTATGTTCAAAGCCATCTTCAGCAACTTGGTGAGTCTCTTAGCAACCTAGTGAGACTCTGAATCAAAAGAAAATTAAGAGAAGTGGTCTAGTATCAGGTGTT
>PVKS010000470.1:30503-194494 GCA_004027875.1 Aplodontia rufa
AAAAAAAAAATTTTTAAAGAGGGACAGAGAAGAAAGAAGTAGTTTTGTTTTGTTTTTCAAATGTGCCTTTCGTTGCTCTGACACTTCATTGTGTACATGGTGCTGGGTTCAAACCTGCGTCCTTGCGCATGCCAGGCAAGCGCCGTAACCACTGAGCCACCTTTCTAGCCCCTAATAGAACTTATACTATAAATCAAAATGGCCATTTACTATACTTCTGAAATATATTTCTTTAAAAATGCCTTTACATTTTTCCCCGCTTTTGGTTACCAAAGCTGAAATGAGACTCTAATGGACAGGGGCCCTGAGACTACTGCAAAATCACTACGCCATGCCTGGAGTCCTTTCACAGAGTGGTTAAAGTCCCTTTAAGTGTTTCATAATATGTTTATAACTTATAATGAGGGGTCCTAAATACATTTCTAAGTCTACTTAACCCTGAAAAGTCCTTAGATTCTATTTGGAAATAAACTGCTTTTATTGGTTTGAGTCAGGTTTTACTAGGTTAGATCTGCAGGAAAACACAATTTTAAAAAATATATTGGTTTTCCTCTTTTGTACTGGGGATTGAACCTGGGGGCACTTTACCACAGAGCTATGCTTGTTTTGCCTTTTTGGTACTGGGGATTAATTTAAGAAGTTCTAGGTAGACAGAACACAAAAATGGGGTTCTTACATACACTTCACCCATTTTGTCTGTTAACATCTTACATTGTTGTAGTACATTTGTCACAACTAAGGAACCAACATTGCTATGTTAGTTTCCTACACTAAAATTTTCTGGTGTTTTTTTTCCTAATACCCTTTTCATTTTAGGTGCTCCCACATTTCATTTAGTTGTTTCCTTAACCTCCTTGGATGTTTCTATTTTTGATGACCATGACAGTTTGTAGAATATTGGTCACTTATTTTATAGAATGTCTGTCAAGTGGGGCTTTCTTAGGTTTATCTTCTGGTCTAGAGGTTTTTGGGAAGACCAAAAAAGGCATTCTCTTGACATCACATCAAGAGTACATACGATCTGGTTAGGCGGAATCAATATAATCAAAATGGCCATTCTACCCAAAGCCCTATACAGATTTAATGCCATCTCCATCAAAATACCAATGTCATTCTTCATGGATATAGAAAAAGTAATTCTGAAGTTCATATGGAATAACAGAAGACCCGGAATAGCCAAAACATTACTCAGCAAGGAGGAGGAAGCAGGTGGTATTTCAATCCCTGACCTGAAATTATACTATAGGGCTATAGTATCTAATATTTGATAAAGGGGGCAAAAGCATAGTGTGGAAGAAAGATAGCCTGTTTAACAAATGGTATTGGACAGCCATATGTAGACAACTGAAATTGGTTCCTTACCTTTCACCCTGCACAAAAATTAAATCAAAATGGTTCAGAGATCTGGATATTAAACCAGCAACTTTATAATTGCTTGAAAAAGTAGTAGGATCAACACTACATGACATGGGGTCGGCACTGCCTTCCTTAACAAGACTCCCATGGCACAAGCAGTAAAGTCAAGAATAAACGAATGGGACACAAACTAAAAAGTTTTTGCACAGCTAAAGATTTAGTCAAGAGTGTCCAGAGAGATCCTACAGAATGGGAGAAAATCTTTACCTGCTACACCTCGGACAGAGGGCTAATATACAAAGAACTAAAAAAACTGAACACCAAAATCACAATCCAATTAATAAATGGGTTACGGAGCTAAAAAGAAACTTCTCAATGGAGGACGTCCAAAAAGCCCATAAACATGAGAAAATGCTCTATGTCACTAGCAATAAGAGAAATGCAAATAAAAACTTCACTGAGATTCCACCTCTCTCCTGTCAGTGGCAAAAATGAACAATCTGAACAATGACAGATGCTGGAAGGGCTATGGGAAAAGAGGAACATTGTCACATTGCTGGTGGGACTGCAAATTGGATCAGCCACTCTGGAAAGCAGTGTGGACACTCCTCAAAAAATTAGGGCTGGAACCACCTTATGACCCAGCTATCCCACTTCTGGGTATTTTCCCAAAACAGTTAGAATCAGCATATTATAGAGATACAGCTTCATCAATGTTTATAGCAGCTCAATTTACTATTGCTAGACTAGGGAACCAACCCAGATGCCCCTCACTCAACGAGTGGATTAAAAAACTGGTACATATACACAGTGGAATACTACTCGGGTGTTAGAGAAAATGATATTATGGCATTTGCAGCCAAATGGATGGAGATGGGAAAAATTAAGCTAAGTGAAATATCCCAATCTCAGAGACTCAAGGGCCAAATGTTTTCTCTCATTTGCGGAAGCTAGAATACAATCGGAAACAGTATGATAGATGGCTAAGCTAATAATAACCTCAACATGTATGGATTTTTATACAAACAGGGCAAACCTGGCATAGGATGCTGGGAGACAAGGGGAGGGGAGAAGGGTGGAGGAAGGGAATAGGAAGGACATCAAGGAGACTGGAGGGAGGGAATATGGGGGAATCAACTCAGGGAAACCTCTGATTTCCGTGAGAAGTCAATTTAACACAGAGGTTAAATGGGAAACGGAACCATGGGGAACCCAAGGGGAGAAATATGGAATCATGGGGTACCCAAGGGGGGAAACTATGGAATGGCATCAGCTTTGGCTTGCTATGTGAATATACATTTGTTCTTGATTGTTTTGACAGTGATTCCCTCGTAATTGTAAGTCCATATTCAACAACAACAAAAAGAGTACATATGATCTGCAAATTTTGATCACCTGGTCATGATGGGTTTGCCAGGTTAATTATACTTACTCTTTTCTCAATATCCTAATATTCTGTAGCAACCTACTCAACATAACCTTCACTGAAGCGGTAGGGAATTAAGCTCATTCTTGAAGCAGGTGGAGGCATTATATGAATTGTTTGAAATTTTTCTTATAGGAAAAATTCAGCAATTTTTATCATTTTGACTCAGGGACTTTTGGCTATACTCCTATAATGATTGCTTAGAGTGTTCATCTTTGGCAATTGGGAGATCTTTCAGTGGACTCATTTCGTTTGTAGTGTATGTACTTCCTTACTTTCAGGCACTACAAGATGGCCTAGACCTGGAACCAGTGCTTTCTCCAAGGAGTCTTTTGGCTCCTTTTCAATCTTTTTTTTTTTTTTTTTTTTTTGGTGGTACTGAGGATTGAACTAGGGCCTGTGCATACTAGTTAAATGCTTTGCCACTGTTCTATATCCCTAGCTTTTCAAAAGGCTCCTTTTATTGGAGAATGGTATGAGAACACAATGTGGTTGTTGGGTATACCCATTGCTATTGGTGTGTCTACTGCTAGGGTCAGTGCATAGAAATGTGTGTATAATAATGCCAAAATATGCATATGTAATTATTTTTTACATCCATATGGAATGTAAAATTTAAAAAAATGGTAAAAATATGTGAAGTTTATTATTTTAACCATTTTAAGTGTATAGTTTTGTGGCATTAAGTTCATTCACATTGTCGCTTAACTATCACAAAATTTTTCATCTTTCCCAACTGAAATTCTGTACTCTAATTAAATGTTAACTCTTCGTTCCTGTTTTTTTCTGAGCCCTTGGAAATCATTGTTCTGCTTTCTATAATTTTGGTTATTCTGAGTTCCTTGTATAAATGGAATCATACATTGTCCCATGAATGGCTTATTTCACTTGTGTCCTAAAGGTTCATCCATGTTGTAGGTGTCAGAAATTCTTTTGTTTTCTTTGCAATACTGTGGACTGAACCAGGGGTATTTTACCACTGAGCTAATCCAGCCCTATTTTTTATTTTGAGATAGGGTCTCCTTAAGTTGCTGAGGGTGGCCTTAAACATAACATGTTCCTCCTGCCTTGGTCTCCTGAGTTGCTGGGATTACAGGCATGTGCTACCATGCCTGGCTTCTTTTCTTTTTAAGGCTGAATAATATTTCACTGTTTGTATATATCACATTTCATTTATTCATTCATTTGTTCGCAGACAGTACCTTTTGGCTTTTGTGAATAATGCTGCTATGAAGTATACAAATATCTTTAGGAATGTCTGCGACTGCTTCGTTTTTTTTTTTTTTTTGGGTATACACAAATGGTTTTGCTGATAATCTGTGTTTAATTTTAGAAATTACCATACTATTCCCAGTCACTACACCATTGTACATGGCAGCATTTTGTCTTTTTTAGTGTATAAAAAATGGCTAAACAGCTATGTGGAAAAAAAATTTTTTTTTTTTTTGTAAACCCAGGAGTCATTCCTGAGCTGCATCCCCAGCACTATTAATTAATTATTTATTTATTTATTAAGAGAGAGGGAGAGAAAGAGAAAATCAATTGTATTTATTTTTCATCTGGCCTTTGTTTTCTCCAACATTCAGTTGTGTATGTCGTGTTGGGGCTTGAACCTGGATCCTTGTGAATGCCAGGCAAGTGCTTCAACTTCTAAGCCACAGCTTCAGAGTCTTTATTTTGAGACAGGGTCTTGCTAAGTCCCCGAGGCTGGCCTTTAACTTGTGATCCTCCTGCTTCAGCTTCATGAGTTGCCAATATAATGGTGTGCTTCACCAGGCCCCACAGCTATGTACAATTCTAAATGAAACCTCAAGTAAGTTATTATTCCTTTCATTTCTAGTTATGGAGCTGCCTCTTTGCAATTTAATTAAAAACAATTAAAAATATATTTGCCAACTTAGGGTAATTCCCATTTTGTCTCCCTCATTATATGTGTAGCACCTAACAGTGCTGGTTCATATAGGTAGTTCCCCCAATACCCCCTCCCAAGCAAGGAATGCTCTCTCACACGAAATTATTTAAAGGAAAAAGAAAGACAACAAACTAGGCTAGAATTACTACTTTTTATTTTCCCCTGGTACTCTTAAACTTTAGCTTCCCCAAGTAACAGTCTAGACTTTTGGATCTCTTTGTTTCCCAGACTGTAACCCTTTTTAAGAGAGAAAATTTATCAAAAAACATGGTTCTAGGATGTTTTTACCCCTGAATTCTAAACTAGCCACAGAATCATTTCTTTTTAGGTCTTAATTGGAATCTATAATCTAGACATATATAACATTCCTTTCCTTGCTGAGTGCAGTTCCCTTTCCCCAGAGTCTGTTCCTAAGAGATGTTTGAGTATTGTCCTTTCTAAGAAACCAGTCTACCAGCTCTGATTCTTGGTTCAGAATAAGGAATTCTTATTCAAGGAATAATTTAATACAAATGTTCTCAGCCCTCAACACATTAAACCTGATTTATTCCATACGTGACTTAGCTTTCTTTAATCAACACTGCTTACAATTTCCCTTATGACATGGAGAGGAAAGGGACTGGGAAAAAGAGATGTCTTGTTTTGTAGTAGGTGACTCTGAAACAGGCAGATATTTACGTTTTGAAGTCATTAAGTGGAAAAACAACAAATGTTCTTTCTTGTTCTGATAATGAAAATATTTGCAGGCCAAGACCAGGAAATTCTGGTCCTGAAATTATAATATATTACAATATTTTAAAATACATTCAGAATTTATATTACTCTCTAATTTCCCTGAGTTTGGATTCACAGTTTGGTAGAGATATATAAAGAAGAGGTAGTTAGTGGGAGTGAAGCGGAAACAGTGTTTATGTCTAGCAGCACCTGGGAAAAAAGGTGACATCATTTTGATCTCAGTTAACATCTTTCCTTCTTGAAACTGCAAATATAATACAGGGAGATGATTATTTTTTTCTCTACCTCCTACCCACCTGCAGTGCCGGGAATCAAACCCAGGGCCCTGTGCTTGCTAGGCAAGTGCTCTACCACTGAACCACATCTCTAGCCCCTTTCTTTTAATTCTTATATGTTTGGATTCTTCCTATTAATCAACTGCAGTATTATTATCACTACACATAAAAATATCCTTTTCAAAGATACAAAATAAAATAAGCCCTTCAAAATGGGTTTTAGATTTATAGAAGAAAGGCTCAACTCAGCAACTTATTTATTTATACAGTCTTTAGGGAAAATGAGCAAAATTTCCAGCAACCCTGACCAGTGCCTTTTCTCCCTGGACCTTGTTTACCTAAGTCATTCCTATCAACTTAGTTTATCTTAAGGATTGGGCTTTAGAGGATCCTCACATCTAACACAGGTAGAGAAAGGACCTATGTGAGTGTTTTGGTCCAGGTCTCTTCTCCAGTCTTACGATGGGCTGTTGGAGTACTGCTTCATCAGCTGCTTGTGACAGGGATTGCAAACTCGCTCTGGCTTGATACTTGAGGGAAGAGGCAGTTCATTTGTAGAGCAGGCATTACAGAAGGTTCCTCTGCAGTTTTTACACACATTCTACAGGGAGAAGAGGAGGTTAGGTAGGGAAAGGAAGAGCAAGGCATAAAATGCATGGGACAGAAAAGTTGAATATGGTTAAGTGCTCAATGCCTAACTGAGTATGGGCTGAATGTTTGCTATGTGCCAGGTAGTACCTGACTAAATAGTTCTGATCTACAAAGAAGTTTACAGGATAGTTATTAGGTCTAAATGAAGAGAAGCAGCAATGGCACAAAATTCAAAAGAACAGATAACACAAAAATTAAGTTTTGGAATATATTTTATCATTGTGTTCCTGAAATTCACTTTCAGGTGGGGTATGTACTTTGAAGGTACTTCAGCACATTTGATAAGGCAGTAACCTAGCAATGGCTTGGCATATAGTCTAGGATTAAAAAGTTTGCTGAGGGGACTGGAGTGGTGGCTCAGCAGTTTGAGTGATTGCCTGGAATGTGTGAGGACCTGGGTTCAAACCCCAGCAGCACATATACAACTCAGTGTCTGAAAAAGAAACCAGATGAAAAAATTGATGTCTCTCTCTTCCAACTCTTTAAAAAAATTTTTTTTTGGGTGAGGTTGAACTAAAAGTAGAAATCCTAATACACTGATGTGCTTAATGCTTTCCTGCAATGCTCTACCAACATATTCTTTGGGATATCAGTGAGGAAGATGCACAGGTATTTCAATCATATTAACAGGGAAACTGGTCTCTATACACATTCTGAGTCTTTAGTGATCAAACACTGGAAAGCACGTGTGTCACTATGGCAGTGTCACTGGTAAAGCTGTAATTGGATGGTACAGAGCTCATCATAAAAGGCTGTGAAAAATATTTTCCCCCATGAAATACTTTCATCCCAAGCAATTCTTCCTACAGTGCAGTGGAGTAGGGGGATCACTTTCATCTGAAAGCCTAAGGACTTTTCCTGACATAGTAAAGTTACTTTGGCTCAGAAAAGTTGGAATTTGATTAGCAGTTTCTTCTCCTTTAGAACATACTTCCTTATCTGCAACTTCTAATACATAAAGGCAGCTCATCTGTTACCTGGTTTGGCTAAGCTAAGACTAGATCATAGTATAGTTTTGTTTGCTAAAATTCAGCATGATTAAAAATCGTGATGTATAGGAGGTAATCCAGAATTTGGGCAAATTTCCCATGTCTCTTCCAAGCACTTTTTCTTTTCTTAAAGAGAGAGAGAGAATCAACTTTATTTTTTCATTTGGCCTTTATTTCTCCGACACTTGATTGGGTATGTGGTGCTGTGGTTTGAACCCGGGTCCTTGACGTGCCAGGCAAGTGCTCCAAACATTGAGCTACTACTCCAGCCCTGCACTTGTTTCATATACTCATTTGTGTATAACATTTCTTGAGGGTGTACTATGAACTGGGCACCATATGAGACACTGGGGGATACTACTATTAACAAAATACAGTGAAGCTGTCAAAGGACACTCCTTTTTGAATGCCTACACTTTACTATAACAAACTGGAAATGTACTTAGGCAGAGACACTTGTAAACCATGGGAAAAACAAGTGGTGTGGAAGGAAGAGCTCATTTTCCTTTGTTCTGAGCAGGATGAAATACCAAAAGGAATGTAGACTTGAGAGCCAAAATCAAATTGAGACTGGACTTCATCACTATGCTCAAGTCACTTTGTAAATACTGTATGCTTAATTAAATTTATATTTGCTTTACATATTTATTTTAATGGGGATTTGCCAACATGAATTACTATGACTGAAAAAGAACAGGTACCTGATAAATGCTTGCTCCCTTGGCTTCCTACCCCATTCCTGGCATCAAGGAATGCACTCTGCTCCATACAGCAAAGTCCCTGCTATTCCTATCAAGAGGCTAGTGGTGCAGTGAACATCCCTATGAAGAACATGTTTATTTCACACCAGTTACCTTTGTTAGGCTGTTGTCCTGGCATAGCTGACACATCTGTGGCTTTTCAGAGAGCAGCGGATGACCCTAAATCATACAATGAGCCAGTTAGATTTCTTTAGCACCAGAAAATGAATGCTTTCAGAACACGCATTTTTAGCTACACAATTTTAGCTACTGTAGGCACACTACAAACTATATGGAAACTAGAGAAACAAAATTCATAGAGTCCTACCACCTTGATATAACTCTTAAAATCCTAACATTATCCTTACAACTTTTAATTTTTAATAAAAAAACAACATGGTTTTATTTCTAGATAGAATGGAAAGCAGTGGGCTTCATTTTATATCTAATAGCTAAGACAGAGTGACTTAGCGCAACAGCATTTATTGTCTTTCTCATGGTGTTGTCACACTATGTATTTAAAAGTATTTTATAAGCATTTATGTTAGTTTATTTCTAAGTGATCAAAAATATTTTTTCTTTCCATTTTATATAATAAAAACAAAAGAGAGATGAAATGAGCTTAGGTCTCAAAGTATGTCAGAGATAATTTCAAATAAGTGAAAAAATTGTTTTCTTAGCAAATTGTTCAAGGCTGTGCAATTATTTCCTGACCCTTGTGCTTCCCATTTACAAACAGATTTGGACTTATATTTTACATTTCCTTTTTAGCAGCAAAAAAATAGTTGGCATCTATATTTTCCAACATGTATGAAAACTTTAGGCTATACATTATTTAGGACAATGTTAAAAGGATGGTATACAGAGGACTATATCATTTATCTTCTTTTCATACTGTTTACTGGCTAGCCATGGTACACCAACTTAATAATTTTACAAGATGTTTTAAAACAGGAGGTTCAGTTACCTGTTCATCTATAGCGTGAGACTGCAGCCTACAATGCAGGAAAAAAAGAGAATCATAACAAAATACCATCTTAATACATCTCCATTTATATCATCTCTGTAAATGCTCAGAAGATGAACAGTTTGTCAAACAAGCAATACTGCAGTTCTTTGATATTGCTAGGAACTGAGTTATTAATGTTGACCTCCCAGATTTTGCACATTTTAGTTGCTAAATCCATTACTGGAATCTGGCCTTTGACCTGTACCATAGTTCCTGTTTGCAGATTCGGAGTCAAATTTCATGCTTCCTTTTTACTGCCAAGAAAACAGCATTTATGTTATTTTTTTCTTTCTTTGTGCTAAGAACTGAACCCTGGGGTTTGTGCATGTGAGGCAAGAACTCTTCCACCGAGCCATATCCTCAGCCCCAACACTGATATTTTCTAATACATAAAACTCCAGTGGCTCATTAGACAGATATTTTCTTTAACTTTTCCTGCAATTTAAATGAAATGTTTTTGACATTTATTGTCCAGAGAACATTTATCCTCTGCCTCCTCTGCAACATGTCTATGGTTCCCCTAGATTATGTTTTGCTATGTCTTTGCTGGGTTTAATACATGAGTTTGACAACCTTTCATCTGGGTTTACCTCTAGCCTCCACAAATGAGGGAAAACATTTGGCCCTTGACTCTCTAGGTTTGGCCAACTTCACTTACCATGATTTCTTCCATTGCCATCCATTTACCTGCAAAGGTTGCAATATCATTGATTCTAATTGCTGAGTAGAACTCCATTGTATGTGTATGTAGGTTTGTGTATATATCTATGTGTGTGTGTATATGTATATATATATACACATTTTGGGTCCATTCATCCAGCGAGGGGCATCTGGGTTGGTTCCATTCATAAGTTTGGCTATTGTAAATTGAGCTGCTACGAACATAGATTTTGTTGTGTCGCCGCTGTAATGTGCTGATACTAACTCCTCTGGAAAAATACCCGGAAAAGGGATAGCTGGGTCATATGGTGGATCCAACCCTAATATTTTGAGGACTCTCTAACACTGCTTTCCAGAGCAGTAGTATCAGTCTTGCACTTCCACCAACAGTGTGCTAGTGTTCCTATCTCCCCACAACCCCTCCAGCATGTTATTGTTTATATTCTTCATCTTTGCCAATCTGACTGGAGTGAAGTGAAATCTTCATGTAGTTTTGATTTGCTTTTCTCTGATTACTAGTGACTTAGAACACTTTCTTATGTATTCATTGGCTTGCTTGATTATCTCTGTTGAGAAGTTTCTATTTAGCTCTCTGGCCCATTTATTGATTGGATTGTTTGTGTTTTTGGTATTAAGTCTTTTGAGTTCTTTGTAAATTTTGGATATTAGTCCCTGTCAGAAGAATCATAGGCCATGATTATCTCCCATTCTGTAGGTTGGATCTTAACAATTTTGACCAGTTCCTGCACTGAGCAAAAGCTTTTTAGTTTAATAGCATCCCATTCATTGATTTTTGCCTTTCTTTTGGAGTCTTTTTGAGAAAATCTTTGCTTACTCGCAAATGCTGGAGTGTTGATCCTAACTTTTATTCTAGCAGTTGTATGGTAGCTGGTTTAATTCCTTGTTCCTCGATCCATTTTTATTTGAGTTTTGTGCAAGGTAAGAAACAAGGATCTAATTTCAACTTCCTGCAAATGCCTGTCCAGTTTGTCCAGCACCATTTGTTGAATAGGTTGTCATTCCTCCATTTTATATTTTGACCCCTTTTGTCAAAGATCAGATGTTTAAACATTTGTGGCTTTGTCTCAAGGGTCTTCTATTCTATTCCATTGGTCTTCATTCCTGTTTTGATACCAGTGCCATGCTGTTTTTTGTTTTTTTTTTTTAAATAGAGGGATAGAGACAGAGAGAGAGAGAAAGAGAGAATCAATTTTATTAGTTTTTCATTCGACTTTTGTTGCTCTGACACTTTGTTGCGTACGTGGTTCTGGGGTTCGAACCCATGTCCCTGCACATGCCAGGCAAGCGCTATAATTGCCGAGCCACCACTCCAGCCCAGCCATGCTGTTTTTATTACTACAGCTCTATAGTATAGTTTTAGATCTGGATTTGTGAAACTGTTTCATCTTTCTTGCTCAGTAATGTTTTGGCTGTTCTGGGTATCTTGCTGGGGACTGCACTGAGTCTGTACAGTGCTTTTGACAGAATGACCATTTTAATTATAAATTCTGCCTAACCAAGAGCATAGAACATCTTTCCATCTTCTCAGGTCTTCTTCAAAGTTTGATAAGTTTCATTATCTTTAAGTTCCCTTGTTAGATTAATTCCCAAGTATTTTATTCTTTTGAAGATATTGTGAATGGGACCAATTTCCTGATATCTTCTGCCTTATGATTGTTATTGTATATAGGAAAGCCATTGACTTATGGGTGTTGATCTTTTAGCCTGTCACTTGGCTAAATCTGTTTATAAGCCCAAGCAGCTGTCTGGAGGAGTTATTTTGATCTTCCAGCTACAGGATCATGTCATCAACAAAAAGGGATAGTTTGACTTCCTCTCTTCCTATTCTTATCCCTTTGATTTCCTTCTCTTGCCTGATTACTCTGGCTAGGGTGTCAAGAATAAAAGTGGTGAGAATAGATAGCCTTGTCTTGTTCCTGAGTTTAGTGAAAATGCTTTTAGCTTTTCTTTGTTTAGTGTCTTTTATTTTATATATATAAAGAGAAAGAGAGAGAGAGAGAGAGAGAGAGAGAGAAACAGAGAATCAATTTTATTTAGTTTTTCCAAGTGGCTTTCATTGCTCTGACACTTAGTTGTGCATGTGGTGCTGAGGTTTGAGCCCACATCCTTGCACATGCCAGACAATCACTCACTGTAACTGCTGAGTCACTGCTCCAGCTCCTAGACATATACATATACATATATATGTGTGTGTATATATATACACACATATATATATATATAAAATTTTTTTTAAAAAGAGAGAGGGACAGTGAGAGAGTGAAAGAGAGAGAGAGAAAGAGAGAGACAGAATCAATTTTATTTAGTTTTTTCACATGGCCTTCATTGCTCCAACAATTTGTTGTGTACATGGGCGCTGGGGTTTGAACTCATGTACTTGTGCATGCCAGGCAAGCGCTGTAACCTCTGCGCCACCACTCCAACCCAACATATATAAATATATACATATATATTTTTTTTTTAAAAGAGAGAGGGACAGTGAAAGAGAAAGAGAGAGAATCAATATTTATTTAGTTTTTCATGTGATTTTCTTTGCTCCAAGACTTCGTTGTGTATGTGGTGCTGGGGTTCGAACTCACGTATTCGCACATGCCAGGCAAGCACTGTAACCACTGAGCCACCACTCCAGCCCCTGACATATATTTTTAATAGCCTTTTTCTATCCAATATTATGGAAATATCTCCATTATCCCTATGTCATGTATTTGTCTCTTTTCGCAAATATTAATAAATGTTAGGTTTAGCAAGGTAACCAGGGAAAGGGAAACAAATGAGATTTCACATGAAAACCCATTCAGGGGGTAAAGCATTTGCCTGGCATGCATGAGGACCTGGGTTTGAATCCCAGTACCACATATACAACTAAGTGTCGGAAAAATTAAAACCCAATGAAAAAATAAATAAAATGGATTCTATAAATAAATAAATATATAAATAAATAAAATCTGTTCAGGCTGAACTGAATTATTTCTTCATGAGACTAAGTTGAGCTAATCCTGACTTCCCTAATTTGGAGTAGAACCTAAAACTAAAGGAGGGAAGTAAAACCCAAGCACAGTCCAGGTTCCATTTTTTTTCGGTTGAGTGGCAATGTGACCACCAGACATACACTGTTTTCAAATGTTCCTTGGACCACAATCTCAGGAATGTAGGTATGTTCCATGATTTCAGTTCTAGCTGGGATAGGCCCTAGAAGTTGCCATTATGTTGAACAGAGACAAAGGACTTAAAAATGAAAGATATATAAGTAAAGGCAACTTGGCATGTCACCTAGCCTCTCTGTGCTCCTCAGTTTTCTCATCTATAAAGTAGGAATGAATGATTATATTTTTGAAAGACAATTAGATTTGTAAGGAGATACTGAATGTGAAACACACTTTCTAAGGTGTAGAATACAATACAGATGGTATAAGTAAGTACTGACTTATAGTTCCAGGGCCTAAATCAGTAGTTGGTGTTTAACAGATACTCTTGAGATAGAAAGTGAGAGAGAATCAATTTTATTTATTTTTTTCATCTGGTTTTGTTTTTTCTACACTTAGCTGTGTATGTGGTGCTGAGGTTCAAACCAGGGTCCTCGTGCATGCCAGGTAAATGCTCTACTGCTGAATCACTACGCCAGTTCCTTAACAGACACTCTTGATAATTTCAGTACATAACCTGATTTTAATCTGGAACTACAGTGACCCTGAAAGGCATTTGGAATATTAATTTTACAGTCTTTCTAATTTCCTTCCCTATACTTATGCTGATCTGTAATGTCAGATGGGCTGAGGTTATTTTTAATACTGTTTTTTATTTTTTCATTTTTTTTGTAGTACTGAGGACGGAACCCCGGGGAACTCTACCACTGAGTCATATCCCCAACCCTTTTTAAATTTTTATTTTGAGACAGGGTCTAGTTAGATTGTGGAGGCTGGTCTCAAACTTGTGATCCTCCTGCCCCAGCCTCCAGAGTTGCTGGGATTACAAGCATGGGTTAGTTACCATAACCAGCTAGATGGACTGATGTTTTTAGGTTAGTCTTTTTTTTTTTTTTAAAGAGAGGGAGGGAGGAGGGGTACTTTCCTTCTCACTAAACTCTCCCCTGCTTAAAACAGACTTTTAACTTTACAGCAATTTTAAGTTCACAGCAAAATTGAATTTAAAGTACAAAGACTTTCCAACATCTCTATGCATCCTCAGCCTGCCTCATTATCAACATGCTGCACCAGAGTGGCACATCTATCACAACTGATTAACTTACACTGATACATCATCATCACCCAGAATCCACAATTTAGGGTTCTTGGTGGTATACGTTCTATAGGTTTGGACAATTGTATATCCACTATTATTAGCTTCAAATGAAATGTATCCACCAGAGTTAGCTTTATTATTCTAAAAGTCCTCCACGATATTCATCTATTCATTCCTCCCCCTCAGCCACTGGCAACCACTGACTTTTTTTTTTTTACTATACTCATGGTTTTACTTTTTCCAGAAAGTCATAGAGTTGAACATTGTTCATTTATGATGCAATGGCACTATATATTATGTTATATTTATAGCCTGCTAAAATTACCCGTAAAAATCTGCTTTCTTGAAATGATCCTATGTTCTTCATAGTGAGAAAATCAGATGCAAAATTAAGAAAAAGAAATAAAGTTAAGCTATTTGATACTCTTAGAAAAGGAGACATGAGAGATAAGGAAAGGAGAATATTCATTTGAAACTTAGCACACAGGTAAAAACAAGTCATAGGTACATTTTTTTTAAAGAGAGAGAGAGAGAGAGAAAGACAGAATGAATTTTATTTAGTTTTTCATTGCTCACTTTGTTGTGTATGTGCTGCTTGAGTTTGAACTCGTGTACTCGCGCATGCCCAGCAAGTGCTGTAACTGCTGAGCCACTGCACTAGCCCCATACTCAGGTACATTTAAGAACCTAAGAAACACTATGACTTGTGCTACATTCTCCTGGGATACCAATTCAGTATAGATGATAACTAGTCTTTTAAGTGATAATTTGAGTTTTGGAATTATGGAAGAATCAGATGACAGCCTGATCTTCTTTGTTCTGAAAAGGTGTAATAAATTTAGTTTTATATGTTACCTGGTTTATTATTTATTCACTTTTCCCTCAAATTGTCTTTTCGCATATTAATATTACAAGTCAGCGTTTGGTCTGTGTAAATGTCAATGCATATGAAAAAAGCGCCCTCTTTTCCCACCACCACCAATTGACTTTATATCTTACTTAATACTTAATTAACAAACACCTGCAGTTTTCTTCCAGGGACTTTTTAATCTTATCATTTTCTTCTTCTTGGATTTTGTGTTTTCCATCCTGCCAAAAGAAAATAGCCCAATTTCAGAATTTCCCATTTATGAGTAAAGTTGGTACAAGATACCTAGATACTTCTTATGAGAAACACACACACACACACACACACACACACACAAATTTCCCCCCCTAAGTTCTGCAAAACTGGAAAAATCCAGCACAGCCATATCTATCAGACTGCAATCCTCTGAACACTCAATCAAACAGATGCTCTCATGCCACAATGACTTTTATAGCCTATGCTATAATAAAAAACTCAGGGAGTTTTTTATTCTGAAGGACCCATGTAAAGTACGCTTGCATTTCTACCAATGCTCTTAAGCCCTGTCTGGGCAGTTTTAAAAAATATATATTTTATTAAGGAATTGAGTTATTGTACAATCATAAATGCATTTAAAGTAACTGATATGCATATACACTTAAACCAGAATTACCCCCTAGATCCCTCTCTCTCTCCCCTCTCTCCCCACTACTCTATCTTCCCACATATCTATGATTGCCCTAAATTATGTTACTATTCCTTTGTTGGGTCTAATACATGAGATTAACTACCTTTCATACAGGCCTGGTTTTAGCTTGTCTGGGCAGTTTTTAGGGACAAATTCTGTGGCATGAGCACATACACACTGTTGCATGCTTTAAACTGCAGTTCATCTGCTTCTAAAAGTGGAATGTGTATTCTCAGACCACTCAAGTATTAAGGAAGAGAGGTTATACCCTTCTAGAAACTCTATTACAAGGCAATTCAAGATTGAAAAACTTAAAAACTCACTGGAAAAATAGCTAAAACTTTAAAGCTTTCTAACTCCTTCAGATTTTATGCTCACTAAAATAATAAAGATAGCGTGTTTACGTATGGCTCTTTACACACTTTATTAGTAACAGGTACTGAATTAATGCAGTTACATTTATCATTTTTAACTCTGGCAAATCAACAGCTTACTTTCTAAAAATTTTAAATAATCATATAAAAGTCTTGCTTTATTCTATATATAGTTGCATACATAAAGGAGGCAATCTCTTCTCTGTTTGTCTGATAGAAAAATGTCTCATGGTTTTTTGAACTTCATTACTTGAAGAGATTGGATCCTGTTTCCTGGTCCCAGAGATGAACTTATTCAATTTTAGCTTCCTTACCATGGAAGGTACTAGAGAACTCTCCTTTCAAGAGTGTTTGGTAGGAATTTCTATTTCTGCTCTTTAAAATACTCTATGTAACTTTCCCTTCCTCAAACCGGGTTCTCTATTTCCAAAAGAATTTCCTTGAGTACACACTGAAATCCTCATGATTTAGAAATACGGCATAAAGAAGAAGTTCATATTTCAGAAAATTCTGTTAAGAGGGAATTCAGAGTTCAGAGGAATTATAATAAATTATTTAACATATCAGTGGAAATCTAAGAAACATATTTTTGTTAAGCTACCACAGAAATCTTACTTAAAAAACTGAAAGGGAAGAGACAGTACTGGAAATTATGATTATTAAAATTTCCCTTTCCAAACAAAATCATGTTAGAGAGAACACTAGAGGAAAACTCGGAATTAAGCTTTCATTTCTCCACTCCAATTCATTTGCTGTTTGTCTGTAGAACTCCAGTTCTACATACTAGAGGCTACAGCAATAAAGTATGAAATACATGGAAGAAAACTGATGGGCTCATCGAGGTAGCATCTGAAAATCAAAATAAAATAGATAAACAAAAGAATAACAAACATTACCACCTTGGGTTCTGGCTTCTGAGGACCCTTTCCTGGAGTGGTCCTGTTGTGCAACTTTTTTTCTTTTTCCTGTTTTAGTTCTAACTCAAGCTGGTTCCTGGGATAGGTGGGAGAGAAAAATGATGATAATTTGGATTTTTATGTTCCTATTTTTAAAGAATGCCAAACCCTTTATTTTTTATTTAAAAAAAATTCTTAACTTTTTTCTTCTTGCCAGACCCTTTTCTTAAAGTATAAGAATTAAAATTTTTTTTGTACCGGGCATTGAACCCAGGTGTGCTTAATCACTGAGTCACATCCCCAGGCCTTTTTGAGACAGGGTCTTGCTAAATTGCTTAGGGACTCACTAAATTGCTGAGGCTGGCTTTGAACTTGCGATCCTCCTGCCTCAGCCTCCCAAGCTGCTGCAATTACAGGCATGTGCCACCACTTGTGGCTAGTAATTAAGTTTTAATACTTGATGAATAAAAAGTTACCAGATACATATGGACAATCAAGCTTTAAGGTATTAAAATACAATAAAACCAATAATGTTAGGAAATATAGAACATGCTTAATCTTTCTTGGATGATTACAGATGTACTTAGGATTGACTAGTGCATAGAGGGCAACTTCTGAATTATATGTATTTTATATCAATTCTTAATGAACAGTGTGGTCACTGCAATGAGAATTAGTAGTATTTGCCATAATGAAAAAACAGTATTTATAATTTTTCAGCAAGATATAGTATGAAAGTATGGTTATTATAGTTCCATTTCATATTAATTAGCTGGTCTCTTTTACAGTTATGGACTATTCCCTCAACCACCAGTATTCTCTGTAGTTATGGGCTTTACATCCAACAATTTCTATTTGTTTGAAGTTAGTGACTTCAGCATAGAAGCGAGTCACATTTGAAATATGATATGAGAGAGTGGTTAGTGTTGGAATAAGAGAAACAGGTTTTTGAACGATAGTGTTGCCACTTATTAGCTTAACTGTGAATTCAGACATATTTAACCCTCCCAAGCTTTAATTCCATCTGAAAGTGGGGGCAACAATCCTACTAAACGGACTGATGGAAAGACACTGGGTGTGGTGCAGATTTGTAAGGTATATAGCACACAGTAGGAATGCAGGATACACTGATATTATTATTGCTATGTTGGCTATTCATTACTATTTAACTGGTACCCTGGGCTTTCATTGCAAAGATGTTGAGAGAATTTGGGGAATGGTGATACATGTGAAGCTTTCAGAATTCCAATGCCAGGGAAAGGGCAGTCGAAAGACAGAGCCTGCAAGGCTGCAAGTGCTGAGATCCCCTGGTCCTCCTTGCTGTCTGGCCTTAGAACTACCCATGACCACCCTGTCAGCTCAAGCTGCCCTCCCTTCACCGCTGCCTGGTGAGCTCTTCCACTTCCAACTGAAGACTGTTGATCTTGTCTCCGAAGTCCTGTTTGAAGAGCCGGTTGTCCAATTCAGCAGACTGGCGACCCCGCTCAGCCTTGCGCAATCTGGATGTGAGCCATATGAACTTGTGATAAAAAACAAAAGCCATGGTGGGGAAGAAGACCAAGTTCACAAAACAAAATAACCCAAGGAGAGGAAAAGCGGAGAAAAAAAAAAAAACTTTGCAGGCACAGGGAAAAAAATGATCAGGGATAAAAAGACTGAGAAGAAACAAACTCTAAAGAAAAGCAAGATGAAGGTGAACCAGGCAGAGGAAGAACTGATTTTCCACTTTTTTTTTTATTCTAGCACTACAGTTTACAGCCATTAGATGATAAACAATAAAACATGGCTTTTTAGAAAAATCAATATCCAAAGCCAACCTCAAGTATACAGAAATTTGAATTTAACCTACTTTTTTCATTTGTTTTTATATCCTACTAGATTTGCTACTTTTTATTTCTCTTTTACCATACATAACTCAGACTTGCAACTGGATAACTATCTTGTAAGTAGAATTATAACATTTTCCTGATCCTTTCCTCAAACCATATATATTAAATCATAGGACATTACATATTAAACTTTACCCAGGCTTAAGGTTATTATACATGGAAAAGCCTTCTTCAGAGTTTGGCTGTCTCTTACTTTTCCATTTCTACCTAGTGGTATGTGACTAAGTGGACAAAGAATTCAACACTGGCTCTTCTAAAGACTCCTGACCATACTCTCTGGAAGATTCTGATGGATGCTTTCTTCTAAACATATAATTTTGCACCTATCAGAATCATGTTTTAGAAGGTGAAACGTGGCGCTTTATAGAATTTAGAAGCATGCTATATGTAGTTTAAAAGGCTTTATTTTTGTATTTGATTCCTCCTTCTAAATGCTGAAGAAACAACTCATCACCACAAAGGTTGATGCAGATAAAAATGCAGTAAGCACTTTATACAGATGCAAAATTATAAGAATTAAAATAAGCTCAAGAGTTTATTGAGCTTCCATAAAGTTGGTTCTAACATATGTTTTTCAATTTGATTTTGGTTTGAGTCTGTGCAAGGTATAAAAACGTACATGAAATCTATCTTAACTCTCTTAATTCTGTTTTGCCAATAAAGTAAAGAATTTCAAGAGCTGGAAGCAAATGGGTTATCTTTGTTTCCACCTTAGAAGCTGAAATGCTGCAAAGCATTCCAGAACAAGAAAAAAAGAACAAACCACAACAACAAATCCCATTTCGACAAGACCTTTTAATGAAATGAAGGCTTATTATAAAAGCCTGTCTCCCCAAATCAAATCACTTAAAAAAAATCAAAGTATTTATAGGATTATTTACAATGTAAAGCCTAGAAAGGGTTAGATTGGTGGTCACTTAGAAAAAGAAGCCCTGATAATATTGCTTATGGATATCTACTGGAAACCTTTATTTTTATACTAAATAATCATAAAGAATGAAGTTTATCATTTATCTATTTCTTACACTGAAATGTTTTTCGAGTAACTAAATTGCTTGTTTCCCAGAACATTATCAAATCCCCATCTAAATAAAAAGTAACAGAAATTCCTAATAACAGAAACTCTTAAGTGAAAGTTTCTGGGTAAGGAATAGCAGGCAGGAAATCACTATTCATGTATATGCCTTATCAAAGCCTCTTTACTCTAGTAGGAAAAGCAGGATAGATCTGAAAAATGTATAGTGTATTTTTTTAATAGGAGAAGAGTGTTTTTATTAAAATTTTTCTCTTTGAGCTACTTAAACAGGAAGTGGAACAGCAGAAAGTGGCAGAGGTAGAAGATGACAAATATTAGGAGGGTTTTCTCAGGCTTCCACAATATGACATTATCATAAGGTATCTAATCACTAAATTTATCTCTGTGTAGTTTAAAGAAATGTAAGGATGCTGTTTTTTTTCTTCCTTTTCCAAAGTCACTAAGGCAAAAATGTTGCAAGCAATTTTGGTTATTGAGAATAGAACTGTAATGAAATACTAAGTATTTAACCTTGGTTTGGGGATTAAACCAAAGGAACAAAAGTGAAAAGGGGTCACGGCCTAAGAGACAAAGAACTACTTTAGAGGAGTCCAAGTTCACATGGTAGTTACTTCTAGTTCATTTCATTGCAATGACAGAACAGGTTTGCTGATGCAGACATTAACAATGCACCGAGAATCTGACATTATCAAGGACTGGGTTGTAAAGGCATCATTTATATATATATATATATAAAATTAATATATTAATATTGATAATATATTAATTAATATATATATACAGAGCCTCAATTCTCTGAGTGTTTTTTAAAATGGTATTTTTATTTATTAGTCAACTCAGAAGTAATTTCTCAGTTTATTTGACATTTACTTATTAGAAACTTGCACCAAATTTTCTAACTTTGGAGAGAAAATAATAAGAAAAAAACCCCAACCTGTATATCTAATTGTTATTTTTAAAAGTCCAACAAATTTGAAGTCAACTTTTGGTGACATTTTATATGGAATTGGAGCTTAAATACAATTACTTTCAGATTTCTTCCTTTTATAATTAACTTGTGATATTACAAGGTGACCAACTGTAAAATATCTAATGATGTTTTGGGATCAGTTTATTCGCTGCACTATTTAAGGTCTTTGCCTGTTTCACCAAATCTTTTTCACTAGATGAAATAAAAATGAAAATGAAGTGAAAGGGACATGAGAAAATGAATAAATAGAAAACACAAAGATAGAGAAATAAGTTAGCTTAATAGAGAGGTAAGTCATATTTTAGTTCTGTCTGCTTTAAATGTCAAGTCTAAAAATCAGCGAAAAATGTTACACATTTCAAAAGCACAATTTATAAACACTAAAACAAATTTGGAAAATAATAAACTTATGACTGCCTATAAACAAGTACTTACATAACTTTTTTCCTTTTTTTTTTTAAAGTGAGAGAGGGACGTGGGGAGGGGGAGAGGGAGAGAGGGAGAGAGAGAGAGCACATGTGCACACTCTAAAAAACAAATTTGGAGCACCCCATTCATGTACATAGCATTGTATACCCATTTTCATGGGAGTCATATTCTAAGTTCAAGTTAATCTTCCTTATTTTCCCCTTTTATTTCATGCTTCTAATTCATATTTACTTTCTTTTGTTTTTTTTTTTTTTAAGAAAGAGGGGGCAGACAGGGAGAGAGAGAGAGAAGCAATCTTTATTTTAGTTTTTCATGTGACTTTCATTCCTCAGACACTTTGTTGTGTACGTGGTGCTGGGGGTTGAACTCCTCGCACTTGCCAGTCAGTGTAAGCGCCGTAACCATTGAGCCACCACTCCAGGCCCCATATTTACTTTCTATAAGTTACTTTAGATCATTTGTGGAATAACTTAGAATACAATTAACTTATACTTCAAAACAGTAGTAGGGAGTCTTGCTAAATAAGCATAAATATAGCTACCATTTTATTTTTTTAAAAAGTGTCATCAATTCTCCTATCATTTTTTTTAAAGAGAAAGAAAGAAAGAGAGAGAGAGAAAATTAATTTTATTTTTTCATCTGGCCTTTGTTTTTCTAACACTTAGTTTTTGCATGTGGTACTGGGGTTTGAACCTGGGTCATCATGCATGCCAGGTAAGTGCTCTAAATGTTGAGCCACCACTCTAGCCCTGCCCTAATTTTTTTTTTAAACATTCTTTTTTTTTTCTTTATGAGAGAAGGGAAAAGGAGAGAGACAAAAAAAAAATCAATTATCAATTTTATTTAGTTTTTCATCTGGTTTTTGTTGCTCTAACACTTAGTTGTGTATGTGGTCTGGGGTTTGAACCTGGGTCCCTGCGCATCCCAGGCAAGCATGATACTGCTGAGCCACCGCTCTAGCCCCTTTACGTGTTTTTTATTTCTTATCTTTATCAGAGGTTTTGAGCTTATTTATAAATCTCAAATAACTTTTTAATTTTTTTGGCACCAGGGATTGAACCCAGGGTTGCTTAACCACTGAGCCACATCCCCAGGCCTTTTTATTTTGAGACTGGGCCTGGCTAAGTTGCCTAGGGCCTAAATTGCTGGGATTACAGGTATGCACCACCGTACCTGGTCTGCAATTAACCTTAAAAAAAAAAAAAAAAAAAAGGGAGGGGGAGAAAGAAAGAAAGAGAATCAATTTTTATTTTTTTCATCTGGTCTTTGTTTCCCTGACACTTAGTTGTTGTGTATGTGATGCTGGGGTTTGAACATGGGTAGTTGTGCATGCCAGGTAAGTGCTCCAACTGCTGAGCCACAGCTCCAGCCCCTGAAATTAACTTTAAAAAAGATTTTTTTTTTAAAGAGAGAGGGACAGAGAGAGAGGGAGAGGGGGAGGGGGAGAGGGAGAGAGAGACCGAGAGAAAGAGAGAATCAATTTTATTTAGTTTTTCATGTGGCTTTCATTGCTCTGACACTTCATGTGTACATCGTCCTAGCGTTTGAACCCATGTCTTCACGCATGTCAGGCAAGTGCTGTAACCATGAGCCACTACTCCAGCCTTGCAATTAACTTTTGAGTTAACAATATGCACTGTTGTTCAGGACCTTCCCTGGTTAAGAATCATCTGAATAAAGGAAGTCACCCATTTATTCATTTGTTCATATGTCTACTGAATTTATGCCTTGTACACTTAAGGCACTGTGGCAGATCCAAAGGGGAAATTATTTTCTTTTTTTTTTTTGTAGTATTGGGGGTTGAACCCAGGGCCTTGAACATGCTCAGCAAGCACACTACCACTAAGTTACAACCCCAACCCTTCCAATGAGAGAGCTTAAAAGATCTGTTAACTAACTTCAAGGAACTCACACTTTCATAGGAAATTAAGACACATTTAAAGAACTATAAGGTAAAGCAAATGATTAGAAGTGCCATAAGTGGTAAAGACAGATGGTTGTAAGACTACGGGAATTCCAAGGACATCATTTCTAGCTGGAACGAGGTATAAGAAACTTTGGTATATGCATGAGGGGGTGTTATCTGAGCTTGAATATAAAAAATGTATCTGAAGAACAAGGATGCAGGAAGGAGAAGGGCATTTCCAATTGATGGAACAATCAGAAAAGGAATGGATGGAAAAAGTGGAAAGCATATCCAGGAACCAAAAGTTTAGTTTTGGTCAAGTGCAAGAGGGATGATGAATATATGTTAAGGGTGGAAATGCAGAAAGATCCTGGGTGCCATGCTGTGTTCAATCCAGAAGTCTCATCCATTTCTCTTGGCCGCTGAGTCACCAATGGTAGTTTCAGACAAACAGAGAAACAAGAGCCTATCATAGGGAGAGAGATGTTTTGGGCAGACAAAATTGTCAGTTCTGGGTGGGAGATGGCTGTTAGAGGATAAAAACTCAAGACTGATTGCCTGATGAAAGTCAGAGCGGTGACACACGCTGGGAGCATCAGTGGAAGTCACACAACTATTCAGGAGAAAATAAAGAGAAATGGGAGATGGGACAAAAGAGGGAAAAGGGGTTAAAGAAGGGAGAGATCCAGAATAGATCTTTGGAGGATAGTTATCTTTCAGAATCCCTAAATCACGTAGTGCCAAAGTATTCAAAGACTTTAGTGATGAACAATAAAATCACACAATTATAAACACATATTTAAAAAGTCCTTTCCTTTTTGTAAGGCATACTTCTACTACTCAACAGTGAAATGGGTTAAATTCCCACTTCTGATATTTGAAGTAGTTAGGATAGGCTGACTGACATTTCTTAACAATATTTGCAATGACATCTTAGAAAACAGATAAAATTCAACTGGCTTTCTTTCTCCTGGCAAGTCTGATTAGGACTGAAAGATGTCATAAATTTTCTATTTGCCAAATGTAGAGCATATTCTCCTCACTTGTAGCATTGAGCTCAAAGTATTTAACTATAGAAACAGCATTCTTTACCTTTGTTCCAGTTGTTTAATGGTAGCAGCCATCTGATTAGTTTTTTCTTCCAAGCGACTATTTAGTTCACTTTTCTGTTTTACTCCTAAGTCTGAACTCTGTAGGGAAAAGAATTAAAGAATATACTATAAAATTCTGAAATATAATCACAAATGCTTTTTGAACCTGATGGTAAGTGGGAAACAGAGAAAAAGAAATGCTCCTATGTTTATTTGTCAGTTAATTTTCAAGCAGGAGGGTGGCTTAGCAGATTGAGTGTTTTCCTGGCATGCATGAGGATCTGGGTTGGACCCTTGGACCACATATACAACTAAGTGTTAGAGAAACAAAAAAACAGATGAAAAACTAAATAAAATTGATTCTCTCTTTCTCTCTCTCACTCTCTAAAAAAAAAAAAGAATTCAAAGCAGGAGAAAAAGAAACCCAAAGAGCAATTTGGTTAAAATTAGTATTATATATATATGTATCTTTATCACAATATTAGAAAGTTTATCAATTTATCATGTTCCATTTAAAAACTAATGGAATATATAATTCAGCTGGTATTTGAAGCTAGAATGTATAAATTATAGGATTAAAAAAGACCCTAACTGGGTGGAGCGGTGGCTCAGCAGTTATTGCACTTGCTGGGCATGCACGAGGATGCTAGTTAGAACCCTAGCACAACATACACAATGAAGTGTTGAGGCAACAAAAGTCACATTAAAAATTAAATAAAATTGATTCTTTCTCTCTCTCACTTAAAAAAAAAAGGAGAAAAAGACACCAACCCTCTTTATAGTAGGAAAAGTGGGCTTGATTTTTCAGAATAGCAAGAGAATCCTTTGATAGTCTGCTCTTTTTTTTTTATGTGTGTGTGGTACTGGGATTGAATTCAGGGTCTCATGTGCTAGGCAAGCACTCTATCAATAAGCTATATCCCCAGTCTTTTTTAAAATTTTGAGACTGTCTTGTTAAGTTACCCAGAATGGCCTTGAACTTGAGATCCTTCTGTCTCAGCTTCCCCTCAGCTGGGATTACAGTTCTGTAACACTGTGCCCAGTGACTCTGGTATTTAAAGTGTGACTCTACAGAACAAGAGGGCTGGAGGGGATTCCCAGAATTTCAGAAAGCTGGTGAATCTATTCTTCATATTTCGCCTACCTGCAGCTTAAAAGCAAGTTCATGCTTGAGAGCCCTGAGATCATCCAGCTGCTGCCGCAGAGACACCAGGGCATCCTGCTTCTCACAGACATCCTTCTCCAGCATCTTCATAGCCAATTCCATCTCCTGTCTCATGCTGATCTGGATCTCCAACTCTTTTTCAACATCCTGACCCCAGAGGTAAATATACTGATTACATTCTCTTCAACTAAATATAAAACATAAAATTCCACAGAAAGGGTAGACAAAAACCTTCAGGTCTGAATATTCTGGCAAAACAATCAAAAGCTATCATTCATTTTCTGAGACATTAATAATAAGAATAATGATTAAGATAAGTTCAATAACATTTGCTTAATAATGTACAAATCTGAAAAATGGATAGGTCAGAGACAATGCTATTAAATGTCTAAATATGCACATGCTTGGGGTACTTTGAGACATTAAGACAACTAATATGTCCTATTATAGAAACATATATATAGTGTTATAGTAGCACAAAATGAAGCTACTAAATTTTTATGTTGCTGATATAGTCAAGAGCCCAGGGATCTCAGAAGACATTCTGGTTTCCCAAGGATAATATCTCAATTACTAGAAATCGTCAATACACCTAACTGAATTTTTAGATTTAACATGATACTCCTTTTTGTTTCAACCATTATTACCACAACATTATTCAGATCAGCAAAGACACAGAGACTTCAGGTTCTATATTCACGCTGTGCCTAGGACATACCTAGGACCTTGCCTTTTTTCTTTGTTTCTTGCCTTCTTAACAAACACTTATCTTGTGATAAAAGAATACAAAAATTTTAAGATTTTCATTATGTGCTACTTAACTGAGACTTCTCTCTTTATATGATTAGCATCACAGAAAATGAATCACACTGTTTCTGAAAATGCTTACATATTTTTAGGACTTTCTCTGTTGAAAGTGTTTTGAGATCTAATTTACAAACATGTAGAAAGCAAATACGAATTGTTTAAAGGATGTTAAATAACATTGCTATGTTTCCAGAAGATCTGAAGTTCTGATATATACTGTCAATTTGTGTTAACTTTTTAGTACAAATTAAATCACCTATTGCAGCCTTTGAAGGTAAATGGATGGCTATGGAAGAAATTATGCTGAGTGAAATCAGCATAACCCAGAGAACCAAGGGTCAAATGTCTTCACTCATCTGTGGAGGCTGGAACTAGATCCTGGCCATTGAGAAAGGTGGTCGAATATAATGTGTTAAATCCAGATAAGGTGTAATATTATGCAACCTAATACATTTTTAGAGATATTGTGAGAAGGGGAAGGGAGGGATAAGGGTGAGTAGTTGGGGGGCACTCTTGGGGGTAAATCTAATTTTCAGAATCTATATACATTTTATATTATTTTGTTAAAAACTTGTATAGTTGTTCAAAAAATAAATTTCTCAATTAAAAAAAAACAAATTAAATCACCACATATTTTCAGGCTTTTCCCTATTCTCAGAGACACCACGGTGGGGAGGGTCCTTTTGCTTGTCACATTATCTGAACTTCAGGAAGAGTTAATGTGCAAATACCAAGGATCATTGATATCTTATAAATTCTTATACACAAGATAAGCCTAATACTGGATGATAAATTTTTCTATCTGTATCTTAGAGAGCAAACTCAGAAATAATAGGTGAAAATAAGAGTATAATCTACACTGATCATTTCTAGTTATGGGAAGAAAAGACACCCCCTCCAAGGAGACGTCTCAAACTTTGCATGGGTGAGGACTGAGGGAGGAGTGGGGATTACACAGTTAAAAAAGTAGATTCTATATACCTAGTGTTCCTGTAATACAAACTATACAAGCAAAAAAGAGAGAGATTGGCATCTTACTGATGATGAAAATACTCAAAAAAAGAGTTGAGAAAGCCATGCAGGGAATGTGGGTTAAGAAGAAACAGTTCTATATAATTATAAAAATGTTATAAATATGTTCTAGAACACTACTGATGTTCTTGATCTTGGTCTGTAAGATGAAATCTCTAAATAGGCCATTAACTTTTCATGTGTTCCTGAACTACTAAAACTTAAGCAAAGTTTACCAATCGTAATTGTGTCTCCTCCTTTAAATGCTTTCTTGCTTCACTTAGTGCTTGCCCTTCTGCAGTTTTGTCTTGCTTAGGACCCTTGAAAAGATAAATAAAGCATTGAGTATTTAGGGATTTAAATAATCTACACAGAGTAAGCAGATACTAACATTGCTATTTAGTGAGGAAAAATGATGATACCTAAGCAGGTATAACAATGAATGAAGATAATAAGGAAAGTGAAGTTAAGTGCATTTTTTTTTAAATAAAAAGACAGGGAGAGAGGAAGACAGAGAGAAAGAATCAATTTTATTTAAATTTCATCTGGCCTTTGTTTCTCTAACACTTAGGGTTTTAAAAAAAGTTTTATTTTTATTTGTTTGTTTGTCCAACACTTAGTTGTGTATGTGGTGCTGGGGTTTGAACCCAGGTCCTTGCACATGCCAGGCAAGCATGCAAATTGCTAACCCACCGAACCAGTCCAGTTAAGTACATTTTTAAAAGGTTAGGCTGAGTTGGAAGGTTTCTGCTACTTTATTTTATTTTTTCTTTTTTTTCAGGGCTGAGGACCGTCTGGTACTTTATCTTAAATCACAAAATAAGTTACTGAAATTAACCAAGCATGGCAGTGCATGCCTGTAATCCCAGCTGTTCAAGAGGCTGAGGTAGGAGGATCACAAGTTTGAGGCCGACTTTAGCAATTTAGCAAGACCCTGTCTCAAAATAAAATATTAAAAAAGCTGGGGATGTAGCTCAGTGATAAAGTTCCTCTGAGTTGGGGTTGGGGATTTAGCTCAGTGGCAGAGCGCTTGCCTAGCACTCGCAAGGCCCCGGGTTTGGTCCTCAGCCCTGAAAAAAAAAAGTTCCCCTGGTTTTAAGTCCTAGCACCAAAAGAAAAAAACAAATAAATAGTTATTAAAACAAGTCTTTGATGTTTTAAAAATTAGCCTTTAAAATAACAGTATTAATTGGAAAACATGAGTTGGGCCAAATGTTTAAATGGTACCACATTCATTCTCCCGAGATCTCACATCTAGTGTCTTCAACTATCCAAACATCACAGCTAAAATAAAGAGGTCATCAAAGACTCCTCTGAGCATTCACAATGATTCTATGTATTATTCAAACACCCTATACACAGAGAACTGTTCCCACTCAGAGCAAGTTGCTTCTTTTTTTTTTTAAGAGACTGGGAGAGTGAGAGAGAAAATCACTTTTATTTAGTTTTTCATCTAGTTTTCGATGCTCTCACACTTAATTGTGTATGTGGTGCTGGAGTTTGAACCCAGGTCCCTTATGCATGCTTGGCTTGGCAAGTGCAATACTGTTGAGTCACCACTCCAGCCCCAGCAAGTTACTTTTTAGGAATAATTTTAATAACTGGATATAAATTATGTCCTTTAATTAAGAACACTTGGAAATGTCTAATACATAAAAGGTTTACAAAAATCTAATTAGACATGTACAAAAATTTGGTCCTTTAAGAGTTACAGTTAGGGGCTGGAGCGGTGGCTCAGCGGTTTCGGTGCTTGCCTGGCAAGCACAAGGACCCGGGTTCAAACCCCAGCACCACGTACACCACTAAGTGTTGGAGCAACTAAGACCATGTGAAAAACTAAATAAAGTTGTTTCTCTCTTTCTCTGTCTCTTTCACACTGTCCCTCTCTCTTTAAAAAAAAAAAAGAAAAAAAGAGTTAAAGTTACCTAGAAAATTGATTTATATGGTGACTTCCAATGATATCAGATAAAGGAGGTGTCACTTCTTAACAAAACAGTAACATGGAACAAAAATAAATGGTATATTTAATATCACAAATATCAGTTACATACGGTACAAATTACTATCACAAAAAAACAAGGAGCCAAATTAGACCTTCTTGAAGTTAAATGTTTTATACAGACGGAGTGATGTCAAGGATCATGGTGTAGGGGAAGAGGCAAAACCTTCTCATTATCTCTGTCATGCACTCAATTATGCATGGACACAAGGTAGAAACTGTGCTTGAAACATGCAAATGCCTGCATCTCCTCTAGAGACTCCTCCGGATTGCTTGCACAGTCACGTACTCTTTATGAATATTTTATAAATCCAGTTAAAATTCACCTTCCGATTGGATTCCAATATGTAGGAGCTTTCTTCTTTAACTCGTTCCATCTCTTCTTGCAAGGTAATAATCCTGTTGTTTGCTACTGCAAGCTGTTATTGAAATTTTAAAGATCATCTTTTATTCTTTTATTAACAGCATAAATGTTTTGTGATCTGCTAGGACACAAATCAGGCTTGGATATTTTAAAAGGAACTTAGGAGAAATATCTTTAGTGTAGGTTAAATAAAAATAAAAAAATCTCCTATTGCTGCTCTTATTTTAAAACTTTTTTCCATGCCCGAGTACTGACTAAAGATTGTTTACTTCAAGGGTGTCCTATATTTACTGAGTGCTTACAATCTGTCAGGCCCTGTTCTAGGTATTTATTGTGCATTAAATCATTTAATGTGCATAACAATCTTAAGAAACATTATTTTTCTTCCCATTTTACAGATAAATAAACCAAGGAACACAGCCTTAACTATTTGGTCTGGGATATTAGAAAGTGTCAAATGGGATGTGAACCTAAGTGGGGTAACTTTAGAGACCCTGTTTAATTGCTGTGCCATACTGCCTCAATACAGTAGCCTCAGCAGAATCTTAGGAGAAATGACAAAAGCAAACATATGCATACACACACACACACACATACTCTTCATCCCAAACTCAAGCCCACAGAGCTGAAAAATAGCCATTTAAAACTAAATTGAAATTGTTCTGACTAAAAAATGACTGAATAGCATAATCCTTTGATTTGATTTTATTTAAACCAAATTTAATTTACTGAATATAGCAGGACCATTATAACTAGAAACAGAGAAGACAAACTCTTTGCAATCTGCATAATTCTACTTAAGGATTTTCATAGAAACATCTAATGCTACTAAAGAAAAAAATCTGTAGCTTAGTCTTTGCCAAGTTAGGGAAAATATCTTTATTAATTAGAAGGAAAACATGATGTTATTTTTCTCTTTAGGAACTTTTCTAAGAATTTTCACATATCTGTCCTTCTGTATGAGGTTAAAAGGGGAAGTATAAACACTCTTGTTTGCCAGTGAGAGAACTGGGCCTCTTTGACTGACTGACTCAGGAGCACATGACGTATAAGTTGCCTGATAAGTAAGCAGGAACTACTGGCTTTCTGACCCGTGATCTTTGTGTTATCTAGCCTAGTGTCCGAAGAATGTAAGAATGTAGCAGTCAGGAGCTTGCCTGTCTGGAACACATAAATCAATGCCTAGCACATATAAATCTTTGTGTAGTTATAGAATATAGTGTCCAAAACGTTTGTTGAATGAATAAATAATGAATATCATGCTATATGCTAAATATTTACTCTATGCTAGCTCAGACAAAATAGTCACACAGAAGATACTTGATTATCCAGGTAACATGCCTATGCGTCCAACTGGGTTAAATGTGAATCCTGTGATAAGCCAACTGGCCAGTCAGAAAAAGGAGTTATATACTATAGTAGCTATTATCTGAAAAGTCAAATCCTTCATTTCTAAGATTACACAGAAATTATTAGTTATACTAATACACATTATTAAATGTTATAAGTCAATACACTTACCTCCTCTGTCAGTTTAGTGTTGGATTTTTCTAATGCATCTACTTTTGCTTGAAGATTGTTTACAGTAGCACTATTAAGGTAAGAAAAAAATATAAAGGTATCTTTTGAAAAACAGTTCAATATTCTATACTTTCCTTTTAAAATATCAATCATTCTTACCATTATCTAATATCCACAATTTTTCATAGACTTATATAGGCTTTAAGACAATTTACAAATGGCTATCTGCCTTAGCTGCTGTATCTTTGGCACTAGAGTTTGTATTCAGGAAATACTTGTTCAATTAAAAGAACTAATGAGCTACATGGTAAATTTTAGGGTTTACCTATATAAGACAAATATAGGTTACATGAATTAAATACTTATGTGTACCAAGCACTGTTCTAAATTATTTCACTTGCATAATTTGGTTTACTTCTTTCAACAGCCCTCTGTGTTAGTTAACCCCAATTACAGATAAAAAAACTAAGGCATGGAAGGAGTAAATAATTTAATGTAAGAGTCATGTTTATATTTCATTGTCACACTGTTGTGTGACAATGTGTAACTGTTGTGTTTCCTTGGCTGATACTACATAGTTCATTATAGACATGATATATAGTCTTGGTTCCCAGAGTAAACTGATTTTGAATTTCTTAGCTGAAATGAAAATTACTCAGAATTTATACTGATACTAATATAATCACATTGTGAATCAAATTAAAAATGGCTTTCATTATAGAACTTATAAAAGTTGTACAAACAAAATCCAAATTTTTAGATTACTCTTCTCAGGACAGAGGAAACTGTTTCATGTTCTGTAAAGGTTTTTTTTTTGGTGGGGGGGAATTTAGCCCTGGTGCACTTTACCATTGAGTCACATCCCCAGCCCAATTTTTATTTTTTATTTTGAGACAGGGTCTCACTAAGTTGCTTAGGGCCTTCCTAAGTTGTTAAGCCTGGCTGTGAACTTGGAAACCTCCTACCTCAACCTCTGAAGTCAGTGGGATTATAGGTAAGTGCCACTGCACCCAGCATCTGAAGAGTTCTAAAAATCCTTGGTGAGTACTTGTACAGTAATGGCAGGAATGGTGAGGAGAGGGTAAATTAATAATCTCAATTCACCATATAAGTGAGAAATGCACGGGAGTCAGGGATATTACTGCTCTAAAGGAATTAAGGTATTGAATGGTTTACTCAGATTCATCCTGAAATATATGGCTTTATCATTGCACTACAGGGGCTGCCAATTTCAAATATCTGTTACATATTTAAAAATGTTTAATTGAATGTATTTATTTAATTACTAAGTTATAATTTCACAGTCATCTTATACTGCTTTTCACTAAGGGTGACCAAAACAATTAAATCTCATTTATCTAAGGACTAACTTGGTGCCTGGCAAGCAGGAATTCTCTCTATATATTTGTTGAATATTGTCTGAATTTATCCTATCTGCTTTTCATTTTATGCTTCCTTTCTCTTTCAACAAATCCCCAGTAAAATAATAATATTTAGTCATTCTTTACTTCAGATGTCTGTTGAGTTCTTCTACATAGTTCTTCTGGTCCAGAATTGCAGTAATCTGACCATCCCTGGAAGAAAAAGACAAGTAACAGAAATTAAGTAAATAACATTAGAAACACCAAGATCTCACTTCCCACTCCCATCTTTTACATAAAACTTGAGAAGAAAATTGGGGCACAGATATACACTGAATCAGAAGATACATATGATACATAATAATCTTCTCCACATATCAACAAGAAAGACTTGGAAATTTAAAAATGAAAAAGTCACATATAAAGCCCCTATTAGAGCTTTTATGTTTTAATAACTTAGGTTCAGGTGTAATGTTCTATGATCTATCAATGGCATTTAAGTTTAGAAAATTTCTTCTTGCCAGCTAATACATTTTTTCAGCTTCACTGGTATTATTTATAGCAATGATTTTCCATTTATCATAGGAATTGAATTGAACTCACTCTAGTATAATATAGTTATTCCCAAAGGTAATCTATTTACCGTTAAGTGCTACTTACATTCAAAATGAATGGTATACAACAGGCTTTTATAGAGGTAGAATGTTTATTATGATAAGAAAAAATAAAAGTGTGGAAAAAAGAGGTTCACATGTAGAACCAACTAATCTATAATGGGTACAAGTTAAAAAGACTCTTTAGTTAGAGGAAAAAATCAAGTTCACAAACCTGTACAATGACCAAAAAACAAGTAATATATTCTTTTTTTTTGGTGGCTAAACCCAGGGCATCCTGTGAACTAAGCAAGTGCTCTACCACTGAGATGCATCCACAGCCCTCACAAATGATATAATCTTAAATCAGTGTCTAAGGTTAAAAATATTAGACTAATTATGCTCTTAACTGCTAAATATGTGAAGGATATAATGTATACTTCTGATCTCTAATTAGCAAGCACCATAGTGAGTATTTTACATTTTTTTTATTTGAAAGAATTTTAGATTTGTAAGAAAAGTTGTGAAGCTGTAGAGAGTTCCCAAATACCCATCATTCATTTCCCCTTGAGGTGAGTATTTTATGTAACTCATGATGTATATTTCATATTGCAGATTTAAGCAACAGATATTGTAATCCCTTTGGTCAAAAAGATCATGCTCCAAACATTAAGAAATGAAGAACTGGATTATTTCATAATTTTTATTTTGTTCACCCTGTACCACATAGCAGAAAAATTTAACTAAATGGATTTGACAGTAGGCACAAATAGTCAGATATTTTTAGCAAGATTTTATTAAAGCTATATCATCAGAAATTCTTTTGGCAAGATAGTTAAATCAGTATTGTTATAAACTTTAAATATGACCAAAGAGAAAAATATTACATAAAAGAAAAAAAGAAACTTAATTATCTTTGCACATACCCTTCACTACCTTTGCTGCTGTTCCCATCCTTGAGATACATTGAAAAATCTATAACTCCAACCTACAGAGAAAATTTTCAGAATTTAATATGAATTTTGATACTTTTTCCAAGGCATAAAACAATGTCTTTTTGTAAGAGTAAAACAAAGAACAATCAATAACAACAAAATTTGTCTTTATAGGCACTCAAAATAATAATATAATCATGACAATCACCAAAAATTTATGATACAAATTCCAAGTTTTACGATTTTTTTTTCCCTGTTAGGCATACTGGGCAAGTGCTCTACCAATGATATATCCCATCCTTAATGTTTTACTTTAAATATAATCAGGAATTGCCATGAATTAGAAGTAAAAGATCAAGATTAAATCAATAGGAGTAGGAAACCAGATCATTAACTGAGACAGTCAACAGAATACATATATATATGTACACACACACACACACACACACACACAGTCAATAGAATACACACATATATGTGTGTGTGTATATATATACATATATAGTAAATTTCTTTCTCTTTTACTTATTTCAGTCATTCTGCTACTGAATTTCTCTTTAGTTTTTAAAAAATTACAATTACAAAAGTAATGTATATTTCTCTGTGGACGTTTCAGCAAATAGAGAAAAACAAAAGGCATATAAAATACCCATAATCTCAACAACCCCAAGAAGACCCCCAGATTGAACTATACTTCCTTTTCTATTTTCTGAGTAAAAACCAACAGAAATTCATCATAATATTTCATATAGAAGGGATGAGAAATAATCATGGTGAAAAAATAGCATCTTTACTTATTGGGCAATTGATATTGTGCTAAGGCTTATTATAAGTCAATTACATGTACTAACATCTTTATTCCTCACAAAAACACTATGAAATACTTTTTTTTTTTTTTTTTGGTACTGAGGAATTTAATTCTGGTACACAGTATCACTGAGCTACATACACTCCCAGTCCTTTTTATTTATTTTTTTGAGACAGAGAGGGCGAGAGAGATAGAGATAGAGAGAGAGAGAGAGAGAGAGATTGCATTTTTTCATCTGATTTTTGCATTTCCAATACTAAATTGTACATGTGGTACTGGGGTTTGAACTCAGATCCTTGCACATGCCAGTCAAGTGCTCTACCACTGAGCCACCTCTCCCAGCCCTTATTTTTTATTTAAAGTCAGGGTTTTGTTAACATACTTAGGGTGTTGCTAAATTGCTGAGACTGGCCTTGAGCTTGCGATCTTTCTGTCTCAGCCTCCTAAGTTACAAGTGTGCACCACTAAACCTGGCTTAAATACTGTTTTTTTTTTTTTAATCCCTACATTATATCAAGGAATTAGAAGCACCAAGAAATTAAGTACCTACAAAATTTATTCAGCTAGAAAATGAGGAAGATAGAATTAAACTAATCAGTTTGGCTTCATTGTCTTTACTGTTAATGACCCTGCTACACTTTTTAATCTTTCTTTTCTTGTAATGATACTAGGGATTGAACCCAGGGGTGCTCTACCACTGAACTACATCCCCAGCCCTTTTCATTACTTATTTTGAGAGAGGGGCTCACTAAATTGCCCAAGCTGGCCTCAAACTTGTGATCCTTCCACTTTAGCCTCCTGTGCTGCTGGGATCACAGGTGTGTGCCACCATGACTGTTTATACTGACAAAAAAAAAAAAAAAAAAAAGAAAAGAAAAAGTCTGTATAGATTTTTTTTTCCCTTTTTTAAAGAAAGAATCAATTTTATTTATCTTTCCACTTAGGCTTTGTTTTTCTGACATGTAGTTGTGTATGTGGTGCTGGGGTTTGGACCTGGGTCCACATGCATGTCAAGCAAGACTTCCAACCACTGAGCCACCACCATTCCAGCCCCTATACTGACTTTTAATATGTATTATTATTATTATTATTATTATTATTATTATTTAAAGAGAGGGACAGTGAGAGAGAGAAAGAGAAAATCAATTTTATGCAGTTTTTCATGTGGCTTTCATTGCTCCAACACTTTGTTGTGTACTTGGTGCTGGGGTTCAAACCTGCATCCTCAAGCATGCCTGGCAAGCCCTGTAACTGCTGAGCTATTGCTCCAGCTGCTTAATATGTATATTTAAGAGATTGCGGGCAAGATAAGAATTTGAAAAATATTATGGAGACAAAAATGTAATTTTTTATACTCAAATTAAAATGAACTTAGTTGGGGCTGGAGCGGTGGCTCGGCAGTTATGGCGCTTGCCTGGCATGTGTGAGAACACGGGTTCAAACCCCAGCACCCACATACACAACCAAGTGTCAGAGCAACAAAAGCCATGTGAAAAACTGAATAAAAATTGATTCTGTCTGTCTGTCACTGTCCTTCTCTCTTTAAAAAAAAATGAACTTGGCTGACATAATCTAATCAACCCAAATCCCAAGATATCTGGTTAAATGAGTATTTTTTTTTCATACCTGAGAGTCCAAATCTTCTCCTTTCATACAGAAATTGGCATCAATGACATTCAGACCCACCAACAAACCAGCAATTATAGCTCCTTCCTCTTCCATCATGAGGGCATTGGGTTCATAGAATTCACTGTAAGAGAAATATACAGAACATTCTATTATAATATAATCTCAAAAATTCAATGATATAATCATGAAGCAAGGATAAAAATGCTTGCCTCATGGTTAATATGGTCACCTATAACAATAAAAAATTTAAAAAAGTAGATTGGTAAATGCTTTATTTTAGATAACAGTTGCAAGAATAGACTCTTAGATGGAAAAAAATATGCTAAGTGAAATATCCCAAACTCAGAGACTCAAGGGCCGAATGTTTTCACTCATTTGTGGTAGCTATAACACAATAGGAAACAGTATGATACATTGCTAAGCTAATAATAACCTCAACATGTATGAATTTTTACATGAGCAGGGGAACTTTCCCTTGCCTAGGATGCTGGGGGATGTGGGGAGGGGGACAGGGAGCAGGGAGGGATTAGGAAGGATATCAAGGAGGCTGGAGGGAGAGAATATGGGGGAATCAACTTAGTGGGGAACCTTCAACTTCCATGAGAAGTCCAATTAATATGGGTATTAAGTAGAGGGAAAACATGGAACCATGAGGAACCCAAGGGGAGAAACCATGGAATGGCATCAGCCATGACTTGCTCTGTCATTATACATTTATTCCTGATTGTTTGACAATGATACCCTCCTAACTGTAAGACCATCTTTAATGAATAATAAAAAAAAAAAGAATAGACTCTTAGATAATAGGTGACCTGGCTGAACAAATGTGATCAGAGTGGTATCATGGTTGAAGTTAATATTTAATTTCTGATATATTTGTGATTCACTATGGGACACTTCTGGAATCTTCTATGCATCTTGAAATTTTATTTGCTTTAATTTTTAAAAATTAATGTCTTCTTAAAATTTTTTATTTTTTAAAGAGAAGGAGAGAGAGAGAGGGAAAGAGAGCTTCAATTTTATTTAGTTTTTCATGTGGCTTTTGTTGCTCTGACATTTTGTTGTGTACATGGTGCTGGGGTTTGAACCTGTGTCTTTGCACATGCCAGGTAAGTGCTGTAACTGCTGAGCCACCGCTCCAGCCCTCTGTTTTTTTTTTTAATTTAATTTATTTAATCATTTAATTCCATTTATATTCTATTTAATTATTTAAATCTATTTAAAAACAATATTCCTTTAATGCAGTGAACAGACATCTTAAAAATGTGAACTGATGAGTTATATATACTCATTTTTTGCCTAATTAGCAAATACTGTCCAATAAACAACATGCACAATAGGTTGAAGAGGATTTAAAATGTTTAAGGGATCTTACTATTTAGTAAAATCAGTTTTCATTAAAGAAAGAAAAAGAAGAAAAGGAAACAAAAAGAAACCTTGTAATTCTACCTATCAATAATCTGTTAAGACTTTGATATATAATTTTTCAAATGATTTATGAAATATATAATTTCTTTTTTTTGGTACTGGTGATTCAGCCTAGGGGTCCTTTACCCCTGAGATACATTCCCAGCGCTTTCAATTTTTTACTTTGAGACAAGGTCTCTCTATGTTGCTTAGGGCCTAAGTTAATAAAGTTGGCCTCAAACTTGTGATCCTCCTGCCTCAGCTTCATAAGTCACTGGGATTATAGGTGTGCACCACCATCCCAGGGATATATATATTTTTGAGGGATAATTAAAAGAGGTTGTTATACCATATTCACTTGAAAATTATTTTTTTGACTTAACCATATCTTCCTATTTAAAAAAATAATTTTCTACAACTCCATTTATACTGGCTTTATAACATCCCATTGTATGTATATAATATATTTAGTTAACTGAAATCTCCTTTTTCTTAGCCAGCCTCTCTCTGAAACTAGCTATTTTGGGCTTTTACCACTACAAATCCTACTGGGCATGTGTTAACTGGATGAAAATGATTTAGAAATAAAAAAGCAACAGAGAAACAAAGTATCTGAAAAATTTTGAGTGGATAAAAATTCTTGAAGACCTATAGATGATTAAATACTGCTTTATGATATACCCAAATTACCAATTACCAAAAACCCAGTTATATGCTCTTCTTATTTAGGTGGTATTGGGTTTTGAACCCAGGGCCTCAAGCATGCTAGGCAACCTGGTAATATACTCTCATTATATGATCTAACTATCATGTTCCTCAGTATTTATCATCACACAAAAACTTGCACACGAGTGTTTACAGCAGCTTATTCATAACTGCTAAAACCTGGAAGTCACTCAGATTTCCTTTAGTAGGTGAATAGATAAAAAAACCTGTGGTAATACAATGAATATTATTCAGCACTAATAAATGAGCTAGTAAGTCATGAAATAACATGAAAAAACCTTAAGTGCATATTGCTAAGTGAAAGTAGGCAGTCTGAAAAAGCTATACAGTGTATGATTCCAACTATCTGAAATTCTGGAAAAGACAAAACCAAGGAGACATTAAAATGATCAGTGGTTGCCAGGAGTTGGATGAGAGAGAGATAAATAGGTGAAACAGAGAAATTTTATAGGAATGAAACAATTGTTTTATTATAATGATACACGTATACATGATTATACATTTTTCAAAATCCACAGCATGTATAATACCAAGATTAAACCCTAACTTTGGGAGACAATGATGTATCAATAACAAATGTACCATTCTGTTGTGGGATGTTGATAAAGGAGGAAGCTGTGCATGTGTAAGAGGAGGTGGTATATAGGAAATTACTGTACATTTTGCTCAATAAGATATGAACCTAAAACTGCTAAAAAATACTTTATTAAAAATTTTTTTTAGCTGAGTATGGTGGTGTACACCTATAATACCAGTGGGTCAGCAGGCTGAGACAGGAGGATTAGAAGTTCAAAGCTAGCCTCAGTAACTTAGCAATACCCTGTCTCAAAATAAAAAAAGGGACTGGGAATGTGGTTAAGTGCTTCTGTATTCAATTCATGGTACCAAAAAAAAAAAAAAGTACTTTTGGGTCTGGATACTCCACTACCCCCCCACAAAGATTAATAAATAGTAATAGTTCAAAAACAGAACAAGAATGATTTGCAAATGTACCATATCTCATTAACTCATCATGTTATTTTTGATCCTTGATAGCCTCTGAAGAAAACTGAATAGAATTGGAATGAATAAGGTTTTTTAAGTTTATTCCCTCAAAGCACCACCTTAAAAGTTGTTTAGGTACCTGTTCAGAAGCTGAGATGGCTGTATTCCAATATTACACATTTCAAAAACAACTAACAAAATGTCAGATTATAAACTCCCTATGGCATAGATATCTTAATTTTCTCTAATATGATGTTTGACATATATATGCAAATTCTAAGTTTTCATGAATTTTCCAAAGATACACATCTATCTGTGTAATCACTATCCTGATCAGGAAAGAGAACCCTTGAAATCCACTTTTGTTCTCACTACCTTCATCTCCTCAAGGTAACCTTTATCCTGATTTCTATCATCATAGATTAATTTTACCCATTTTCAAACTTTATATAAATGAATCTCTTATACTTAATTCTTGTGTGTGGTTTTCCTTTCTGCAATATTTTATTTGTAAGATTCAAATACCCTGTTGAATATAGCTATGGTTCATATGTTCTTATTGCTGTACAATGTTCCACAGTAGAAATATAACAAAATATATTCATTCTATTTATTTCAAACACTACTATACATATTCTTTGGTATATTTACAAATTGCATTTGTAAGACATATCTAGTACTGAAACTGGTGGATCAAAGTGAGTGAAGAATTATTTGCATAATTCACAAGACTAAATACATTTATTTTTGTACTCTGCTGCACAATTTTAACTTCATATCCCATTAGAATCACACAATTTTGATCAAAGACACTCCCCTGCAGCTACCTATTTCTTGAACACTAGATCCCATACCACTTTTAGGTTTGATGCTGGGAAAGTTGAGCTCTTGCTTTGTGGAAATAAGTAAGCTCATTTTTCTCTTTCTCCTGATTTGTTCAATTTTCTTAGGAAGAAAACAATCATCAATGGCATATGTACATGCATCATTATCAAAACAACGCTTCATTAGGACCTGTAGGGCAATTTCTTATGAAAAGTAGGTTCTTGGAAAATACAGCTGTTTCTTTAAATTGTCTATTACTTGTTCATCATATTATTTCTCAGGGGCAATCTGGTATATCTGAATGGTTCTTGGAAAATTTAATGACTCATACACAATATAGACAAAGGTACACAAATCACATGGCATAGATACATATTCACAAAGAAATCACACTCATGCAACCAGCACCCAAAATAAGAAATAATATATTACCAGAAACTCAGATGCCACCTTATGCTCCCTTCTACTCCTTACTTAGTACCATATCCCCACCTGAACAATGATAGCCTCTTTTCTGACTATCATAGATTAGTTTTATATGGTTTTTTGCTATTTATACAAATGGAACAAGACACAATGTATTTTTTTGTATCTCATTTCTTTTGCCCAACATTATACTTAGGAGTTTAATCCATGGTGCTATGTATAGTTAGTTGCTATATAGTATGTCACTGTATGAATATACCACAATTCACTTATTTGTTAAACTATGAATAGATACTTACGGTCTATCACAAACATTTGAGACTATTACAAACTACATAATAACTATGAACATTCTTATTCATGTCTTTTGTTGAACATAACTACATTTATTTTAGATGTAATTAGAATCACTACATCATAAGGTATGCTTATGATTAACTTTAATAGTGTCAAACAGTTTTCATAAATTTTTGTACCAATTAACTTTCCCATCAGCAGAACATAAAAGTTACTTCACATTCTAACACTGGGTATAATTTGTCTTTTCATTTTAGCTGTTTTGGTGGTATGGCAGCATCACATTGTTTTAATTTGCATTTACTTGATGGCTGGTGAAATTAGGTATCTTTTACATGCTTACTGGTCACTTAAATTTCCTCTTATAAAATACCATTTCAAGTCTTTTGCCTATTTTTATATTTGCTTGTCTGCTTTTTTCTTATTGAATTGGTGGAGTTTTTTTATATACCCTGAATATGCAGTTTTTGTTGTTATAAACATCTTTTTTCACTCTGTGGGCTGTTTTCATTTTCAATGTTAAGAGTGTCTTTTGATGAACGAAAGTCTTCATCTTAACGTGCAAATTAAAAAAAATTCACCCTTTAAGGTAGCAAATTTTGTGTCTTGTTTAAGAAACTTTTGCCTGATTTGTTTTCTTTTTGTTTTTTTTTTTTTTAAGAGAGAGGGACAGTGAGAGAGAAACAATTTTTATTTAGTTTTTCATATGGCTTTTGTTGCTCTGAGATCTCCTTGCGTACGTGGTGCTGGGTTCAAACTTGCATATTTGTGCATGCCATGCAAGCACCATAGCCACTGAGCCACTGCTCCAGCCCCCCTTAAAAAAAAGGATTGTTGGGGGCTGGAGCAGTGGCTCATCGGTTACAGCACTTGCCAGGCATGTGCAAGTATGCAAGTTCAAACCCCAGCACCATGTACACAACAAAGTCTTGGAGCACTGAAAACCACATGAAAAACTAAATAAAACATAAAACTGATTCTCTTTCTCTCTCTCACTGCCCTCTCTCTTTAAAAAAAAAATTGTTATGAGTCAATTGTTTCAGACTTAAAAAAATGGAAATTTTATATGGTTCTGTTTTGTATGACACAGAATATATCAAGAGAAGAAGAAAGTTCAAGAAGAAGGTGCTCATACCTGAGAAGTTCCTTCTTATTGATCAAAGCTTTCATATATTCTGAAAGTTTCTTTTGCATTAATGCCAAACGAAGCCAGGCTCTTCCTCTGCCTACTGGTGTCCTACAAGAACACAGAAACCAAATTACTAAAAATAGAAATTAAATCACTAAAAACAAAAGTTACAGAGGCAGGGGCCACAGTGGAACAGATTCACTTCCTCTTGCTAATGGTTTTCTAGTATAATGAGCACACTGAGATGCTCCTCATAATCTATTCCACTACATTCCTATACAGGGAATTCTCTGAGGAATAGTGAGACTCGGGGGTACATTTGGGACAAATGCTCTTGCAAAGAATTAATTACTCAATGTGGGGGCTGGGACTATAGCTAAGTGGTAGAGTGCATGCCTAACACATATGAAGCTGAGTTTAATCCCCAGCACTGAAAAAAAAATTACTGAATGTAACTATAATATGAAGACAACAAGACTTCTGGGAAAGCCCCCAACTAGAAATATTCTGCCAGACTAATACTGATAAACACTGCTAGATTTAGTATGGATTATATAAGGACACAAACACAGGCAATTTAAACCTCTATCTGATTAAGATTAAATCAATTGCATTTGGGAGGGTGATAACTCTTTTTCAAATTCTAAGGCAGGTTGTAGGTGTCAATTCCGGAGGTTCACTTGACAATGGATTTGATGTGGGCTCTTGAACCCCATCAAATGCATTATTTTCCTAAGTGCAGTCAGGCATAGTACCTTGTTAAGATTGAATTTTTTGAGACTCACTGATTCTCAGAAGTGCTTAAAAAAAAAGGAGACGGACGTAGTGGTGTACACCTGGCAGGAGGATAGCAAATTTGAGGCTAGCCTCAACAACTTTGTGAGGCCCTAAACAACTAATTGAGACTCTGTCTCAAAATAAAAAATAAAATGGACTGCAGAGAGGGCTCAGTAATCACTCCTGGGCTCAATCCCTGGTATAGGGAAAAAAAAAAAAAAAAAAAAAAAAAAAAGAAGGAAATGTTGGGCTAGGGATGTAGCTCAGTGGTACAGTGCTTGCCTAGTATGCATGAAGCCCTAATTTCAGTCTCCAAATTGGGGCTGGGGTAGGACTTTGGTATTTTGACATGATGTCAATGTCTCTCAGATGAATATTTATTTTCTGAGGGCACACTTTCCTTAAAATTTTACATAACCAGTTCTCTCATAACAGTGTTTGCTCATAATAACATTATGTATTTTGTACTGTTAGTATCATTCTCCAAGGAGATAAGAATGTTGTTCATGAGAAACAATTCCACCTGAGACTTACTTGAGTCCTGGAAGATCTTTAACACTTGCTGTTATCTCTGCAGCTTCTGGAACAAGTTTTTCTACTAGTTCTAGAGGCCCCCAGAATGATTTATTTTGTCCAAGGAAGGTTTTCTTGGCTAAGGTGACCCCCCCAAAAAAAGAGAAGTATTTAAATATTCTTTACAACATAAACAGTCCCTCACTATATACACACATATATACACACTTCTTTCCTATCTATTCAATGTCTTTTTCGGGGACCCAATCCTAGGTCATTAGACAATTTTAAAATCATTCATGCTTTCAGAATATATAAATTTTATGAAAATAAAAATTCTCTATTTTCCTCGACCCAATCCTTTCTCTTTCAGAATTTGTGGCCTTACCCTAAAATATAATACATTTTAATAATTATTAAAATTGTGTGTTATTAGTGAAGAAAACAGTCCAATGGTAAAGACTTTTTCCCAAACTGAATATTGAGAAGGGAGGGAGAAAGCAAAAGTGAACAAATTCAGGTTCTGTTTCAAAAGCCTATGGTTGGGGCTGGAGTGGTAGCTCAGAGGTTATGTTGTTTGCCTGGCATGTGTGGAGACCCAAGTTCAAACCCCAGCACCACACACACAACTAAGCGTTGGAGAAACAAAGGCCAGATGAAAAAATAAATAAAAGTGATTCTCTCTTTTTCTCTTCTCACTCTCTCTCTCTCTCTCTAAAAAAAGGGGGGGGAAAAAAAAAAAAAGAAAGCCTCCTCTGGTTAAGTAAGAAGAAACAAGAGTCAGGAGACCGGCTCTGCCCCTGTGTGACCTTTGATGAGTCATGTCCCAGTATAGGCTGGCCTATTTTGGCTGTCAATTAGATGAAACTGCTGTGTTGGATTTAATTAATTATAATAGCTTTTCCAACATTTAATGATCTGCATTTTTTTAAGCCCTGTAAGTCCCTTAAGACAGCCTGCTCCCATACAGGTTGTATTCCAATGGATTAATATTATTAATTTGTCTTTAATTCTTTGGCTTCACAAAAAATACTTTTTGACTATTGCTAGGAAACAGCTGCATGCACATTGCAGTTTGAGGCCACAGCCCACCTTTTAAGCCATGCTTCAGACAATGTTCCATCACCACAAAGAACTGCTGCAGGGGTGCATAGTCAGAGTCTAGAGTCCTCCCCAAGTTCAGAGCTGATTCAATCAAGCCCTTGATACTCAGCTTGGCCATGTTCATCAGGTTCATACGTTCATTAGCCATGAGATAATTAGGATCTTCAATGAAAAGGGAGAGAGAAGATGGAATTTGGTTATTTGGAATTGTAAAATTCAGTGTAATTTAACCATGGTGACATTTGCACTGATGGTACAAAAACAATGATAGGTAAGAAGACCGTTGGTGAATTGTGATGATGCAAGGAAGTGGCACCATACTATACATTTCATTATGTTTTTCTTGGCCATGCATTTTCTGTGAAAAAAAAAAGATGTAAGCTTCTCTATAGAGCATCCTTGATGTAGCAGTGAAACTTAATTACTTTATCAGCTCTTAAGCCTTAAATACAGTCTTTTCATATTTCCACCACCACACCATCTGAGACCCATCATAGGTTCAGTACTGTGCTGCCTTCACACTGTTCTCTTTGCCTTCCACTCTTGTCTGTCCCTCTCTACAGTTTATAAAGTGTTCTAAAATTAAAGCCAATGTAGGGAAAAGAAAGCATAAAATGCTTAAACAAACTGCATTATTAGTTTTTTATACTAATCATTTTTATAAACTAAGCATTAGCATTATGTATAATGTATAATAAATATGTAGAATGTATAAATATGTATAATGTATGTAATATGTATAATAATTAGCATTAGTATAATGTGGCACTGGAACTTAATTTCCTGATTTTAATAGTTTTTTTTTTGTAAAGAGAGAAGGGCAGAGAGAGAGAGAGAGAATCAATTTTTATTGAGTTTTTCACGTGGCCTTCCTTGCTCTAACACTTAGTTGTGTATGTGGGTGCTGGGGTTTGAACCAGTGTACTCGCACATGCCAGGCAAGTGCCGTAACTGTGAGCCACTGCTCCAGCCCCAATTTCCTGATTTTTAAGACTTAGCATACTGTGTGTGATTCTCTCAAACAAAGATAAACTATTTGAGGAAGGTGACTAAGTTCCATATTTTTAACTGTTAGTACTCAGAACAATCTAGGCACTCAGCACTTTCATTTACTGGTGCTTATAACCTGTGCAAGGTACTGTACAGGGAAGGAAAATTATACTTCACAAAGCTTCAACTGCTCTGTCCCAAATCACCGCGTGATCTTGGGCAAGTCACATCACATTCTATGCCTGTCAAATAGTTGTAGCTGGTCCATGGGTACAGACAGTCATTAATGACTGAGCCAGAGTCCCGATCCCATTTGTTCAATTCTAAACCATGTGCTCTTGAGCACCATGATCTATCCATAAATGAACTGATGACTCCAAACAATGTTTATCCTTCCCTCCTTCTGATCATTCTTTTACATAATTACCTATTTACTTATTGTCTTATTACTATCATTCTCCCTTCTTTTTGGGTACTGAAGTAGATCCAGAACTATAAAATGGTGCAAAGTCAAACAGTTCACAGGGGGCAGTATTTGGAATTAGATTTGATATGAGAACTAATGTTCTTTCTATTATGCTACATGTATTGTCCAAAACATCAAATATCAAATTTCTATTAAAAACTAAAACAGGCCCAGAGCTCTATGAAACATTTCCATCTCTTCTTAGGAAGACTAATGTACTAATTAAACTATGTGCTTCCATAATGCAGTTAATCCAGTTAGCACAAAACATGGTCTACTTTATGAAAATTATCCCAAGTAATTTTTTTCACATAGTGCTTTCCTTTTGTCTGCTTTTGTAGTTCAATGAGTAGAGTCAAATGGCCAAATTCTAAAAATTAATCTCCACTAAGTTTAGGAGCTTACAGATTTACAGTTCCAGTTACACAAATCTTGGTTTGTTGTAGTATTTTCTCAAAGAATATTTTTAGAGAAACATTTTATATGAAATTCAAAATGCATCTATATTACAATTAACTATTTTTTATATATCAACAAATATTTTAGGACCATGCTTCAGAAACAGCTCTCTTGGGCTGGAGCAGTGGCTCAGCGGTTATGGCGCTTGCCCAGCATGTGCAAGTACGCGGGTTCAAACCCCAGCACCACGTACAAAACCAAGTGTCAGAGCAGTGAAAACCACGTGAAAAACTAAATAAAATTGTTTCTCTCTCTCTCTCTCTCTCTTTAAAAAAAAAGCAGCTCTATTGGGGTTGGAGTGGTTGTTCAGTGGTTAGAGTGCTTGACTGGCATGTGCAAGGACCCAGGTTTGAACCCCAGCACCACATACACAACTAAGTGTTGGAGAAACAAAGGCCAGATGAAAAAATAAATAAAATTCTTTCTGAAAAACAAAAACAAAAAACACAAAACACAGATCTCTTGGTTCAGGACAGATCAACTTGTCAAGGGAGTGGGGGTGTAGCTAATGCCATAGAGTGCCTGCTTGGCATGTACAAGACCTTGTGCTTGATCCTCAGCACAGAAACAACAAAAAGGTAGAATAAGCTCACAGTAAAATACACAAAAAACTTTCTTCTGAAAGACAGCAATGGTTGATTAACTTGGTTGAATATTAATTTCTACTTATTACCAGCATTTTTGTGTACTTCTGCTTTTGATCTCCTATAATCACTGGATGTGTGCGTTTGAATGAATGTGAAGAGCAACTGGACTCCATACTTTACCCCTCCCAAAGGCAGCAGGAGACTGATGTTGGAGCTGGATAACTGCCTGCCCATAAGACCACAATTGCTGCATTTTAAGCCTGTAGACCATTAATTCAGGAACTAATTAACTCTGCTTCCAAGCTAGTGAGAATTAGTCTCACTGGGAAAGTCAGATTTGAAGTAAAAAAAAAAAAAAAAAAAAAGGAAAAAATCATGCTTTGAGAGGTTTTTCTAGTAGTATTAATACTAACCTATCTACATGGTGTCATTTTATTCTTCATGCAATGAATAGCAAAAATGTTGATGACCTGATTGGGAAGTGGGTACACAGACTATAGAAAGATTAGTGCCTATTGGGATTAAATTCCTTACATCTCATACTCCAGAAGGGTGCTAGAACCTATTCAAAATAATCTGCACCAAACACAAACAATCCACTTATTCTTTATGAAACTCTATCTTGGTATTACTGATATTTTGATTTAGAAAATTCTTTTTCATGGGGGAGCATGGTATTTACTTCACATCTAGCTTTCCCCATGGGACTAATTCTCACTAGATTGAAAGCAGGTTGTAAACTGTGACCAGCAGCAAGTCACAGTAAGTTTCACAGAAGCACAGGTCTCCACCCACTAGACATCAGTAGCATCCTCCAGTTATGACAACAAACATCTTTGAACATTACCAAATGACCCCTGGGAGACAAAAAAATGAGGCCCCCTCTCTGTTGAGAACTGTTACTCTAAACAAACAAAAGTCAAACAAGAACTAGGGTAGCATAACTATTAGACATAACAGTTTAAAAAGAATGTACTTCTCATAAATAACACAAAAGCTAAAATATAATTTAATACTTATTAACATTTTGTGTTGGATAATATGTAACAATGTGGTTAATAGACAATTTTGTCTCTTGGTTAGTACTAAACTATTGAAAATAACCAGTACTTAGAATTCTTCTATTTGTTACTTGTCTTCAATTGTATTTGAGGGGCTGGAGTGCGGTTGCCAGGCATGCATGAGGATACGGGTTTGAATCCCAGCACCACACAATGAAGTGTCAGAGCAATGAACGCCACATGAAAAACTAAATAAAATTGATTTTTTCTCTCACTGTCCCTCTCCCTCTTTAAAAAAAAAATTGAGGGGCTGGAGTGGGGCTCAGGGGTTATGGCACCTGCCTGGCATGCGCCAGTATGTGGGTTAAAACCCCAGCACCACGTACACAATGAAGTGTTTGAGCAATGACAGTCACATGAAAAACTAAATAAAACTGATTCTGTCTTTCTCTCTCACTGTCCCTCTCTGTTTTTAAAAAATTGAATTACATTTGAGTATAAAATAATCTACAGAACTTATTTTTTTTTTTTTCAGGGCTGAGGACCAAACTCGGGGCCTTGTACGTGCTAGGCAAGCGCTCTGCCACTGAGCTAAATCCCCAACCCCTCTACAAAACTTATTATCCTATAAAAAGGGATGCAATGACTTGATGAGAGCACAGAGGGACATTAAACGTCAAGTTTTGAATAGCTCTGAATATGGATGTTGGTTATGAATGTGAATGTTTTATATGAATATAAAACTCTGTTGTGACTATGGATATTTGAGTGCTGAGCACATGACAGTACATTGAGTATGTGAAAATTTACTTATGTGATCTTTGTATGTATTTTGTACTTTATAAAATGTTAAAAAAAGATTTTGACACATGGTATAGAACAGAGTGACTTCTTAAACATGCATAAGTTTAGGGTTAGGGTATAGCTTAGCAGTAGAACACTAAACCAAGCATGTGCAAGGCCCTGGGTTTGATCCTCAGCACCACCAAAAAAGAAGAAAAAAAAAAGTATAACTTTCAATTACTTCTTCTTCTTCTTTTTAGAGAGAGAGGCAGTGGGAGAGAGAGAGAGAGAGAGAGAATCAATTTTATTTAGTTTTTCATATGGCTTTGTTCCTCTGACACTTCATTGTGTGTGTGGTGCTGGGGTTTGAACTCTCATACTCATGCCTGCCAGGCAAGTGCGGTAACCCCTGAGCCACCACTCCAGCCCTCAATTACTTTTTAATAAGCATGAATAGTATCTACTGTGTTTAGACACTGCTAAATGCTCGGAATACAGAGATTATAGGCCTAGCATCCTGTCATCAAAGTTCTTACTTTCTTTTTTTCTTTTATTTATTTATTTTATTTTATTTTATTTTTAAAAAAATTTTTATTTTTGAACAATCATGCAAGTTTTTAACAAAATAATATAAAATGTGTATATATTCTGGATATTGCAATTACCCCCAGGAGTGCCCCCCCATTACCCTCCCTTATCCCTAGAGATACAAATGAGAGGGAAACATTATCAAACCATCAATGACCAATGTATACATACATAGTTATCTAGGGGCAATGCCAAAACATGGATGATCACCTTGGGTTTCACCTGTTGCAGTTTCCCTCAGAAGAACTACTTCCCATTTTTCAAACTTGGTTAAGAAAGACTTTTCAAGAACAGAATGGGGCACTGCATAGTGAAAAACTAAAATTTCAGGATAAACATTATTATCTTTGACAGAGATCAATTTTATTCCAGAACAAATAATTTTAAATGTATTTAATATTAAATAAAATATTTTATGGAATCAAATATAAATTTTCCATATTTTTAAGACTAAGGTAGTAAATATGATATCAGTTAAGGGTTTCGGGCAGGCTGCAAATATAATATAACTTGGGAGTACTTCTCAAGAGTTTGAAAAGCACTGCAAATACACTGCAATAAGAATTCCTATATATAGGATATTATGGGAACATACATAAATGAAGATTATCTGACCTGATTCCCTATTTTCAAATTTAAGGGGCAGATGGGTGTCTGCACATTTTCAGAGGTCCAGACTTTTAAGTTTAATCTTTTTTTTTTTTAAAGAGGGATACTGAGAAAAAGAGAAAGAATCAATTTTATTTAGTATTTCATGTGGCCTTCATTGCTCTGACACTTTGTTGTGTATGTGATGCTGGGGTTCGAACCTGGGTTCTTGGACATTCCAAGGCAAGAACTGGAACTGCTGAGCCACCAGCTCTAGCCCTTAAGTTAATCTGTTATTTTATTTATTTTATTTTTTAAAGAGAGAAGGACAGTGACAGAGAGAAAAAGAGAGAATTACTTTTAGTTTTTCATGTGGCTTTTGCTGCTCCCACACTTCACTGTATACCCATGTGGTGCTAAGGTTCGAACCTGGGTCCTTGCACATGACAGGCAGGTGCTGTAACTGCTGAGCCACCACTCTGGCTTCCCCTTAAATCAAAAAAAAAATTTTTTTTTAAAGAGAGAGAGAGGGACAGTGAGAGAGAGAGAAAGAGAGAAAGAATTTTATTTAGTTTTTCATGTGGCCTTCACTGCTCCAAGACTTTGTTGTGTATGTGGTCCTGGGGTTCAAAATCCATGTACTCGTGCATGCCAGGCAAGTGCCATAACTGCTGAGCCACCGCTCCAGCCCCCTCTTAAGTCAATCTTAAAGGACAAAAATAAATTAGGTGAGGAAGGGGTAGGAGTAGAACCGTTGAAGCAGGATGGAAGGAACAGATTGGATAAAGGCACAGAAGTATGAAAGAACATGGTATACTCAGAAAAACATGCCAGGAGGTTTTGATTCACATGAGCAAGTGCTGAGACTGACACAAGACAAGCAAGGGTCAGGGTGCTAAGGACCTGATTTAAGGAGTATGGATTTTACTTTGAACTCAGCGAAGATTTTAATGTAAGGTGTGATGTCATAAATTTTGAATTTTAGAGGCATTATTCTAACAACCTTGTGGAAGACAGATTGGAAGGGAGCACGAACTCAAACTTGGGGAGTAAGTAACTGTAATAGTTGAGAAGAGAAATAAAAGATGAAATGAGAGTAATGGATGCCATATGGAGAAGAGGGAGACAGCTTTGAAATGCATTCTAGGTAATAATGTTGTGATTTTAGGACTATGTTACAATTTGTACATGAAGGAAAAGGGGGAACTAGAGGAATAGGAGAATAATTTCTACTTTTCTAGTTTTGGTGATTAGATGAATGGTGGTATGAATCATGTTGGTGGGGAATGTAGTAGGAGCCATGGACTACAGAAATCATATGGAAGTGATTATAGTCAGAATAATATGCTACACTAAACTAGGCATGACAGTGTACACATGTAATTCCAGTGACATGGGAGGCTGAGGTAGGAGCATCCCAAGTTCAAAGCCAGCCTCGGCAACTTAATGGGACTCTGTCTCAAAATAAAAAATAAAAAGTCCTGGAGATGTGGCTCAGTGGTAAAGCACCCCTGGGTTCAATCACCCTGCACCAAAAAGAAAAAAAAAAGAATATACATTGATTGATTTTCTTTTTTAAAAAAGTATTTATTTATTTATTTATTTTTTAAAGAGAAAGGATCAGTGAGAGAGAGATAAAGAATCAATTTTTTATTTAGTTTTTCATGTGGCCGTTGTTGCTCTGAGACTTTGTTGTGCAGGTGGTCCTGGGGTTTGAACCCACATCCTCAAGCATGCCAGGCAAGCACGGGAACCGCTGAACCACTGCTCCAGCCCCCACTGACTGGTTTTCAAGAGCATATAAGGTGGAGTGGTGGCTCAGTGGTTAGAGTGCTTGCTTGGCATACATGAAAACCCAAGTTCAAATAACAGCACCACATACATAACTGTCGGAGAAACACAGGCCAGATTAAAAAATAAAGCTGATTCTCTTTATCACTCTCTCCCTCTTAAAAAAAAAAAAGAGCATGTTATTATCGTCTCTTTGAACTGCAAATTTCTTTATAAGCTAGAGTCATGCAAGTCATTTAGTTAATACTGGTGACAATGTGAGTCCAAAGTCACATGATTAAGAGTAATGGTGAATCACACTGTTCTGAAACCACTCATCTGACCAAGCAAGACCTCATTTCATCTCTAAGTTTATAGTGCAATGACTCATGCTCATATACAAAGTTGATATGATTTATAAATAACTGAAGGAAAAGTAAGGTGTTATGTAATGTTCTACTAGTATTTAGTATGTCACATTACACCAAGTTCCTGGTTAAGTGGGAATAATTAATGTGAAGCACAATAGCAGTTATTCCTCAGAATGTCCTGATAATTTGCAGATCAAAGCTTTATCTTATATAAGAAACAAAACAGTTGTCGTTCAGGCTTTCTAGATAATACCTGGGAGTTTTGATATGAAATTAAAGTAATTAACAGAAAGATACAGAGAAGAAAGCATGCTCTATTGTTGGGAATAACTAAAGATCATCAATTCCTACATAAAATCTATTTTGAACTTTTGCTGTAATTGTTTTAGAATACAGAATTGCCCATAAAATGAGTTTTTCTTGATTGTGAAAGACATAACTGAGTACTAAAAAAACCATTATAAAAACATCAGTTAAGTAGTGTGATGGTGCTTATTTGTATTAGAACTTCTATCATTCCTCATTTACTAAAAATGATAGTCTTAGGAGCTTTAGATTATCCACATACTTATATTCAGATCTATGTTTTCAACTTCATATCATTTAAGGTTATCATATGTACTTCTACTCAACAGAAATAAGGAGAAAATTTATTTAAGTAATACTTTCTGTGGGTTGAAATCTGTTAAAGGAGCTAATCAAGGGCTGAGATGTAGCTCAGTGGTAGAGGCCTCCTGGGTTCACTCCTCTGTATTGCAAACAAAACAAAACCTGGCAAACCCATTGAAGAGGTCAGGACCAGATGTCCTCATTGTTAAAATCTATCAATTATTTAAAGGTTTAACATCAGGGGTTGGAGTGCTGGCTCAGTGGTTGGAGCACATGCCTGGCATGTACAAGGACCCAGGTTCAAACCCTAGCACCACATACATAAGTATTGGAGGAACAAAGGCCAGATGGAAAAATAAATAAAATTGATTCTCTCCTCTTTCTGTCATTCTATCCCTCTCTCTTAAAAAAAAAAAGATTTATCATCAGTCCTTCACAGACTATCCCCAAATATAAAAGAAGAAGCAACTGGCTAACTCATTCTATAAGACCTAGACTTCTTTGAGATTCAACATAAACAAGAACATATGGAAACTACAATAATCCTTATGACTATGGATGCAAAACCCCTCATCAAAATGCTGACAAACTTTAAGGATCAGCCTCTCACCTTTTGATTCCAAAGCAGTCTAGAATTAAATTTACTTAAAGTTAAGTTCAAAATATTTTTTTGTAAACTTTACTGTAATCTCAAAATAAACAGGGTATATGAAAAAAAAAAGCTGACAAACTAAATCTAGCAGTATACAAAAAAGATTATGTAGCAAGACTAAGTGGGATTTATACCAGAATGCAAGGTTGGTACCACACACAAAAATCAATCTAATATGCCAAATTAATGGAATAAAGAACAAACACCACATGAATAGTGATTATTTCAATAGGGACAAAGTGGTTTTTTCTTTTTTTGTGGTATTGGTTGGAAAGGAACCCTGGGGCACTCTACCACTAAGTTACATATCTAACACTTTTTATTTTTAATTTTTAAATTTTGAGACAGGATCTTATTAAATTGCCCAGGCTGACCTTGAACTTGGTATACTCCTACCTTAACCTCCTGAGTAGCTGGGATTATAGGTATGAGCCACCACACTCAGCTCGGACAAAACATTTGACGTTTCCAACATCCTTTAATAATACACTCAACAAGGGCTGGAGCAGTGGTTCAGCGGTTAAAACGCTTGACTGGCATGTGCAAGGACCTGAGTTTGAACCCCAGCACCATGTACACAACTAAATGTTGGAGAAATGAAGGTCAGATGGAGAAATAAATAAAAGTTGATTCTCTCTCTCTCTCTCTCTCTCACTGTCCCTCTCTCTTAGGGGGAAAAACACTAAACAAACTGGGAAGAGAAGGAACTTTCTTCAATCTGGTAAAAGGTATCCATGAAAACTCACATATAATATAATACTTAATAGCAAAATGACTGATGGCTTGTCCAAGGATCAGGTACAGACAAGCACATGTATTTTTACCACGTCTAATCAACACTGTACAGGAGGGTCTCCCTAGGGCAGTTAGATATGAAAACAAACAAAGGCATCCAGGTTGGAAAGGAAGAAGTAAAACTGTTTATAGTTGACACAATATTTTATACTAAAAAATCGCCAAAGAATATATAAACCCTAAAAGAATATATCCACACAAGCTGGGCATGGTGGCACACTCTTGTAATTCCAGAGACTTGTGAGGCTGGGGAGGTACACAGGAGGTTGGAGGCCAGCCTAGGTAGGAAACTTAGCAAGACCATATCTCAAAACAACAAGCCCGCAGGGATGTAGCTCAGAGGCAGAGCACTTCTGAGTTCTACCCACTATGGCAGGGGGAGGAAAAGGGGTGCATACACACACAGAAAATTAGCTAGTAAGTAAGTTTGGCAAGGCTGCAGAGTACAAGATCAACACACAAAACTCAACTGCATAGCAATTTCCTCTTTTCTGAGGTTTTGCTTCCTGTAGGAGGTCAACTGTGGTCTGAAAATGGAAAACTCCAGAAATAAACCATTTAAAAGTTTTAAATCATATGCAGGCTGTTCTGGGTAGTATGATGAAATCGTATGCTATGGCCTCAAGTAACCCTTGTTTTACTTAATAATGTTCCCAAAGTGCAAGAGTAGTGATGTTGGCAATTTGTACATGCCAAAGAGAAGCTGTAATGTTCTTTAGGTGAAAAGGTGTAAAGTTTTCAACAAGCAAAAACAAAACAAAATACATCGTATGCTGATGCTGCTAAGACATACAATAAAATATTTTAAGACTATTCACACACTTTTAGTGTATATTGTTGTAATTGTTTTTATTTTTGTTGTCAATCTTTTATGATGCCTAATTTATAAATTAAATATTATCACTAGTATGTACTACAGAGAAAACACTGGATTATACAGGATTTTATACTATCCGCAGTTTCAAGCATCCACTGAAGGTCTTGGAATGCATCCCCTGTGGTTAAGGAGGGACCACGATATTTTTTTTTTTTTTTTTTTTTTTTTTAAAGAGAGAGGGACAGTGAGAGAGACAGAGAAAGAGAGAAACAACTTTATTTAGTCTTTCACATGGCCTTAGTTGCTCCAACACTCAGTTGTGTACGTGGTGCTGGGGTTTGAACCCGGGTCCTCGTGCTTGCCAGGCAAGCGCCGAAACCGCTGAGGCCACCGCTCCAGCCCCACCACGATATTTTTATATGTTAGCAATGAACAATTCTAAAATAACATTTAAAAGAATTCAATTTACCACAGCATCAAAAAGAATACTTACAAATAAATTTAACCAAAAAGGTGCAAGTTTTATACACTGAAAACCATAAAGTCTTGATGAATAAAATTTAAAATGATCAAAATAAAAAGATTCCAATGTTCATAAATCAGAAGACTTAACATTGCTAAAATATTCCTTAAACTGATGTATGGATTCAAAGCAATCCCTATCAAACTCCCACCTGTCTTTTTGCAGAAATTGGTAAACTTATCATAAAGCACATATGGAAATGCAAGGGATACAGAATAGCAAAAAAGAAAAAAACTTGAAAAATAAGAACAACATTGGAGGACTCATGTTTCCTGATTTAAAAACTTACTATCGTGCAAGAGTAATCAAGATGATACAGAACTGTCAACTGTCATTAAGAATAGGCACATAGATTAATTGAATAGAATTTAGAGTTCAGAAATAATTCCATACATCTATTATAAATTGGTATTTGACAAGGTTGTTAAGACAGTTCAATGGGAGAGAAAGTATTTTCAACAGATGGTGCTAGGACAATTGAATTTCCACATGCAAAAGAATTTTTAAAAAGTAGGGGGGCTGGAGCAGTGGCTCAGTGGCTATAGCAATTGTCTGGCATGTGTGAGGATGTGGGTTCAAACTCCAGCACCCCATGTATATAACAGGGTCAGAGCAACAAAAGCCATATGATAAACTAAATAAAAAATTGATTCTCTCTTTCACTGTCATTCTCTCTTTAAAAAAAAAAAAGTAACTAAAAATGGATCAGAGACCAAAGCATAAGAGCTAAAGAAAAATGCAAAACAAAACCACAATGAGAAACCACTTCACACTCAGGATGAGTTTCTTTTTTTAAAGGAAAAAAAAAGTGGTCATGAGAATATAGAGAAATAAGAATCCTTGTACATTGCTGGTAGAAATGTAAAATGGTACATTTGGTTTGGAAAACAGTCTGGCAATTCTCCAAAAAGGTAAACATAAGAGTTACCACTTGATCTAGCAATTCTACTCCTAGATACATTCCCAATGTGAAACATATCCACTCAAAAATTTTTATATTCCTATTCAAAGTAGCATTTAGCATTTCTTCTAATTAGCACCAAAGTAGAAACAAGTCAAATGTCCACCAATAGATAAATGGACAGACAAAATATGGTGTATTCATATAAGAGAATATTATTTGGCCATGAAAAGGAAGTTATTATACATGTTACAACATAGACGAACAATGAAAACATGCCAAGTAAAAGAAGCCAGACACAAAAGGCCACATATTTTATGATTTTATTCATATGAAATATCCAGAATAGGCAAATCTATAGACAGAACTAGGGTAGTGGTTGCTAGGGGCTTGGGAGGAAGGAGAAACACAAAGTATCTGCTAATGGGTATGGGGTTTCTTTTTTTAAAGTGATGAAAATATTTTAGAGTTAGATAGTGGTGACCAAAACACAGCTTTGTGACTAACAACCACTGACTTGTATACTTTAAATTGGTGGTCTTTATGATATGTAAGTTGTATCTTAAAAGAGCTATTATTTAAAAAAAAAAACTAAAGAGAATTACTAATACATATCTTGTATGGAGTTTGATTCAAGTAAACCAACAGAAAGAAAGACATACTTGAGACAACAGATTTTGAAAATGGGCTTAGATACTTTTAAGAAATTATTATTAATTTTATTAGGTGTGGCACTTAAGTATTTATAGGTGATAAGATGTAAAGTTTGCAGTTACTTTAAAATGCTCCATAAACACAGATTTGGGAACATAGATAAAAAAGACTGGCAAATATTAACAATTATTGAAGTTGGGTGATGGAGATAAGGAATCCATCATGCTATTCTTTCTACTTTTATATACTTCCAAGAGTTTCACAACTAAAAGTAAAAAGGAAGTTCTGCTTTATCTTGCTTCAGGTCATGGTTTAATTGCTAGCCTACAGTAAGAAACTAGGGCTGTTTTCTTGTTATCTCCAAACATAATCAAAGAAGCCCATTTGATTGCCTTTAGCAATGAGTGAGCTTATTTGGTGAGTTCTTTCCAAAACCATTCTTTTGTATATCTTACTCATTCTTGGATAGGTATACATTGATCTAATCTCTAGTAGTAGTTCTTTCATAATCTAATCTTGTATTAAAGTTCCCAATGAAATCACTCTGATTTCCTCATTGGGCTGCTATATCATAATATAAATGATTTTAGTTTTGGAGAGTTTTCCAAACTTCTTCAGGTGTCTTTATCTGACGAACTCCATGCCATAGAACACCAACTAGAAACATCTCTGGGAACATTTAGAAGTTAGGACAAGTCAGACTTGTTTGTTTTGATTCAACATAGGACATTCAGCTGGTAAGTACAATCCAAGAATTCCTTGTTTGATTTAATTTATTCCATAGCAATAATTTATACAGATGTTAGAGGGCAACATTGTGACCTAGAATAGTTAGATATTTCTGTCTCTCTCATATTCCTTGAGGGATGTTGGGGAAATTTCCTCATTTGTTTGTGTCTCACCTATAAAATGCCGGGGAAGACAATGCCTCATGGACCTCTTGTGTTCCTATACATCTTTACTGATTTGTATCAAGGGTGAAAGGCCCTAACCACACTTCCTTGGGCCCTTTCTTAGGACTGTTTATGCAGCTTAGAATCATGAGATGTGTAACTTTACTATTATCTCCTACGAAATCACTGGAATCACTGTAAATTATGAGCAAGGAATCAGTGTGGTTAAAATTTTATTTGGGTGATTAATCTGAGGAGGTTATGCAAAATGAATTTTGGGGAAGAGGATCAAAATGGCTTACCATGAAGAACTGCGGTTATTGGAAAGGGCTTAATTAAGGGAAATCTGTTAAGGAAATGGTGAAGTTAAGAATAGCCAAAGTTTTTGTCCTATGACGATGGTACAGTGTGCTGTAAATGGAAATTAAAAACTGAGTAATTGATTTGAAGGAAAGGGTCAAAATAAGTTTGGTTTGGGATACAGTAAGGAATATTTATGTGGAAGAATTACAGAGGAAATAAGCTTTGGTTTGGGAAATGTTCATGTATTATAACATATGTGCTACTTTTAAAAATAATTGCATTAGAAGGTAATGCTATTATAAATTAAAGCTGAAAAGTGTTTAATACTGTGGAGTATACAAATCAAAGCAACATTCCAGACCAAGCACTTTTGATCTGATCTCTTTCTGACTGTGAAATTTACACATACACACACGCAGACACACAAATTTACACCTTCCCAACAAATAAAAATAAGCCATAGAAAAACTTGATGTGTTCTTGAAATAATGTCCCTTTTAAACACGTTATTTAATGAATATCCTAAAAAGCTTAGTATAAATATACACGAATGTTATTTTACTTGGAATCACAAGCATAAAGCTTTCTTAGTTATTGCCATGGGAAATAAAACCTAAATCTTACATTCCTTCTTATGGAAAACAATTAAAAAGGTGGTTAGAAAACTTAAAAAAGAAAGAAAAAAGCTGAAAGATGTTGGTGTGGCACGCACCTTCTGTATCATCGCGCATTTGCTCCACCAAATCTGTCAAATCCTCCCAAGAGTCTTTGCAAACGGCAAAAAGAAAGGAAAAGAAAGATAAAATGTCATGCAAGCCAAGAAAGAAAAGTGCTGTTAAAATAAGATTTCCAAAAGGATAACTGAAAGGGAAGTTCCTAGTATTCTTTCTCTTTATATAAAGATTAACAATGGGAAGGGGCTGGGAATATAACCTACTAAGTAGAGATATCAACTAGGATTATTAAATGTATTTCAAAGATAAGGTTAGTTATTTCAAAGTTTCTAATTAAAAGAAGCAAAGATGAATACTCCATAAAAGCAAGAGATATTTTTTTCTATAGAAATCCAAATTATATTTTGATTTTAGATTAAGTATATACAACATTAACATCATTCAACATTTATTTTGATAACTTCAGTGAAGCTGAATAGCATATGGAATATTTTTTAGACCCAGCACAAATCTCATGATGCAAATGAGTGATTTTTTCTTAAAATAACAACAAATAAATATAATACCTCCCACATTTTCCTTTCCTAAAACAAAAAGGGAAAGAATTCTGTGTTCAAGATATACAAAATAACTTAAAATTCAGTAAAGCCGACTGTTTATTCAGCATACAGCATTAGTTGGATCTGAGACAGTATCTATAATCAAATATATTAATATTTTTACAGGAAAGAAGTGAATATTCAGATTAAATAAAGACTACAAACAGCCTCAAGTAACTTCATGTTTTGTTTTTTTTTCTCCACCAAACGAGTTTTAGAACATTTGTGAAAGTAGGTTACGGTTTCCAGAGATTTTTTCGAAAAAATTTCGGAATCATGAAACTAAGTATGTTAAAACACTTAGAAAGTGTCTTACACAGAAAAAAATGCAACAGATGTTGGTTAGTATAATTTTATAGTAAACTGGTGCTAAAATGATATTTGTAGAATTTGTATATGATGTTTTCAGGTATAATCCTTTGACACTATAACATGCTACCAATCTGTATTATGCAGGATCATAGATCCAAAGAATGTACTCTTTTAACCATATACATCATTTGCTCTACAGACTTGCTATGCCACCTTGTAAGTCAAGAGTACGAAGATCCCATTTTATATATACATATATATATATATATATATTTTTTTTAAGAGAGGACAGTGAGAGAGAGAGAGAAAGAGAGAGAGAGAATCCATTTTATTTAGTTTTTCATGTGGCTTTCATTGTTCCCACACTTCGCTGTCTATGTAGTGCTGGGGTTCGAACTCTTGTCCTTGTGCATGCAAAGCAAGTGCCTTAACCACTGAGTCACCGCTCCAGCCCCATCCATTTTACATTTTTACTTAATTAGAAACTATACTTATCACCTAATAAAATAAAAGCCTGTCTTACTAAAGCAAAAGAGAAAGATCCTCTAAGTTTTGTGCAGAGAATAAGATCTGGAAAGTGCATTTCCAGGTAGGAAATGTGTAGTGGGTACCAAGAATCTCTCTGACTCTCCTTTTGGCATGTTCCCATTTAGAGTACTTTTCTGTTTCTACCAGATACATTTTGTTTTCTTTTTTTAAAGAAGAGTTTAAAGTTTTAATTCTCAGAGTACTGTAATCAGGTAAGAAAACTCTTCTCTCCCAGAAACGCAAAAGGGCTATTTTTTCCTTTTATTGTTGTTCTATTCTTTATTTTCGCATCTCAGGTTTTTGTTGTAATAAAGAATAGATAATCAGGGGTTAGGGATGTAGCTCAGTGGAAGAGTGTGTGCCTAGCATTTGTGCAGTTCTGGGTTCAATCTGTAGTGCCCTCACCCCAAATACGTACCATGCTGTTCTTTTATAACACTCAGAGAAGGGTTTGTAAAATGTATATTTTTAAATTGTACCTTCTGGAATATATTCAAATTATTAAAATGATAATAGCAACATATAATGTATTAGTCAAAGAAGTGCACTGCAAGCTGGGCACGGTGGTGCACACCTATAATCCTAGCAATCTGGGAGGCCAAGGCAGGAGAATCTCAAGTTTGATGACAGCCTGTGCACTTTGGTGAGACTGTCTCAAAATAAAAAATGAAAAGGTCTGGGGATGTAGCTCATGTTGCCAAGCATGTATGTATAAGGGCCTGGGTTTAATCCCTGGTAAAACACACACACACAGACAAACACAAATACACATATACATATACACATATACACAGACTGTATCAACATTAATTTGTATTATAATAATATGTATTCAGAAATTACATAGGGGAGCTAGCTAAAGATCTAAAGCCCTGATAAATGTTACCACAGACAGGTCTGGATTAAAACTTTGCTAAAGTTAATTCATAATTTGGAGTTGCACAAATCAGAATTGTGCCAGATATGTAAAATAAATATTAAAGCACACGGTAAAGGGGAGTTTTCAAAGCTACTTTTCCTAAACAGCCTCAGAGTCCCTGATTAAAACACTGACTCACAAGGCAAGGGGTATCTCTCTGCAGGGTGTGCAGTGCCATGTGACTGGAATGAAACATGGCAAGCCCCACATCAGATACCTGCGTTAAATGGCTAAAAATGGTACCTTAACAGAATTTAGTAATCTTCTTTTTGAATTGTTTTTTTTTTAAGAGAGAGAATGAAAGAATCAATTTTAATTATTTTTTCATCTGTTTTTTGTTTTTCTGATACTTGGTTGTATATGCAGTGCTGGGGTTCAAACCCAGGTGCTTGTGCATGCCAGGCAAGTGCTCTAACTGCTGACTCAGGGCTCCAGCCCCAGTAATCCTTTTAAAGTGCATATGAAAAAAAGACTTTTTTTTTAGTCAAGAAGTACAGAGACAAGGCTGGAGTTATACAAAAGCCCTGAATTGGGAAGCATAATTATTTAAGGTTTACTTATTTCTTGGCTATCATTCTATTTCAGGTCAAGGAGGAATGAAACAGCAGAATAATTATACATCTCTGGAAATATTTAATCAGATTATACTGTAAACTATTTGCTCTTAAGGTACTTAGTAACTCAACTGATGACAGCAGTGTGGTCTGATAGAAGGGGCCCTGGCTTTGATACTGAAATAGGGCTGGAATGAAAGAACAGCTCCAGCATGGCCATGTTCCCTAGATAATTGCTTCCTTTTTTCCTCTAGATGAGGGATGTGGCTGAGGTTCTCTCTCTCCAGAGAAGTATTTGGGCTCAAAAAGTACTTCTCCTTTGTTTATGTATCCAGGACTGTGCAGTCTTTCTTCTTGATGTAGCCTTCCTCCAGCAGTATTACTAAACAGTCACTGCAAGGCTTGGGAGTTAGTTTATCTCCTCAAGGTTACAAGTCTTTGATTTAGAGTGTTAATTTTTTACAAGTATATCTTAGGTTCTGGGGGAAACACATTATAGCTACTCAATGTAAACTTTAGGCTTATAAGAAACCAATGTGTACCATGTGCTCTGATTTGGGTACAAATTTGATTTTTTTTTTCCTTTCTGTTTTTTTTTTTAATAGAGAGAGAACCAATTTTATTTATTTTTTTCATCTGGTTCTTGTTTCTCTGACACTTAGTTGCGTATGTGGTACTGGGGTTTGAACCTGAGTCCTTGTGCATGCTGAGCATGTGCTCGAACTGCTAAGCCACCATTCCAAATATTCTTGAAGCATATGTGTCATAATAATTAAAACAAAACAGGGTGAAAATGATTTTTAAAAAACCAACTAAGCTAAAATTAAACAGTCAAATTAAATAAGCCAAACGACCAGTTTAACAGTAGAGGTGCCATTAAACAAACAATAGAATTTGCTTGGTAATATGAAAGTAAAAATTAGCAAAGGAATTGTTAGGCTAATTTTCGTGAATGCTAAGAGGTCCTATTCTAATAAATCAGCAATTTACATCAAGGTCTATCTTTTCCCCATAGTATACTAAAAACAAAAATATTAGCAAAGAATTATCAAAATCTCAGAAATCATAAAACACTGTTATCAATACTTGAGCCATTTAATATTGACTACAAATCTATGGTCAGCAAAGGACTTTAAAGAAGGCAACAGTAGTTATAAAGATATTAGGGCTGAAGACCATGACCTTGAGGTAATCAAGTTAAAAAGGAATTGATAAGGAGAGACATAAGTAAAGATAAAATAGATTAAGTCCAGTGAGCAGGTGACTCTAGAAGCCTAGAGAGGACAGGGCCTAATGGGGAGTAAGGGTCTGATAAGGAAAAGAGGCCCTATCAGTGGACCTGTAGCCCCCCTGCCTGAATGGCTTCTCTGGAGAGACAGATGTGATAGATTTCAGCTGGGAAGCCATTGCCCACAGGACTGGACACTGTAGGAGTCTCAGCTGAAATATAGTAGTACATACTATATACACCTAAAGTTCTATAGCTCTGGGAAGGGGGAAAAATCCCAGCAGTCTTTGATCTCAGAAAGCAAACTCTAGAAATTTTTTTTTTTTTTAAAGAGAGAGGGACAGAGAGACAGAGAAAGAGAGAAACAACTTTATTTAGTTTTTCACATGGCCTTAGTTGCTCCAACACTTAGTTGCGTACGTGGTGCTGGGGTTTGAACCTGGGTCCTTGTGCTTGCCAGGCAAGCGCTGAAACTGCTGAGCCACCGCTCCAGCCCCCAAACTCTAGAAATCTTAAAGTTAAATTTCTTATGGCATGAATAACAGTAAAATGTATTCTTTTCTGCAAAGGACCCTGTTAGTTGTCTTAAAATCTACTGTATTAAAAATATCACAACTGGGGGTTGGAGCAGTGGCTCAGTGGTAGAGTGCTTGCCTGGCATGAGTGAGAACCTGGTTTGGAACCCCAGTACCACATACAAAATTAAGTGTCAGAAAAACTAAAGTCATTTGAAAAAATAAACAAAACTGATTATCTAAACAAAAAAAAGTCACAACTGCATCATTTGGAAAGTTTAGATTTTAATACAGTGTGGGAAAATGCAACCAAATGCAGCAGTGAAAGACAAAAATAAAAAGTTGTAAAGAAGTAGCCAGTATGAAATTTCATACCATGCTATTAAAAATGTTTTAAGAACCTTGGAAATGTGTACAAAAAATTTAAGCTTTGTTATTTGATCTAGAAATTTGACTTCTAAAAATTATACAGTGCAACAGTCAAAGAAATTATAACATCCAATCAACTGAAGGCATTAAACAAAGTGGTAGAGATTTCTATTTACTGGTGTGGAAAGATAATACAATGGAAAAAAAGCCAGGTCACACAGCATAGGTATGGTAAGATTTTATATGTATAAAACTGCATGAGTTTGCAAATCAATGTTGTATACCTATATATTTAAACAGAATCTATGGCAACTAAATCTTAATAGTTGAAGGTATTAAAATAAAATACAAAATGTGTTATTTTGTATTTTATATTATTTGTATTTTGTAACTTTTCAATGCAAATATAATTTCTATAACTAGCAAAATAAAGTTGTTTGGGCTAGAATGGTGGCTCAGTGGTTACGGTGCTTGTTTGACATGCACAAGAATGTGGGTTTGAACCCCAGCACCGTGTACACAATGAAGTGTTGGAGCAACGAAAGCCACATGGAAAACTAAATAAAATTGATTAGCTCTTAACAACAACAACAACACACACATATATGTGCCAAAACTAGACATTTTCTTTAAAAATATCCCATTATTTTCAACACATAGAAATTTTTATTTTGAGAATGTTTAATTATATAAAAACTAATTACTTAAGAGGCTGGAGCGGTGGCTCTGCAGTTACAGTGCTTGCCTGGCATGGGCAAGTATACGGGTTCAAACCCCAGCACCCACATACACACCTAAGTGTTGGAGCATAGAAAGCCAGGTGAAAAACTCAATAAAAATGGATTCTCTCTGTCTCTCTCTCTCCCACTGTCCTTCTTCCTTTAAAAAAAACAAAAGAACAAAAAACCAGAAAAAAAAAAAGAAAAAATTACTTAATAGGCCTTTTGGGGACATGTCTGTTTCACTGTTCCTCTACAAAAGTGTTTCTAAACTCATCAAATCTTTCTATTTGTTCTCTGGAAATTTTAAATAACAAAAATTTAAAAAGGAACAGATTTTAGTATTTACTCCCCTGTATTCAGAAGCACTTCACAGTAGTCACAGAAGATTGTTGATGTCTAGAGGAACCACAGTGAAACAATGTTTCTTGTTAAAATCTCCACCCACCAAAAGGGGCACCAGCGACACCCTCAAATAATATATAACTATAACTGAAAAGCAGAGGATATGGTGGATGTTCTCATAGTACTTGCTCTCTTTCCAGTACTTGGTAATCAGGCTCAGGAGTCTTGACAACTTGGATTTCATCTTAGCTCCATCACCAAACAGTAGTTATCTAATCTGGCACATATGGAAAATGATTTATATTTAAACGATTAGTTTAAGATAAATGACTTCTAGGTCATTTGAAAAGATGACAACACAAAGATGAGTTTGTGTGAACTCCATTAAGAAAGGTAGAAGTAAGTAGAAGCTTTGTTCTAAGAAAGGTTCAGAAAAAGCTGACTACCAGACAACAAAGACTACTAATAAATGATAGTGTGGATGCCAGTGCAGGAGTATCAGCGTGGGGAAGAAACTGAAAGTAGGCTTAAATGGGAAAGTCCAAGCTGATTTTATGCTCATTATGTTAGTTTCAGAGGCACCATGCAGCCTATCTGTGGTTTAGGCAGAGATTGGGGATATTTTTCACTCAGATTTCAGATTTTACCAAGTCCCCGAAGTTAGGAGGTAAAACTTACCTTGAAAGGGTGACTAGTCAGGTTGTTCTCAGAGCAAAGCAAAAACAGAAGCTGAACCTTGCTTGTCCAAAGAACTTTGCCCTATAGCCTTCTGCGATTGTATTAAAAGCTACAACCTTGCTTTGAAAAATTCACAGATTGTCTAATGCACACATAATCACAATTTCGGGAAACTGACAATATCAATTTGAGTCTAACAGTGCCAGTGGCAACAAATGTTCCAGTAATCTCACCAAGGACTGATAAAATGGGGGAGTGCCACAGTCAAAGTAAAGAGTAATAATAGGATTTTGTGACAAAGAGAATCCTACAGCTGGGCACTGATGGCGTACTGGTCTGTAATCCCAGCAATTTGTGAGGCTGAGATGAGAACTGCAATTGGTTAGAGACCAATCTCAGAAACTTAATGAGACCCTGGGTCAAAATAAAAAAATAAAAAGGACTGGAGATGTATCTTGAGAGGTGAAGAATCGCTGAGTTTGAACGTCAGTACCAAAATAGGCGGGGTGAGTTGGGGTGGAGGGATGTGGGTATGGGGAAGAATCCTACAACCCAGGTTCTATTTTCTGAATACTTAGAAAAGGAATAAATCAAGTACTGTACTTAATGCTTCTAAGTTTAGATACTATGGACCATCCTGTGCACTGTAAGCAGCAATTGGATGGCTGTGAAAACAAATCACGCCAATAAGTAAACAGGTCTGTGACCTGGAAAATTTCAAAATATTTAATAGAAATATTAAAAATACATTGGAAATTACATCCAAAACAGCTCTGTTTTCAGGAGGTTGTTTCCTCTCATGGATGTGTGAAACTCTTGTCCATGGAACATACTGTTGATATAAGCAAGACAGATGCATGAATGTACAATTTTAGTTTTCATAAATATTTTGGATTTGGAAAAAAAGCTTTTTTTCTGATTGGACTAATATACCTTCTTGTAGACTATATGACGATATAAAGAAGTATGAAGAATATAATAAAAATCACCAGCAATTCCACTAACTAGAAATAATTGCTTTTTACATTTTGGTACATTTCCTTTTATTTGTGTTAAAGTATATTTGCATTTAAAACAAGTGTGACCATGCTATATATACGGCTTGGGAGAGAGTTTTTCAAATTCTTATATTTTAAACATTATTCTATGCCAATATTCTTCTACAATTTTTAGTGCATGTTGTATAAGTGTTTTACAAAATTAGCAAATAATTTTCCTAAGCTATTTAAATGGCTTTCAAGGTTTTGCTACTACAAGTCCGGATAGTTTGATAAATACACACATATAAACTTTTTGCCTGTATTTCTGATATTTCCTTAAGATAGATGCCTGTTATGGTCTCAGGGAACTAATTTTTTTTTTTTTTTAAGAGAGAGGGACAGTGAGAGAGAGAGAGAGAAAGCAAGAAACAATTTTATTTAGTTTTTCATGTGGCCTTTGTTGCTCTGAGACTTCTTTGCGTACTTGGTGCTGGGGTTTGAACTCATGTACTCGTGCATGCAAGGGAAGCGCCATCACTGCTCCAGCTCCGGAAATTTCTTAAGGCCCTTGATTCATACTGTTAAGTGATTTTCAAAAAGGCTGTTTCAGCATATACTCTCTACTAGCAGAGCTCCCATGTCATCTTCCCATATTTCCATTAGCACTGAGTATTATTAGTAGCTATATTAGCAAATCACTAATTACATTAAATTTTTACTTTCCAAATATGATAGACAGTGAGTCCAGAATATGAGTTGAACAATTAAAAAATAAAAAAACACCAAACAAAACAGAACCCATAAATCAAATGATAAATAACAGGGGGAAGGTATTATAATAATCTTTTCTTTTAAAATGCATACTTTGGGGAATTACAAGGGGTTACTGAGTTTACCTGAAATTTGTTGGTTATCTACCACAAACAGTAAAAAGAGGCCCTCTATGGGGCTGGAGCGGTGGCTCAGCGGTTTCGGTGCTTGCCTGGCAAGCACGAGGACCCGGGTTCAAACCCCAGCACCACGTACGCAACTGAGTGTTGGAGCAACTAAGGCCATGTGAAAAACTAAATAAAGTTGTTTCTCTCTTTCTCTGTCTCTCTCACTGTCCCTCTCTCTTAAAAAAAAAAAAAAAAAAAAAAAAGAGGCCCTCTAAAAGATGCAAAAGAAAAGCTTTGCCCCAAAGAACTTCCTATATAATTTCAAATATGAAAAATCACATTCATTAAAAATAAATAACCAGCCTGGTGTGGTGGTACATGCTTATTATCTCAGAGACTTCAAATGTTGAGGCAGGAGGATTCCACGTTTGAGGCCAGCCTCAGCAACTGAGTGAAATCCTCCTTCAAAATAAAAAATAAAGCTAGGGGGCTGGAGTGGTGGCTCAGTGTTGGTGCTTGCATTGCAAGCTCGAGGACCCAGGTTTGAACCCCAGCAACCATATATCACTAAGTGTGGGAGGAATGAAAACCAGATGAAAAACTAAATAAAATTGATTCTCTCTCTCTCTCTCACTGTCTATCTATTAAAAAAAAAAAATAAAGCTAGGCACAGTGGTGCATGCTATAATCCCAGTGGTTCAGGAAGCTGAGGCAGGAGGACCCTGAGTTCAAAGCCAGCCTCAGCAACTTAGCAAGGCCCTAAGCAACATAGTGAGACCCTGTCTCAAAATATAAAATAAAGGGCTGGGAATGTAGCTCAGTGGTTAAGCACCCTTGGGTTCAATATCCAGTACCAAATAAATAAAGAAAGAAAGAAAGGAAGGAAGGAAGGAAGGAAGGAAGAAGCGTTAGGGATATAGCTCAGTAGTAAAGCCCCTCTGGGTTCAATCTCCAGTACCAACATAAATAAATAACTGGAGACTGATTCCAAGTGTATTCAAACAAATGACATACTACCCAGTGAGATGAAGGGTGTCAGCTATGTTAGAGAGGCATTTGTGGATGAAGAGATTCAAGGGACCTTCCTTTCCCAATTTAACACTGGCATGAAGAATCTCAAGAGGGGATAGCATAACAAGAATAATCAGAGTTTTGGTGAAGCACAGAACTAACATCCTGGTTGGAATAGGAAGGTATGTTGAAAAGGAGTTTGAAAATATATGGAATAAATAAAATCACATGCAGAAAAGCATGAGAATGCTTGGCTAAAGATTAAGGATTCAATGCAGCTGCTATTTCCAACAATCCATAATCATGAAGATCACTGCTACCATGAACAGCTTTTCAGATCACTTTTGTACACTTGTGTGAGAAACATTTTAAATTTAACATATGGAAGTGCTGCCTGCCAGTCAGGTCAGTTTCAGCACTGTACCATTTTTGCTGCTTGGCAGTGTTTGTGGAACTACATAAATATTTTTATGCACTTTATAAAAATGAATGAAAATAGAAAAAAAGAATATGAATGGATAAAAAGTTCTAGTCTTCAATTTAATTGACAGCAATCAACAATAATGTCCCAAATGGTATTGTTTGGGCTCCTGGGGATGCTCCCAGGACTTCAGTTGGACAATGCTATGTTCTATTGTGTACAACTGCTGGAAATGAGTTACCAGAGCCGTGGAAGAAACCTCCCTTATTATAAGCGGGTCTATTGTTGGACTTACACTACTGAATTATGGGACATGAATGCTGTGAATAGGTTGAGCCATTGGCTGCCTGAATTGAATCCTGGCTCTATCACTTACTACATTCTGGAAGGTCAATTTCTTCATTGTACAATGGGATAACAACAGTACCTGGGCTCAAAGGCTGGTGTAAGCATTAAAAGAGATAATATATTTGTAATACTTAGATCAGATAATTCTTGCACAAAGTAGCTGCTCAACAAGTGACAGTGTCTTCACTTTTCCAACCACTTTTCACTTTTCGCTATCACAACCACTTTTCCAGGAACATCCCATGTTCAATACAGCAGGCTGCCTCAAAGAGGGCTCTTGTACAGAATGAAAAGTTCACCTTCATGAAAACTCATCTAGTAATTTTATGAAACTGGCATGGGGAGGGACATAGGTTTGGAGAAAGCTAAAAAATAGGTGTAGGAATCTGGATATAGCAATTTCATATCTTAACAGATATGAAAATGAAAATAAAAGACAAAAGAGGATGTTGTGGATAGAGCACAAATAAATCTGTTTTAGGCCCTAAACATGCACAGCATTATTTGCTTGTTTATTCATAAAAGAAAATTAATTCAGTCAAGTGGTACTTCTTATACCATTAACATGTTTACTTATGAAAATAGCTACAACCTTGATTTGTCATTAACAAGAGTGGTTTCATTTAAGAACTTTTAAGCATTATAGGCCTATAATTTTCTTGGTAGAAGAAACATGCTTATCATCAGAAGGAGAGGGGACCTATCACACATAAATAAATGAAAACAGAAGGCTAAAATTTGCATGTGTATGAAGTCAATGTTAAGAGTAAGAGTTGTCTTATTTTTCTATTAATTGGGGTAAAAGCTATTCTTATTAAGTTGATACATTTAAAAGGGCTTAAGTTCACATATTTAAAATGTTTCACTTCTATACCTTGACTTTGAACTCATTACTATACTCATATGTTTCATATAAGCTTCTTTTTACACATAATAGTACAAATGCCAGATGTCTAAATGGACACCAAAGCAAATGCAACTACCAAGAATAAACCAGTTATGCAAAAACAACACTGTGAATTCTGTTATCACATGCTGCTCTTCACAGCAACTCTAAAGTTAAAGACCTGAGTAAAGGTCCTTTTCTTAACATGTCCACCCAATATACAACATCTTCAGAGTCTCTTTCTTTTTTTTAAATAAAGAGAGAGGGACAGTGAGAGAGAGAGAGAGAGAGAGAGAGAGAGAGAGAGAGAGAAATAATCAATTTTATTTAGTTTTCATGTGGCTTTTGTTGCTGGGACACTTGGTTGTGTATGTGGTGCTGGGGCTTGATCCCGTGTACTCGTACATGTCAGGCAAGTGTCATAACCGCTGAGCCACCACTCCAGCCCCCAGACTCTGTTTCTTATTATCTGTATTTGAAAGGGAAAGTTTTCTAAGTAAAGAGTAATTTAAATGCTTATAGTTGCCTTTGTAACCAAATGGTATATTTTACTATATTATACTGACCATTTGAGCATCTTCTTTCTTGTCAGATTCCCCTCCCCTAAAAACATTAATAGAGATGCACATATTTCTTTTCTCCTTTCAGGGCTGAGGACTAAACTCAGGGCCTTGCACATTCTACGCAAGTGGCTCTGCCACTGAGCTAAATCCTTAAGCCCTGCACATATTTCTTGATAACTGTATTTTTAACCAATTATTTTTTCTTATTCATAGAAGTCCAAGATCTAGCAATTCTAAAACTTAACTTTAAGCTACCATTGCTCACATTTACTATGGTAAAGAACTAGTTTGGACTACTCTTTAAGAGTATATATAAAAATAGAAATGTATATTAAATGGTAATGTGCTTAAGAATGTGGTTTAAACTGTTGTGGCTGCAACTATTGCTTCATAACTACTAATGGTAACCATTCACTGTTTATAGGGTACTTTATATTAGTGATCTCATTTAATCCTAACATATGGAGTAGTTACTATCACCAATTAAGAAAAGAGGAAACTCAGGAAGAAGTGATTAGTAACCTGAGCAACACATGAGTATTAAGTAGTATAGTAAGGAACTGAATCCGGTTCTAAGACACAAAAATCTACACTTTTAACCACTACCATACATTATTTCTAGATTAATGACTACCATAGAAGCTAAAAGCAGCAATGGCCAAATCAACTCTCTAATTATAATAATTCCTTTATTATTCTTAGTATATCCCTGAATTGAGAGTAATAAAGTTTTCCATAACCTAATTAATATCCATCCAATTATTTTTTTCTTTTGTAGTGCTGAAGATCAAACCCAGGGACTCAAACATTCTAGGCCAGCACTCCACCACTGAGCTAGGCATGGTGGTGTATGCCTGTAATTTTCAGGGATTTGGGAGGCCTGAGACAGGAGGATTGTAGGTGTAAGACCAATTTCGTGAGACCTTGTCTCAAAAGGAAAAGGGCTGGGGATATAGCTCAGTGGTAGAGTGCTCCTGGGTCTCTCTCTCATACTAAGAAACAACAGCAGCAATGACACAACAACAAAAATGCTGACCATAACCTAATATCTACCCAATTCTAATTAGACTTATTAAGTACATAGCAGATTTCATCATGATCATTTTGGACTTTGTGCTAAAATGCTATTTGGAAAATTTCAATTCTCCACAAAGAATATCCTTTCATAGTCACAAAAATTCTTATTATAAAAATCCAATTTATCTGTGTTCAGTGGTCCACACCTATAATCCCTGTGATTTAGGAGGCTGAGGCAAGAGGAGTTTGAGGTGATCCTGGGCAACTTAGTGAGACCCTGATACAAAATAAAAACAAGGAAGGGAGGAGGTATAGCTCAGTGGCAGGGCACCCCTGGGTTAAATTCCCAGTACCAAAAATAAAGTAAAATAAAAAAATCTAACTTAGATCCAAGTTAATAAGCACATAAAAGAATTATTTGAAATGAAGGTCTTTTTTTAACTTGCCAGTCACTTAAATCATATAGATATCCCATATATAATAAAGGAGGGAAAGAATGTAGAAAAGGGAAATGAGCTAAAAACTGTACATTTAGTTTAAGAACTGTAAGGAATGTGATGTATACAATAAATCCTATTAAAAATGTCTGCAGAACATTTTACAATCCCTGTATGGTGGCACATGCTTGTAACCCCAGAAACTTGGTTGGCTGAGTTATAAGAATGGCAAATTCAAGGTCAGCCAGTCTGAGCAATTTAATGAGACCCTCAGTAGCAACACCTTATAGAGTAAAGGCAATATTATTTTCTTATTTGAAATACAACACTACTGGTGTCTTTTAAGTTAATTTCTATTTAAGCACATAAAAGACAAAACAAAAGGCTCAGGCCTTCATTCTTTAAAGATTCTTTTTAAGGTATCAAAAGATTTTTCAATATACAAATTGCTAATTAGGTAACCCTGTTATAAACTGAGTCACAACTACAGCTGACTTTGCTGTTAAACATTTGATAACATGAAGGTAATGCTGTAGCCTATCCTTCATGTGTGTGCATACATGTACACACACACAATTTACTGAGGAATTTCTGAAAAGTTTTTAAATTATTTTCCTGATCCTGGAATTATATATACTTGTTTCAAGAATGTAACTCCAGGGGCTGGAGCGGTGGCTCAGTGGTTACAGTGCTTGCCCGGCATGCGCAAGTACACGGGTTCAAACCCCAGCACCACGTACACAACTAAGTGTCAGAGCAATGAAATTCATGTGAAAAACTCAATAAAAATTCTCTCTGTCTCTCTCTCTCTCACTGTCCTTCTCTCTTTAAAAAAAAAAAAACCAGCTTAAAAAAAAAAAAGAATTTAACTCCAAGAAATACAGATGTAAAAGAGAACATTATAATAATAAGCACATCACTAAATCTTAGCAATGGTGCAATTTCTGAAATAATTATAATGATGCTTAAAGGCCTAAATGAGGTGTTTTGCTTCCATTCTTGAGAAAAATAAAGGGCATTTAATTCCTAAATACTCCAAAGTGATTTAGAAGTTCCTTTTCTTTCAGAAACTACACCCAAAGAATGTCTCTGGCAGGTCATTTCAATGGTGGTACATACTTTTCTAAGTCAGAAAAAAGCAAAGTCAATTTTATACAATAAGGCTAGTCCTCTAGTGTTGACATGACAAAAGGAAAATGAGCCATATCTCAAATCGCAAATGGACACTCAATGTCCATTTAAATTTTACTCTTTTTCCCTTTTCCATCCCATATCCCGAGTGAGGATCCAACTTTTAAAGGAAGATATATGTAAGCTAGGGTAGGTTAACCTTGCAAAGCATAAATCTGATTTATGTCTGTGGGGGTGAACAGAAGGCTAAACTGACAGAGAAATGGCTATATTAGTCATAACATCAGCAACACAGACTCATATCTTTTGTTCCTTCTGCATTCCGTCTCAGTGAAGGGAATCCAAGACCTGGAGCCAAACACTTAGCAGTCACCCCAGGCACTGCCTTACTTACACAGTCATCAAATACATTCTGCTTTTCCAGTGACTATTTCTTCCCTTTTGTGCTCTCATGGCTTTAGTTTGGGATTATCATCTGTGACCTGGACCATTTTAATCATCATGGTAAGGGGACCCTGGAGAGCTTATATCCTGATTCATCCAGTACACTGCTACAAGAATGGTCATTCCATATTAAAAACCTTATTTCAAGTTGCTCCCAGACATGAAGAACTAGTAGTAGCCTTTCACTGGCATCAAGCCCTGGCTTCTCAGTCTGGCTTCTACTTATCTTTCTAGCTTACACCCTGTTGTGCCAACTGTAAGCATGATATTTTCCTAACCACTTGCTATTCCCTGGCTTGGCCTGCTCACTATGAACTACTTGAAATGCCCTGACTCATGTCTGTCCACCAAATTACCTCTCAAGGCCTGCATCAAGACTCAGTTATTTAATGAAGCCTTTCCTGACCCCTTCCTTCCTCTTTCGTGCAGACTCAATCCTGGGCTCTTGTCTTTAGGGAAAATCTACTTGCAATCAAAATTGTTGTAGATTTGCTCCTCGTTTAAAAAAAGAATATACTGAGTGATCATTTCACTGCTGATGAATAAACACTGAGATGAGGAAGCAAATGTTTTTATTTCCATCCAACAGTTAGAATTAGGCAGGAAGACTCAGTCCCAGACTACTCACAGGAATTGTTTTAGAAAACAAAATTTGGAAACATTAAAGCTTGTATGCTGAGGACATACAGTCTATATGGTCATCTTAAGAAGGAACCTTGTTTTGTAATTTTCTTTTCCAGCAGTCAGGGGATTCACCTACAGGATTTGTGTGGTCAAAGTCTTTCTGTAAATCAGCCAGGAAGCAGTCTGGATATTCCTGAGTGTCTAAGTACGAGGGGCTCCATCATTTCATCAAACATGAGATTCCCATAATCGCTGTCTACCACTTAAATGCTTATACCTAAATTAAATCTAATAATTTTAACTCACATTAATGCTGGTATTAAAGCAGACATTTCTGGGTCCAAATGACTGTTTAGACACCCAGAGTTACCAGTGGAGGAAGGAAATAAAACCCCCCAAAACACCATCTAGTCTCCTAGATCATTATACTCATACGCTTTCATAGTCTGCATTTTCTTTCATTATTTTCATTTGTAATAATTTTAAATAACTGTTTCTTTTGACTAACTTAAGGCAAAATCCTCAAATTCACTATCAGCATTTCTCTATTTTCTTCTAATCCTTCATAGTTGATCAAAGGTTTTGGAAACTTATTGTCTGACTTCCTTATCAAAGAATGTGCCCCTTATAACTTAGTTTGAAGCTCTTATACATTTCCCATATTACCGTGTTTGTATCTGTGGCAACAAATTTCTCAATAAAGAATTCAAATAGCACCACATAAATGCTTATATGAGCCAAATAGTTCACTTGTGCTCACCCATTGGATTCTTACTAAAATAAAACCAAACATATATCCAAAGTACTAGTATTGTTAAAATTAATTTGAGATAGTAACAAACTGGATTTTATAATTAAGGGAATATTTCACATTGCATTGGTTTCAAAATGGATGAGGATCAGAGAAGCTGAAATGATCCAAACAAGTTATATGCATATATGAATATGATGCAATGAAATTCACTATTCTATATTATTAATATGCACTACTAAAATAAATTTATTCAAAAAAATGGATGGGGATTTATTTCAAACTAAATACATAAACTGAGGTATTTTCTAAAAACTCCTTGGTAGCCTTGTAAACTATTTACTTCCCTAAAGATATTTGAAGCTTTGAGGCTGCTTTTAAACAGTAATGGCACTGTATGGAATTTCAGCTGATTTCTTCTAACCCTTGGGCACATTCTGAAACAGAGCTGAAGGGTGCTGTTCAACTGACAAACCAATTGTTAAAAGATACAAAAAGCCTTGGAGACTACTTAAACATTATTCTTAAGATACACACACAAAGACTGCTTTGTGTTCTGTGATGTTAACCCTGTCTAAAACTTTCTTAAGGCTAAGTCTGACTTGGGAAGATAAAATCCTTATCAAACACAATGGGTGAAATCTGAGTCAGGATAGCATTACAACAAGGGCAAGGGAAAGGAATCACTTTTCCTAGCTCTATCTGCTAAGTGCAATATCAGGCAGATATTTATAAAGAATTCCTTACATGCAAGTATTTTTTACCTTCATTATTTTAAGGTAGAGAGTAAATATAAACTGAGATTAAAAAAAAACAAACAAACCCAATTTTCAGCTTGGCATTAAGAGAATTAAGGGGTAGAAGCCAAAGGCCCCTAACAATTTAGGGAAGGTTCTAGGAGAAAGTAAGTCAACAGACCACTAAGATTTCAAGGATACCGACAGTGGAAATTTCAAATGAGTCATAAAAGTTAGCACAAATAATTTATAAAAAGCAATGGCCCATAAAGTCCATGGGTAGGGATTACCATATTAATCATGTCTAACCTTTTCAAGACATTATGCTTTTTAAAAAGTCCAGTCATTAAAAAAAAAAAGGAATATAAAACTGCTTTCTCATCTAAATTAATACATATTGTTAAAGAAGAAAACATTTTTTTCCAAATATTTTCTAGATGTCATAGGTTCTTTAACATTATAATCTTGATGACAGGACACCTTTCTAATATTTCTACTATAATTATCATGTACAACCCTATAATTATAGTTGTATTCTTAATTTACTTTTGAGAATTACTGTAATTTCTAAAATATTTAAATAAAAGAACAAAATTAACAGCTTCTTCATTATTGATTAGGACTAGAAGTGGTAAATGACCTCAAATTTCTCCTTAGATGCTTAAAGACAAAGAACTCTGAATGAGCATAAGCATCTTTTGAAAGGAGACCTCAGCGGGTGGGAAAAATATTTTTTCTAGTAAGTGAGAAAAGGAGGAAAGGTTTCCAGGATTGTCAAAATTTAGCATGCAGGTTCTTCCCACCTCTCCCTGGCCCTCCCAGTCCCTATTAACAATGAAGATGCTGGAGAGACAGTAGTGGACAGAGATCTGATCATACCTTCGTGGGCAGGCTCTGGGTCAGGTGTAAGTGAGATGTCATCCAGCTCTCGAAGGCAGAGCCATTCTCCATCCATAGACACTCGGAATTTGCAAAGGTAGATGGTCTCCATGGCAGCCTGTGTGATCTTGTCAGTGGTGGGGGTAGGCATATCGGTCGGAGGAGTCAGAGCAGACATGATGACTCAGCTGGGACCACAACACACTCGCACACACACACACACACCCTTATACACACTCTCTTTCTCTCTCCTATTCTCTCTCTCTCACACACAAGAAATATAAGACCTTCTCACCAAAAAATCCCAAATCTGAAGCTCTGAAACAAAGCTTTCAGAAAAGGGGTGGGGGGAGGTTAAAAACAAACTAAAAACCCACCCTGAAAAACAATGAAACCAACTGCTCAAGATAAACAATTCTATTTTGTCTTTTCTTATTGACAGTTCCTACCACATAGCAAAATAAAATGATGCTTATCTTCTCCAGAGTCCTCTCCTTTTATCTTTTCTTCTCTATCCTCTTCTCCTGCTGAGCTATAGGTTTCAAACCCTGTACAGCCAATCCTGCCTTTAAAAAAACTGGCCTTAGCACAAGTAAGGGAAGAAATCTCTTTCTTTGTGCAGGAAAAACAAAACAAAACAAAAAACCCCAAAAAATGAATGAAAAATAAACCTATATTTTCAATTTAGCTTTAAAAAAAATCCTGAACTGAAGAAATCACTTCCAGGATCTGCTCAGACGAGCCAGGATGCTTAGTTCTAACAGGATTGGTTGTGCGCAGTAACAGGGTGTTGACCAAAATGGCTGACTAATGAACTGAACTGAAAATTCAGGCTCATGTGACCAGCTGCTCTGAACACAGGGTGAGCGATTCCCAGGATGCTTTATAGATGCTGCTGATGCGGGGAGAGCAATTAGGCTGCTTTTTCTCATCTTGTACAACCCACTTCCAGACCGTGCTAGTCAAACTGTGATCAGACATAATACAATGCACATATCCTCATCAATTCCCCTCAGTTTGGATAGAAGGTCTGAATAACAGGACAATTAATACTGGATAATACTTCATTGAAAAGATGGTAAGATGCAATTGTATTAATTTATCAAGCATATAATTTGCCCCTTTAATCCTTATATACATAGCTGTTGAAATACTACAATAAAGGTAGTGTTTTAAGAAAAGCAAAGGCAGGTTTTTAACTTAAACACCTTATTTTCAGGCATTTATAATTTCCTTCTCCGGTACAAAGACCTTTTACTGGGCAGAAATCAAGGTTAAAAAAAAAATTCTTCCTTATTAGTGGCAATCTCCTCCCTTTTTAAAATTGCTGTATTAACCATGCTTTTGAAATATGCAGGAAAAATAAAACCATATTTTTAAAAAATCCCATCTCAAAATGTACTGAAGACACATTATCATATTCTCTTAAAGCAACCTATGCACATGCACACACAAACTGCACACACAGATCTGTATCATCCAATGGAGTGTTGACGCCTTGACAGATGATAGCAAAAGGGCAGCTACTCACTTTTTGAGCTATGTAAGTAGCCAGGAGAATTCTAAGGACTTTGAAAATATTTTAGACAACTGAAAACTTTTCTTTCTATCTAAGGTTCCACTTTTTAGAAGGAACTAACAATTTCAAGAAACAGAAACCAAGACTATCTGTTGTAGTGATTTATCTGTTTTGTTTTTTTGTGATAAAGGAGATTGAGCCCAGAGGCCCTTAACCACCTGGCTACATCTATAGCTGAAAGAGGGACAGTGGGAGAGAGAGAGAAAGAGAGAATGAATTTTATTTAGTTTTTCATGTGGCTTTGGTTGCTCTAACACTTCCCTGGGTACGTGGTGCTGGGGTTTAAACCCGTGTACTTGTACATGCTAGGCAAGTGCCGTAACCTCTCAGCCACTGTTTCAGCCCTATCCAGAGCTCTTTTTAAATTTTTTGCTTATTTATTATTTTATTTTGTGATAGGATCTTTGTAAGTTGCCTAGGCTGGTCTTGAATTTGTGATCCCCTTGTCTAAACCTCCCAAGTTGCTAGGATTATAGGGTGTACTACTGTGCTTGGCTGTGTTCTAGAGATTCTTTTTTTAATTTAAATTAAAAATATTTTTTGGTACCAGGGATTGAACTCAGGGGCACTTAATCACAGAGCCACATCCCTAGTCCTTTTATTTTTTATTTTGAGACAGAGTCTCATTAAGTCCTTATGACCTAAGTTGCTGAAGTTGGTCTCATACTTGTGATCCTCTTGCTTTACCTCCCGAGTTGCTGGGATTACAGGCATGTGCCACCATGCCCAGATCTAGGGATTTTTATTGTTACAGGGCTGGGGCCTTCTGGGAAACTGAGGCAGTGCAAAGACCCTTCTTGAAACCCAGAATCTTGAGATCAAGTCAGAAAGATTTTCAGACATGTTGCTCAGAATAACAGGCATTCTTAAGGGAGAGAGTAGGTCTTCTCAGAGAGGATAGAGACAGTGTGTCTCTCCTATACTCCAGTTTTACTGGGAATCCCAGAGAAGTTTCCAGAGTCCTGCCCAGGTCCATGACTCGACTTCCAACCGATAGCAGGATAACATAAGACTTTCAAATCCCCACTGCTAGGACAGTTCTAGGACACTTGGGGCCATGCTGACCAGTTCTAGTTGGATTCTTAACCATAAATTATTACAGATTTTATGGTTAGGAGGAATTATCCTTATCTTCTGGAGTTCAAGGATCTGGTCTGTGAAAAGGGTCACAAAACTCTAACCCTTCAGGGTAACTTAGGTTCCTCTTATTGACATTATTTCAGGCTTGAATCTCTCCTGCAGATAATAGATAGTTTGCTGACAACTGTGACATATCCTATCTACTTAAGTCAGGGAGGGCTGCTGATAAATTGTTTCTTGGAAAAGAAAGCATGTGGGGGTCAGCATAGTGATCCCATTTTATAGAATTATTCCCTTAACTATTATATATATATATATATATATAAAATCACTTGCCTCTGTCTGTCCCTCCTGGGTACAATGTAAGAATGAATATAGTGACTTATGATGGGGTTACATCCTAATTTGAAAATGCATTTAATGCACCTAACCTACCAAATATAATAGCTTAGCAACACAGTAAGATAGCCCCTAACTTATAACGTTTGATGTACAATTTTATGATTATGCAAAAGCGATATGCATTTGCTTGAAATTTACTTCTAATTTTGAATTTTGATCTTTTCTTGGGCCAATTATTTGCTGGTTCAATACTTTCTTGAGATGCTGGGTGTGACAATGAGTTACATCTCCCAGTTATCCAACTGACCACAAGGGTTACAAGTGATATCCTACAGTGTACTGTTGCTATGATATTTGTTAAGACAGGAGCATTAAAGGTATTTTGTGGGGGGTCTTGGGGCTTTAATCCAGGGCCTCACATGTGCTAAGCACCATGTTCTACCATGAAGCTACATGCATTTTGGACTTGTGATACTTCCATGTTGTGATGGGCTTATTTGGATGTAACTTCATTGTAGGTCAGCATCTGTGTACTGTGGAGTATCAGCTGTTTACCCTTGTTACTGCATGGCTGACTAGGAGCTGGAGCTCACTGCCATTGCCCAGCATCACCAGAGTATCACATTGCATATTGCTAGCCTGGGAAAAGATTGAAATTTAAAGTTCAAGGTACAATTTCTGCTGAATACTTTCATACCATTGTAAAACTGACAAATCATAAGTCATGGACTATTGGTATATATATATATATATATATACATATATATATGTATATATATATGCTTATTTATAATCAGGAATGAAAATCAGCAAGTTATTAAGGAAAATGAAATACTCTGGCCTTATTTACTTCTATTTCATTTTCTCCCAACACTATCCTACATCTGGACCCCACAGCCATTCATTTATGTCAGCAAATATTCACTGGCAGATGCTCTGCATGCCAGGTACTGATTAGAATACTGGGCACTGTAGCAGTAAGATTCACCTTTTTTTTTTTTTTAAAGAGAGAGGGACAGTGAGAGAGACAGAGAAAGAGAGAAACAACTTTATTTACTTTTTCACATGACCTTAGTTGCTCCAATACTTAGTTGTGTACGTGGTGCTGGGGTTTCAAACTGGGTCCTCGTGCTTGCTAGGCAAGCGCCGAAACTGCTGAGCCACCGTTCCAGCCCCTAGAGCCCCAAGACCCACCTTTTTGAAGCAGAGTTTACATATACAAAATACATGGGTCTTCATTTAACACATTCACATTTAAATAAAATTCAATTCCTTTCTAACCAAACATATTTCCTTCCTATACAATAAAACATTACGGAGACAATTCATAGTTTTACTTTATGGCATATGATATTTCAAAACATAGTAAATGGTCATTAAAACCTTTAAATTACACTGAATGTTATTTCTGGAACCACAACTTCAAACAGCCTAGGCTATCTGTACTTGTGACATTAAGACTCTAGGCAACTGATGTATTGTAGAGAACAATGAATGCATGAATAAATCTGAATGCCTGGGGACCAATACAGGTACTATCTCCAGGGTTATGCTCCAAAGATTTCAGGGGATGCCTGAAAAGTCAAGAATAGTTCCGAACAAACCCTACTGTACATACATAGCTATGATATATAGTTTAATTTTATAAATTAGTAACACTAAGAGATATAACAATTACTAATAAAAAAACAAGATCACTGTAACAATATACTGTAAAAATGTTATGTGAATGTGGTCTCTCTCTCAAAATATTTTATTGCACTGAAGTCTCATTTCTTCTTGTGATGATGCAAGATGATCCAATGCCTAGGGAAGGTAAATGATGAAGGCATTGTGACATAGTGTTACACTGCTACGTAAAGGTTACCTGAACACAAGCACTGTAATACCAGGACAGCTGCTCTGATAATGGGAGGATAGCTCCATCAGCATGGATACATATACTGGACAAAGGGATGATTCATATGTACAATTTAAAACTTATGAATTATTTATTTCTGGAATTTTCCATTTAATATTTTTGGTCCCTGGTTGACCTCAGGTAAATGCAACCACAGAAAGCAAAACCATGGATAAGAGAGGTCTACTGTACCCAAATTCAGACTTATCATAAATTATGACAATCTTTTCAACAAATAATCAGCACTTACTAACCTTGAGTATGAGCTGTGGATTGATTACCACATACCAGTACCACAGGAACATCTAGGTAATTAAGCAAGAAACCTGGCTCACATCATTTTTAAAGATCCTTTCCAATTCCTTACTCTCCAGGTAAAGGACACAGAGCGAAATCCAAGACAACTAAAACTTTTGGCAAAGAGACAAAAAAGCTGATTACCCTTGTTTCCCACATTTATCAGGCTGTGGTAAGATCAGCAGTCATTTCTAAGTAAGAACTGTGGGTGGGCAAGAAAATCTGTACTTTTTCACATATAAAAATAATGTTAAGTCAACAGTAAGATATAAACCTCAAATTTTTTTCATATACACACTAATTATAAACTATATTGAACTATTTTCTCATTTGATCACATTTGTCAATAATGACACATATTTATAAGATGGTTGTAAGGAGGGCAGGGGCCTTAAAACAGAATTAGTATACCAGGTGAAGTTCAAATCCAAGATAATGATCCAAAAAATACTATGTTTTACCTGCTTACCCAGCCTGAATTTTCCACATTATGACTGATTCAAAGCAAACAAGATTTACATTTTAAAGTCAGAAGTTATATTCCTCTTAAAATTATATTGGAGCTGGAATGGTGGCTCAGCAGTTGTGGCACTTGCCTGGCATGCACAAGGACACAGGTTTGAACCCCAGCACCATGCACACAATGAAGTGTTGGAGCAAGGAAAGCTACATGAAAAACTAAATAACACTGATTCTTTCTCTCTCTCACTGTCCTCTCTCTTAAAAAAAAGTAAATTGATACGCAGCTGATACTATTATAAGACAACACTTGATTTGTTAGGCACGATGTCCCTCTTTCACAGTGTGGAAAAATTACTCAAGGTAGCTATCATTTATTATTTCTTTTTTGTTAGGTGTATTACAAACAACACATCAAATCCTTGTAAGAATGCTGCAAAGTAGATATGGCTATCTCCTCTTACATGCAAGGAAACTTAAGTTCATCCAAGTAACTGGTCCAGGATCACGGAATTAGCAAGTGGCACATATGTCATTCTAAGTTGTTTCAGTCTAAATGTTCCCAAAGTCTGTGTTTTCATTTACACTCTGCAATTTCAGGACTCAACCCCAACTTTTCCCTCAAACTTAATTTTAATCAGAGTAAATAAAAAGAAATGTATATATACAAACAATTGAGTTCTAACCAGATATTAAAAAGAATGAAATTATGGCATTTGCTGGCAATTGGATGGAAATAGAGAATATCATGCTAAGTGAAATTAGCCAAACTCAGAAAGTTAAAAGCTGAATGTTTTCTCTCAAATGTGAAAGTCAGAGTAAAATAAAGGAAAGGGGGAGGGAAGGATAAGATTACATAAAGAACCTTTCAAATACAAACTAATAGACAACAATAGGAAGTCTAGTGGTATACAAGGAAGAGAAGGGGAAGGGGAGGACGGATGTGAAGGAAAAGAGGAAGAAAAAAATCATGTTATGAGCACTTATAAATATACCACAGGGGGTCTTTTCAGTTGGGCGCAGAGTGGTTCTTCGGATCATGTCTGGTGGCTCTGTGGATTATAACAGAGAACATGGCGACCCAGAGGGAATGGACCCCGATGGTGTCATCGAGAGCAACTGGAATGAAATTGTTGATAACTTTGATGATATGAATTTAAAGGAGTCTTTTCTTCGGGGCATCTATGCTTATGGTTTTGAGAAGCCATCAGCTATTCAGCAGAGAGCTATTATTCCCTGTATTAAAGGGTATGATGTGATTGCTCAAGCTCATTCAGGTACTGGTAAGACAGCCACATTTGCTATTTCCATCCTGCAACAGTTGGCGATTGAGTTCAAGGAGACCCAAGCACTAGTATTGGTCCCCACCAGAGAACTGGCTCAACAGATCCAAAAGGTAATTCTGGCACTTGGAGACTATATGGGAGCAACTTGTCATGCCTGCACTGGTGGAACAAATGTTCGAAATGAAATGCAAAAACTGCAGGCTGAAGCACCACACATTGTTGTTGGTTACACCAGGGAGAGTGTTTGATATGTTAAACAGAAGATATCTTTCTCCAAAATGGATCAAAATGTTTGTTTTGGATGAAGCAGATGAAATGTTGAGTCAAGGGTTTAAGGATCAAATCTATGAGATTTTTCAAAAATTGAATACAAGTATTCAGGTTGTGTTGCTTTCTGCTACAATGCCAACTGATGTGTTGGAAGTGACCAAAAAATTCATGAGAGACCCAATTTGAATTCTGGTGAAGAAGGAAGAATTGACCCTAAAAGGAATCAAGCAGTTCTATATTAATGTTGAAAGAGAGGAACGTAAGTTGGATACACTGTGTGACTTGTATGAGACACTGACCATTACACAGGCTGTTATTTTTCTAAATACAAGGCGTAAGGTGGACTGGCTCACAGAGAAAATGCATGGCAGGAACTTCACAGTTTCTGCTCTGCATGGTGACATGGACCAGAAAGAGAGAGATGTTATCATGAGGGAATTCCGGTCAGGGCCAAGCAGAGTTCTGATCACTACTGACTTGCTGGCTCGTGGGACTGATGTGCAACAAGTGTCTTTGGTTATAAACTATGATCTACCTACCAATCGTGAAAACTATATTCACAGAATTGGCAGAGGGGGTCAATTTGGGAGGAAAGGTGTGGCTATAAACTTTGTTACTGAAGAAGACAAGAGGATTCTTCGTGACATTGAGACTTTCTACAATACTACAGTGGAGGAAATGCCCATGAATGTGGCTGACCTTACTTAATTCCTGGGATAAGATAGATTTGAATGCAGTGCTCGCTGTTACTGAACAGGCGATCACAATGTGCATTGTGCTTCTTTGGGAATATTTGAATCTTGTCTCAATGCTCATAACGGATCAGAAATACAGATTTCCATAGCAAAGCGACATTAGTCGTGAGCTCTTGTGAGGAAAGTCATTGGCTTTATCCTCCTAAGAGTTAGACTGTTGAGGTGGGGTATAATAAAAAGATAGGGTCTATAAAATCTTTCTTTCTTAGAAATTTACTTCCTAGTTCTGTAGAAATGATTGTATTAGATGTTCTCTATCATTTAATAATATACTTGTGGACTAAAAGATACAAGTGCTGTATAAAATCAGCTAATTATGTTAAACTAACATATCTGCCTTTATTGTGTTTGTCATTAGCCTGAACAGAAAGAAAGGCCTTTAAAATTGATTTTTTTTTAGAAAGCATTTGAATTTGAATGCATTTTGTTTGGTATTGTATTTATTCAATAAAGCATTTAATTAGTAAAAAAAAATATACCACAGGGAATTTCACCTTTGTGTATGAGTAAAAAAAACCAATCAAATATAAATAGATGAACAAGTGAAAAGAAGTCTAGCAGAATAGAGGAAGGAGAATGGGACAGTGAGGGGAGGGTAGAGGAAAAAGAGGGGATCATGAACTGAAATTGAATTTCATGCATGAATGATTTTGTTGGAATGAATAGAATTACTAAATATAAATATAAAGCTCTAATTTAAAAAAGTAAAATTGCATCCCACCATTATGTACAATTATAATGTACCAATAAAAAATGTGGAGGAAAAAAGAGTAAAACTGATTTCATGGATAAGAGATAGTAGCAATGATTTACATATGTAAAGTTACAGACTACTTAGATGATGTTGGGAAATTTATCTTCCTTTTACCTCAATTTGCTCTCAGCAAAATGCAACTAAATAACTAGCTTCACAAAGAGGATAGCCTCCATAAGAAACCTGCCTATTCTGCATGTTATTTATACATCTGCTCAAAATAGTACCTACCAAATATCAGGTTCATAACAGATGCTTGTTGGTATAGATAACACAACTCTAAAGCACTCTAGATTCTTGCAATGGTATTTTCTACTCTCTTGTTTAACTTTAACACTGAAAAATTCCCAGTTCTATAAAACCAAGCTATATTTAGGTCTCAAAACAGGTAATTTTAAAATAGGATATACACATAACATATTCATTAATTTAATACATAGAGACTTATGTGTTAAGCACTACAGATACAGAATAAGGCAATAGGTAAGTAACAATTATACGTGCTGAAGAAATTCCTAAGTCTCTGTCACATGTGAAGTAATCCATACTGCTCAAATACATAATTACTTTCTCTATCAGATTGGAGATTTGCAAATTTCATTCATTCTTCGTTTTTATAAAATAAGGCTTTAGTGAGTAGGACAAGGAATGAGATAGCTGTTGCCTGAAAATGAGGCTTCAATCTAGGACCTGACTCCAGTTATGAGAGGGGATAAAGGTGGGAGAGCATGTGCACTCTGGAGGCAGAATGCCCACGATGGATCCAATTCTACGTTCACTTCTTCTCTGACAAAATGGAAATAATATTAACTTTTTCAGAATTACATGAAGCAAAATATGTACAATGCTTAGCATTACACTTGTGAGTAAATGTCAGCCATTATCATTATTATAATAAATGCTTCTGCCTTTGAGGGTTCTGGGGAACAAACAAACAAAACCCAAAAAAACCCCTCAAAACTGTCATTGTATGAAATGAAGGTATGTTAAGGATCAATGTTTCTGACTGAGACAGAGGAAAGTCAAAAGGAGATCTGAGCAAAGGCCATACTGTGGCATTGTTTGGGTTCTGAGGAAGGAAGAAGTGTGATAGGTCAGAATTTACCAAGCATTCATAACAGATGACCAGATTTCCTAAATTCTTAAAAAAGATAGCAGAAGCAGATAAATGTCTGTGGAGAGTCCTTAAATAGTTTCTAAAGTTAGAAGAACCACACACTAAAAGGCAATAAGCTAAAACAACTTTTGCTTTCTATGTGCCTCCTGCAGCCTGGTCCTACCAACTTCTTTTTTTCTATGCATTTCAAGGTTCCCATGACTTTTTTTTTTTCCTTTTCTTTTTTTTTCAGGGCTGAGGACCAAACTCGGGGCCTTGCGCGGGGAGCCTTGCATGCTAGGCAAGCGCTCTGCCACTGAGCTAAATCCCCAACCCACCATGACTTTCTTTCAAACCACCTCTGCCTCAAAATTCCCTCCAACAGATGGTGAGTATCATGTCTGCTTGGTACTGTGCAAGTCTAAAGCTAGGCAGTTACTAAAACAGCTCTGCCTCAAGGACTACCACTTTGGCAGGCAGTCCTGGGAAGTTTTAGGAAGACTAAACTTTTTCAAAACTATACAAATATAGCTACTGTACAGGTCACAACCATACTAATATTTACCTTCTCACGTACTACTGTTTTGTAACTTCTTAACAGTATTTCCTTTCATATAATTTCTTTTCTTTCTTTCTTTCTTTTTTTTTTGGTGTTGGGGATTGAACAAAGGGCCTCTTGCATCTTAAGTATAAGCTCTACCACTGAGCTACACCCCAACCCCTCATATGATTTCAAATTATTTAATACTTATGGTGCATTAGTGAATTCTCAACAAATTTTAAAACCCATTCATGAGCCATTTTGCACTATAGGAATGTTTCAATATTAATAAGGTTTGGGCAGAAAAAGTTGTGATGTCCTATAAAGTTCATTACAATGAGATTCTATTTAATTATGTTGGCTGTGTGGTTGCCTATTGTACACTGATGGAGGGGCAGCAGTCTTTTAATCAACTTTTATTTATTTAAGGAATTTTCAAAAATATTAGTCAACATGCTAAAGAAGAAATCAGGAAATCCCATTCACAATAACCTCAAAAAAGAATAAAATACTTGGGCATCAATCTAACACAGGATATAAACGACCTCTACAATGAAAACTATTGAACATTAAAAAAAGAAATTGAAGAAGACCTGAGAAGACGGAAAAACATTCCATGTTCTTGGTTAGGCAGAATCAATATAATTAAAATAGCCACTCTGCTGAAAGCCCTGTATAGATTTAATACCATCCCCAATGAGATACCAATGACATTCTTAATGGATATAGAAAAAGCAATCCTCAAATTCATTTGGAATAACAGGAAACCCAGAATAGCTAAAACATTATTAAGCAAGAAAGAAGAAGCAGGAGGTGTCACAATATGTGACCTGAAATTATACTATAGGGCTACAGTAACAAAAACATCATGGTATTGGTATCAAAACAGATATGAACACCAATGGAATGGACTAGGATGCCGAGACAAACCCACAAATCTTTAACCATCTGATATATGACAAAAGGGCCAAAAATATATTGTGGAGGAAAGACAGCCTGTTCAACAAATGGTACTGAACAAACTGAACAGCCATATGCAAACAACTGAAATTAGATCCTTATCTCTCACCCTGTACAAAATCAAATAGAAAAGATCAAAGAATTAAACCAGCAACTATATAAATGCTAGAAGAAAAAAATAGGATCAACATTCCACCATATCGGTGTACGCACCTCCTTCATTAACAAGACTCCCATAGTGCAAGAATTAAAGCCAAGAATAAATGAGTGGGATGTCATTAAACTGAAAAGCTTCTTCCCAGATAAAGAATTAGTCAAGTATCAAGAGAGAACCTTCAGAATGGGATAAAATCATTGTCTGCTACACCTCTGACAGGGGACTAATATCCAGAATATACAAACAACTAAAAAAACTGAATACCAAACCACAAATAATGTAACAAATAAATGGGCTAGGGAACTGAACAGAAACTTCTCAACAGAGGAAGTCCAAAAAATCAATAAATATTTGAGAAAATGTTCTACATCCTTAGCAATCAGAGAAATGCAAATCAAAACTTCACTAAGATTCCATCTCACTCCAATAAAAGTGGCAAAAATGAAGAATATGAACAATAACAGATGCTGGAGGTGTTGTGGGAAGAAATGAACACTAACACACTGCTGGTAGGACTGCAAACTTGTACAGCTACTCTAGAAAGCAGTGTGGAGACTCCTCAAAAAACTAGGGTTGGAACCACTTTACGACCCAGTTATTCCACTCCTGGGTATTTTCCTAAAAGGGCTACAATTGGCATACTACAGATATACCGCTATATCAATGTTTATAGCAGCTAAGTTTACGGTAGCTAAGCTGTGGAACCAACCCAGATGCCCCTTGCTCATGAGTGGATTCAATATATACATATATATTGGAGTTCTACTCTGGTATTAGAATGATATCATGGCATTTGCAACCAAATGGATGGAGATGGAAAAAATTACGCTAAGTGAAATATCTCAAACTCAGAGACTTAAAGGCTGAATGTTTTCTCTCATATGTGGTAGCTAGAGTGAAATATAAGACAGGATGAAAGTGAGCTAAGTTTAAATAATAAACTCAACAGCTGAAGTTTCACATAAGGTGGGTGAACCACAACTATGAAGGTGGGGGGAGAAGGGAGGGAGGGAATGGGGGAGTTATCAATACAACTGGGAACTCTCAACTCCCATGAGAAGTACAACTATACACAGGCAGGCAGAGAAACTCAGAAATTTCAAAAATTAATATACATGTATATGCATATTTCTATCTATAGCACTGGGGTATTGCAGTAGAGACATGAGAGCAGGGAGTGGACGAAGTCGGGAGATCCTGGACTAGGACTGGCCTTAACTTCTTTGTCAATATCCATGTATGCAAGAATATGTAACAATGACACCCTCCAATATCTAAGACTATGTTGAACAAATAAAAAATAAAAAATAAAAAATAAAAAATATTTGCTAAAATAAAAAAATATTAGCCAACAAAGGAAAATCATTATTTCATATAGTTAATTCTGCTATACTTTCATCTAGATTTTTTACCACCTATTATCTACACTAGAAAAATATGGTCTCATAGGTTCTTGATAGAATTCTACCCTTTAATATGAAGATTTCTGTGAAAAATCAAATAAATAAACAAAAAATATGCAAGAAAAAATATTGTCAGGTGAATATGTTTTGAAGCCAATATTTGTCTTTTTCTTTTAGTACTGAGGATTAAAGCCAGGGACAGTCTACCACTGAACTACAATGCCAGCCCTGTATTTTTATTTTCAGACAAGGTCTCACTAAGTTGCCCAGGCTGACCTTGAATTTGCAATCCTCCTGCCTGAGCCACCAAGTTATTGGGATTACAGGTATGCACCACTGGGCCCAGTTTCCAATACTTGTCTTTGACTTTCCAAAGTTGCTTTCTTTGCCATATTTCTCTGCTATTCATTTGGCTAAATATACCTACCAGCTACCATGAAGGAATGACAAAAAGTAGCACCCACGTTCCAGAAAGATCTCTGCCTATTCCCAGAAAAGACATGAATATTTTCCCCCTTTGTTGGCCTATCCCTTTCCCTCATTATTTTTGCCCCTTATCTGAAACCCCTCAACCCCTTGGAGTTGAGAAGCTGATTTGTGAGCAAAGTTCCCTCTTCATTCTTTGGCCACTGAATAAATTTAGCCTTGCTTTCTAACACTTGCCTCTTGGACACTGATTTTTCCAAGGGATAAGCATCTAAACCTGGGTTAGGTAACATTATCATCATTGTACTAGTTTTTATGGGAAATTGGGTTACAGAAATATAGTAAAGCTTTTGTTAAATAATGAATTGCCTTTTAGCACCCTCTAGTACCCAGAATGAAGTTAAGATGGAAAGTATGAAGAGAAAATTGTAAGAACAAACCTAATGCTTATCAAGAGGAGAGTAGCCAAAGAAAAGTCAAGTCTTAAAGGTTAAATCCAATAAATTGCCTATCCAAACTGTAATTTTTTTGATACTGCTAGGCCAGAAGAATAGGTAAAAGAAAAGAAATGAAGGGAAGGGAAGAAATTGGCTGGGAACACACACTTAGATAGTTTAGGCAGAAGTGGTGATAAACACAGAATCAGGAAGGCACGCACGCAATGGTCAGTTTAGATCTGAGGAAAGAAATGGGAGCAGCATCCAGTACCGACACCTCAAAGGTTCAGGATGTCCCAGGTCATTTCAGCTATGTGTGGAAAGAAGCCACCTGTGCTCAGACATTCTTAAGGGCTAAACTCATTTATCTACAATTTCATTTTGTTTGAAGGTGCCACATTTCTCAGGTTTTTTTTCCCTCTCTCTCTTTCTTTGGTATGGGTGCTTCTATCTGCCATTTGACAATACTGTATTTAATGGACCAGACAGTATCTTTGCTTTATAACATAGTTAGAAAAGAGCTAATGACTAACAGATTAATGAGTAATTGTTAATGAATAATATTGTAGACAGAAGCACTAATCTACAACTGAACATACCAAGGACTAATCTTTTTAAAAGTCACAAATCAACCTGTTTCAAGAACTACTAAGTATGAAGGTGAACTACTAGTATGAAGGTTCTGATGATCTGACCTTTGCTCCCATATCCCCTAGATAGGGCAGATTATTCTATATTTAAAAAACAAAATAAAATGCTTTTCTATCAAAACTTTAAAAAAGCATACGCGGATAAAATGAAGAATGCATATTCAACTCCTAACTAGGTATAACATTTTTAGAGGACTATTTTTAAGCAATTAAAAAATAGGAAAGAGTGCTAGGCATGATAGTTCATGCCTATAATTCCATTGATTTGGGAGGCTGAGGCAGGAGGATTGTAAGTTTCAGGCTAGCCTCTGCAACTTATCAGGGCTCTAAGCAAATTAACAAAACCCTGTCTTAACATAAAAAATAAAAAGAGAGAAATGCAGTAACAGAAACATTCATGGAGGATAAACTATAACAAATATATGAAGACATGTATTATTTATTCTTCTTATATACACACATGACACTATAAACATAAAACTGATTTCTGTCCTTGAACACATTCCTGGGTATACATGTAATTTGGAAATTCTTTCCTTACCTATGTATTCTTCAATGCTGTGTGAGAGATAATCAGCTCCTTCTAGATGCCTCATTCTCTGCACCATCCTAAACTATGGAACTCTCTGTTAAGCAAGCTTTGAAGTAGGTAGTCATATTAACACTGCCAATCTTTTTCAAGATTCATTTTTTTAAAAAATTCCTCTTTGAGTCCTCCTCTCATCTCAACACAGTACATACAAATAAGAAAGAAGGCTGCTTTATTCTAATTGGGACATTTTGTACACAGCTTTAACTGGGTGAGAAAAGACAAGGGAAGAGATGTGGACTGTTTGCATGGTATTGCCTTAAACATAAATGTTTGCTGTACTTTTGAGTTGGAAAAAGAATAACTGGAATTCCTTTCCCATACAATATAAGGAGAAGCCTTTTTTTTTTTTTTGTTATTGTTGTTAGTGGTGCCGTCTATTCACCAGAACTTCTAACATTAAGGTGGAAATGGAAGACATTACAAGTACTGCACTAGCTGGGGATGTAGTTCAGTGTAGAACGGTTGCCTAACATGTGGGAGGCCCTGGGTTTGATCTGCACCACTGCCAAAAGCAAAACAAAACAAAAAAAGAAACCAGGCACTGCATGGCAAGCAAGTTGCTTCTTATCAAATGGCTGATGACAAACTGCCAAGGAATGTCATACACCAAGTGGAAAAGTCACCATGAAATAGAAACTCGTAGAAAAAAAAAAAAGAAATAGAAATTTGTGTGTTTATGAATACACAAAAAAGTTCTGGAAGAAAGCTCACCAAATTCAGAAGTAGGTGTCTTGCAAAAAGGAACAAATGGGTGGAGGTTGTGTTGGGGCCCACAAAGAGGAAAGTACTTGTTAAGGTATACTTTTGTACATATATATATATATATTTTGAAAAGCTCCATTCCTAGCCCTTGTACCTTTATATTATAAAACATCTACTAGACAATGATAATAGATCCAAGTGCAACCTGTAATTTTTATAAAATCCATTTAAAAAAGGTATGGTAGAGACGAGAATATGGATTTTTGTTTTTGATTTAGTACTAGGGATTGAATTCAGGGATGCTTTACCACTGTGCTGTATCTCCAGTGCTTTTTATTTTTTGAGATAAGGTCTTGCTTGAGGCTGACGTTAAACATGCCATCCTCCTGCCTTAGCTTCCTGAGTCACTGGGACTATAGGCGTACACCATCCTGCCTGGTGAGTATGTTAGATTTTAAAGTATCAGAAGCATAAATACTGACCAGATATGCCACACTCAAAGACTCAGAAAGAAACAAGGTACATCAGAAGACTTCTTTCATACTATATTTATGAAGCCTGACTTTTATGAACATTATATCCTACAAAATTTTATAGCACATGTCATAAACCCTAAAAAGTTTAGGCTATCTCTTTTGTTTGCACACATTTTCTGGTAGTCTTCAGAACTGTCATTTAAAAACAAAGCTTCTGAACTCAAAGGTAAAAGTTAATTTTAAAAGTCTGAGTACAGGAGCTAGATCAGTGGCTCAGAGGTTATGGTGCTTGCCTGGGCATGTGCAAGTACATGGGTTTAAACCCCAGCAGCACATATAATAACAAACTGTTGGAACAGCAAAAGTCACATGAAAAATTAAATGAAACTGATTCGTTCTTTCTCTTATTGTCCCTCTCTCTTAAAAAAAAGTCTGAATACAGTCACAATTTCTAAAATAAAAAGAGAACGCTATTTTAAACAGTCTTTCTGAGCTGTTATATGTGATGCACTTTCGGCACATGAATTAAGGAGTTAAAAACTGAGTGCTCAGGAAGCAGATCTCAGTTACCATATTATTGTTATTTTTTCAATTACCATATTCTTTGGCATTCAGTTTGAGTTCAAGTACTGGCCTAGTATTTAAAATGAAGCTGTTTTTAAAATTGTTTAATCTCAGGTTTCTTAAATGAACAGTCAGGAGAATCAGAGTTCTGCTATTCAGGCACACTGTAGAAAGCAATATTGCATTTACTCTGCAGGTCAACAGGAAGTATTTTCATTCATATCTTCAGTAGTCCTTTTTAAGCAGGTTTGAGTTCTACAGTACATAAATATATCACATAAAATAAAAACTCAAAGTTAAAAATACCACTTTAAGTATATTTTATATTTGAATAAAATATATAGCAGCGCTCTTTACTAATATGAAATGTTTCAGTGAGTGGTCTTTAAAAGCACACAAAGTAAGACCTGTGTATTTTCCCAGCAATTTCTCTGAGCAACTACATATCAAGAACTATTTCAGAATGAAGACCATGAGGAAATTCTAGAACTTTTATGTGCTAGCAAGTCACTCCATATACTTGGTAATATTGGAAGGTCAATATGAAGATTGTACTCATGAAATTTTAGCTTTAAATCTTCTATTACTGATCAAGATCACATGGAGGGCCCCCAACTGCTAACACTACTTGAAAAAAAAAAGTCAACCTTATATTAAGTGGAAACAATCAAACACATTAACTGCAATTCAGATAATCTCAACAACTGATACTGGCCAACAGTACCTTGGTACCATAATTATCACACTGAAAACTGATAGGATTGTCATCATTTTATAGAGATGTGGTCGATTAGCAAATTACACAGAGACAGAAAATTTTGAAGAGAAGAAAAAGAGTCTTTGCTTAACTACAAATTAGAAAGCAGATTTCTTAGAAAAAGAAAGTTGGGAACACTGAACATGTTCTTATTTTTTTTATCTCTTCTGCTATACAAAAAGACTCATTCTATGGTGAGACACTCCCATCTGGAGAAAGTGTGGACCACTACAACACTTACACTGCTATTTTACTGAGACTCGTAGCCAATAGTTAGCCTTGGTCCACTTTTCAGGTAAGTAACAAAGAGAAATAACACTGGACTATCTCCAGGGGTGAATTCAGTGGATCCTTAATGTACTCTGATAAACCATTTCAGTTTTGGATTTCTCTTTTTTTATTAAAGAGCACGGTCTTGGTAGATAGGAATATAGATCAAATAAATTCATTTCTTCTCATCAGCTGTCACACAATTTATTCTGATCTTCAGTTTCCTCATTTGAAAAGAGGGCATAATATTTGGCTCACAGAGACAAGTCAACCGTGATAATTACAGTACATGCACACAGGAAATACTCCACAAATGCTTATCTTTTCTTTGGGGTTCGAGCAGGAGGCAGAAAAAGCAAAGTCAGAGTTTCTTGGCTGCGCTGAGCGGTTACAAAGATTTGCACCGGCACTCAAGTAAGAGTACACGCCTCCAAGCAAGGTATCAGGCATTTACAGCTTACTTTGTATGCCCGTCATATTTTCATATTTTAAGATCTTGTCTTTTTATAACAGAACTGAACCTCTTCCAAGAATCCTCACACTACGTACTCTAGAGGCCCGCGCATTGCGAGCAGCAGTATACATTTGTCGACTTATACAGCGCCTAGTGGGGTTCGCTGCATTCTGAGGGCTCGCGCGGTGGCAGTGGCTTTCAGAGGTGGCGGCCTCTTCCGACAAAAGATCAAACACTGGCAGGTGCCCTTCCTAAGCCACACTCCTTCCCAGTCATCTCGCTCGCCGCTCTGGATCTTTCCTCCCTTTCGGAGAGACGCTTTGGTCATGTTTGTGGGTATGGAGTGCACGTTCGTAAAAAATTCACTAGTACCCCTGGGGCGGCCCGGCCGCGGCGGCGCAGCAGCCACACCTACTTGGCTGTAGCGGAGCCGGACGCGGCGGAGGGCGGGCCCGCGGCCGAGGACTCTGTGGGCGCCACCTCTCCGAGACTCCTCGCGGGAAGGGTCTCAGCCCGCTGGCCGCAGGATTAGAGGTGGCTTGGCCACTCCACGCCCCCGCCCGAGCACGTGGGAGGGTGAGGGGACGAGCGCCCAGCCCCACGGGAGAGCAGACCAGGCCCGGAGGGAGCCCTTGGCCTGGGGACGCTCGGAGATAAATTCCGACGCCCGGGCCAAGGCCGCCCCCGGACAGGACCTCCGAAGGCCGCCCACAGCGCCCCCGCCTCTCAGCCGGCCCCGCGGGGCACCAGCGGGAGGCGGAGCTCCGTGGGGGCCGGGCCGGGCCAGCCCTTCCCGGCCGAAAGCCCGTTTCCCAGCCGGCATTCCCAACCCCCGCCACTCACGGTGCTTGCTGCCGCCGCCGCCGCCGCCGCCGCCGCTTGGGTAGCTCAGCAGCAGGAAGGGCAACGGGGAACCCGGCGACGGCGGGGTCCTCCAGGAGCGCTGCTGCTGCGGTGGCGGGCGCGTAGCGAAGCCCGCGCCTCCATCGCCCGGGTAGAGCAGGAAGAAGGGGGCGGCCACCGGCGAGTCTGGCTCCGACTGCCCGGCCGGAGAGGCCGGCGGCGGCCCCGCCTCGCCTTCTCTGTCCGTTCCCCCCGCGCCAGCGCGGCACGGCTCTTCAGGCTTCTTCTCCCCGCCCCTCACCGGCTCCTCGCTGCAACTTTCAGCAGCAGCGGTGGGCGGCGGCGGGGTCTCAGCCATGCTCGCTCCTAGCTTGGCCGACGCCTAGGATTGGGATTCGCGTCCTGGCCTGGACTAAGAGAGAGAGGGTCACAGCGAGGAGCCGCCGCCCCGCCCCGTCCGCGTCGCTGCCGCCGCCTCCTCCACCGCTTCCACCACCTCCGCCACCTTTCTCCTTGGCCGGTGCCAGTCCGGGCTCCGCCGCTCGGTGCACTGCCCGCCCCGCCGGGTCCGCGCCAGCTGGAGCGACCGCCCCGCCCGACGGCGCGGCCTTCCTGCCGACTGCCCCTCCCGACCCGGCTCCTGCAACTCGGCTCCCCTAGGGGGCAGCGCACTTCTCTCCCGGCTTCCCGCTTTCCGCCTTCCTCCCGACCCCGGGGGAGGAGGCGGCGCGGGGCCCCGTCCTTACCAGAACCTTCCTGAGCCGGTCTGTGTGTACCTCGCTGGTGCTTGAAAGGTGGGAGACCTGGCGAAATATGTAGAAGAGTTTTGTGTGTAACCCCACCTTGTCCGTAGCACGAAGGCACAGTGATCTGGGTTTAAAAGGCACCTCTCTCCCAGGGATTAAATTGTGCCATTTGCTATCCACACACTGGAACTTCAACCGTTGATTCAAGGTTGATTCTTGAGCTTAAGAAACCAGAGAAACGTGTCTTCCTTCCACTTCCTCTTTTGTTCCTTGTCTTGTGGTTAGTATAGAAATCTCGTGTTTGTTTTAACTTTAATACCTTGGTTTTCCAGTGCTCTGGATTTGCAGGAGGTTCATTGCAGGAGGCCAATCAGTTTACAGTTTATATGACCTTTATTTGTTACGGTTGACAATTTTCATTTTCAAAGGAACTGTGTATTGCTAGTAATTGGCACCATTGCTGTATTTTGAATATTTAAATCAATGATTACTGATCCGGTAACTCTTCAAAATAAATCTTTCTCTACCAAAGATTATTTCCAGTTGTTACCACTATTATTTATTGTGGATTCCTAACTTTAACTTTGTGTTTGGGTTGCAAAATGATGGCACAGAATCCATGTTGACTCATAGTTAAAAATCACTGTTGTATATATAACATTTTGCCTGTGTTTCCCTCTTTTCAGTCTTTCCCTCTGTAGAGGATGTTAACTTCTCTGAAAGGAAAAGTAAACCTTTTTATTGTTGCTGTTGTATAAATCACTCTTGAATTACTACCAGAAATTATGGTGAGTCTTCTAATACTATGATAACCATTCTTTTAAAAAATAAGTATTTTAAAAGGAAATGTTCATGAGAAATTAACTTCAAGCAATTTAAAAAATTTCTTAGTAGCATTTTCCTGACCTGTTGATCCTAGTCCTACTGCCTGTTTGTGTAAGTCATTTGTATACTTCTTTAAAATGATTATATAACTTGTAGAGATGTTGTGAAGGTTAAGTAAGATATAAGTATGGCCTTTAAAACATGGTCTAATGTAAGGTTAAGTACTTATTAGTGATATTTAATCATTTTGACAAAACTGCATGTAACTTACAAAAATAGAAACAAATTGAATTGGGAGAAAAATACTTTTTCATCTTATCTTTTAGCATGGCGATTTGTTGTGCTTTGTTTTAATTTTTTGATGAGGATGAATCTTGATAAAAAGACAGTTGTCTTTCAGGAGTTGCAAACTGTATACTTTCTTAAAGAGAAAAATGAAAAGTTTCCAGATATATGACTTTAATATCTGTACTGAACTGCATATTTTATTTTGTTTTTGTATTAAGTCCTGGGGCTGGAGCGATGGCTCAGTAATTTCGATGCTTGCCTTACACGCTCAAGGATGCAGGTTTGAATCCCAGCACCACATACACAATGAAGTGTTGGAGTAAGGAAGACCAGATGGAAAACTAAAATAAAATTCTTTATTTCACTGTCCTTCTCTCTCCCTCTCAAAAAAAGAAATTTCTAAGGGTGTGTGAATCCCCCGCCCTCCCAAAATCCTCTTCTCAAATTGAACCCAGGGCCATTCTTATCACTGGCCTACATCCCCATTTTTCTCTTTTGCCTTATTTTGAGGCAGAGTTTTGATAAATGGCTGAGGCTATCCTCAAACTTGTGACCCTTCTGCCTAAATCTCTGGGGTCAATGGGATTACTGGCATGTGCCACTGCACCAGGCAGGATCATTATATTATCAGGTTCTTCCTTAAAGATGTTTTATGATATGTCAGTAAAGAGTTTGGCAAGACTCTATGCTTATCCTATTGTAGGTAAAGGAAATCTGAAGCCTCATGAATTATTCTTGAGAAGGGCCAATCTAATCAGCCAAGGAAGTCACCAAGTTAAAGTATGAAATGCTATCTAGACTAAATGCCAGTTTTTTTTTCTTAAGCCAAGATACCTATAGAGGTATAGGAACATTGACATAGTGTGGAATCTTGTAGTGTATTGTGTTTATGCATCCCTTTCTAGTTTAAAAATGGTTTTTATTGTCATTGACAGTATGATGAATGCAAAAAAAAAAATCAACTGAAATAGTTGTCCTTTAAAATTTACAGGCAAGACTATGAACATTTTCTTCAAAGGTGAATAGTACTCCAAGTTCCTAATTTGTTACGCTTTTAGCTTTTAGATCAGTAATATAATCACAGCTCTGCATTAGTGTTAGTGACATAAAGGACTGATTTAGCTGCTACACACATTTAAGGAAGTCATGATTAAAAAGTCAAGCTTATGGGCTGGAAATGTGGCTCAAGAGGTCATAGCTCTTGCCTGGCATGTGTGAGAACGTGGGTTCAAACCCCAGGACCACATACACAAAAGAGTGTCAGAGCAACAAAAGCCATGTAAAAAACTAAATAAAATTGATTCTTTCTTTCTCACTGTCCCTCTCTTTATTAAAAAAAAAAAAAACCCTAAATATATTGTTCCTTCTTGCAAAACTGCACAGAACATCTTGTACTGTTTTGTTTTAAATAACAAAAGTCCAAGCATTATAATTAAGAATCAAGCTCTTAATTTATTGCAAAATAAAGCAAGAGGTACCTTTTAACTTTTTCTTCAGTTTTAGTTTTCTGTTTGGTTATTTATTTATTTTTGATTAGGGATTTAACCCAGGGGTGCTTAAACACTGAGCTACATTCCCAGCACTAAATTTTGAGACAGGGTCTCACTAACTATCCCAAGGCCTTGCTAATTTACTGAGGCTGGCCACCAACTTGCAATCCTTCTGTCTCAGTCTCCCGATTCACTGGGATTACAGGTGTGAGCCACTGTGCCAGGCCATGTTTGGTCTTTAAACACACTTTGGTGATCTTAAAAATAAGGCCCTCAATTTAAGACTTCATTTAAATTTTTATTTATTTATTTTTTAAAGAGAGAGGGACACAGAAAGAGAGGAGAGAAAGAGAAACAATTTTATTTTTAAATTTTCAAGTGGCCTTCATTTCTGAGACTTTGTTGTGTATGTGGTGCTAGGGTTTGAATTTGCATACAGGAGCATGCCAGGCATGCTGAGCCACTGTTTCATCCCCTTTTTATTTTTTAAAGAGATGGAGAGTGAAGTGAGAGAGAATCAACTTTTTTTTTCATCTGGCCTTTGTTTCTCTGACAGTAGCGTATGTGGTGCTGGGGTTCGACCCTGGATACTTGTGCATGCCAGCAAGTGCTCCATCTGCTGAGCTACTGCTCCATCCCCTAAATCTATTTTAATAAATACAGAAGTTTGTTTATACTAATGTTAGTTATTCAAATATGCAAGCTTTAAGAGTCTACTGTTATTTACTTCTGAATTAGTAAGTTTTGATAATTCATTATTTTTGTAAAACATTAAATGAATACTTAGCTAATTGTACCGGTTTATTGTACTCTTAAGAAATGTATGCAATGTATTTATTTCAACCAACCAATGTTAGTTTTCTCTGGGTGATAGAAACATGGATGTAGGGCTGGAGTGGTGGCTCAGTGGTTTGAGCATTTGCCTGGCATGTGCAAGGTTCAAACCCCAGCACCACATGCAAAAGTCAGAGAAGCAAATTCCAGATGAAGCAAGTAAAAATGATTCTTTAAAAACAAAAGTATGTATTTTTCTGTCTTTGCAAGTAGTCTAAAATGGGTTACTTTTATTAGAAAATATGCTCAATAATTGTTTTTAATGACAATCTACTAAAGGCAGATTGTGATCCTTAGGTATTAAGAGGAGCTTTTGACAGTGTGTCTAATATTTTAATAATGTTCCTGAAGCCATCTGGTTTGTTGCTTTTACTTATCTATTATGACTTTAACTAGTTTTTTTTTTACAATTCTCATACTCTCCAAATTTCTCTCAAATCTGTCCTTTGTTTTCTCTGCTTAATTTAAATCTTACTCTTTTCTTGCTAATATTGTTGCAAAAGACTCAGCTGGTCTCCCTGCCTCTAGTTTTAAGGCATTCCAGGTTCCTTCCCCTACAGCAGCTATGAGAACTATAGTTTCCTTTTTGAAATTTGACCAATTACGTTGTACCATTTCTCAAAAACCTTGGTTGGCTTCTCCCTATCTGGGATATAACATAAGCTCCTTAAGTACCCAGGAGGTTTTTTCATGATCTAACCTTTCCAGTGTTTTCTTTTATTTCACCTGTTGTCCTTGACTAAACTTTTAACATGTTTGGCAATCCTCACATTGCCATACCTACTTCCTCACTCTTCCTGTCAAGATTCTGCTCTAAGACTGCTCTAATAGATCATGACACCTTCTCTGCCCTCCCTACATGCCTTGAGGTTCCATAGCATCTTACTTAAGCAATTAATTGCTTTGTTAATAGGCCCATCTTTTCAATTTTACAGTGTACAAAAGATGTATTCCTCTAAGTAGTTCTCCACACTCCTTCACTTTTCAGACTCTAAGCTCCTATCGAAATTCTTTGATTCTGTTTCTGGCCATCAGGGATTTTTATTATTTGGCTTAAAATTTCTTTTGTATGTATACTCAATGTGGTGTAAAAAATGTCTAATAAAAGATCACTTAACAAATGTAAAAAAAATACTAGGAGCTAATAAAAGTTCGTTGTCATTTACTTAATAATAATCACTTCCTCTACCTATGATACAAGTTAATATTCCCTGAGTGTAAGATTTTCTGAGGTTCATGGACTCTTGGCTTCAGGGAGTCCAGAAACCTACTGACATGGAATGCAGATGTTGATGAGAACTATCCAGTGGTTCGTGTTGGGTAAAGGCATTATTTTCAACAGATTCTCTAAGGCTACCCTCAAGGTTTTGTAGTCTCATGGTACACATCATTTTATTCACATAATTTAATTCCATTCATATGGCTTAATGTTATAAGCTGAGAGGAATCTAAGAATCATTGTGCAGAGCAGTGTTTCCTAAAGCATTCTGTAGCCCATTTGGATCAAAATCTTGTGGAGTGCCTGTTAAAATTAGAAATCCTTGGGCCTCAAACCAGGCCTGCTGAATCAGAATGTAGGAATCTGCATTTTTTTTTTTTTTGGTAATGGGGATTTAACCCAGGAGTGCATTACCACTGAGCTACATTCCCACCCCTTTTTAATTTTTGTTTTGAGATAGTCTCACCAAGTTGTAAGGCTGGGCTTGAACTTGAGACCCTTCTATTTCAGCCTCCTAGGTTGTTGGAATTACAGGCATGCACGTCACCATTCCTGGCCTAGGATTCTGCATTTTAAATTTACCAAATGATTCTTGGGCATTCTAGATTAAGAACCATTATGGCAGAATCAAGGAGAAATTAACTCATTCAAATGAGTAGTTTTTAAAAAATGGATTAATAGTAACTAATTACATATTCCCTTTTCTAAGTTGTTACATGAACTAATTAAATGGCTGTATTAGTCATATATTATTCTGTGTTAGCAAATGGGCAGAGGTCAAGTAAGTAGATCAGACACATGGAAAATGATAACAAATGTAGATTCTTATATTTACTATCATTTAAAACTTTACTTTTTCAAGAATGAATAAATAGCTCATAGAAAGAATTAAGAAAATATGTCATTTGGAATACATAGCTAAAGTAACTACAAATGGGTATGAACATCTAAAAGAATAAAAAATATAATTATCTAAAAACTTTGTTTTCATGATTTAAAATTCTAATTGAGTCCTACATTTTTTTGGGGGGGGTCATCCGTTCAGTGTTCGTCATTGTGATCCCTGACATGTAAAGTATACTGTTTCTTCTTTCTTGAAGTATTAACTTAAAATTCTTTAATCTCACAGCAAGGCAACATAAGCAATTCCAGCCAGAAAGGCTGGATTCAAATCCTGCCTCTCACACATAAATAGCTATCTGACCTTGAGAAGGTTCTCTGTCAGTTTCCTTATCTTCAAAATGTAGATTATAGAATTTACCACATTAAGTTGTTGAGGAATAGGGATAAGTAATAAAAATGGTGCTCAGAAAATTACCTTAGTGAGCACTCAGTGTTTTATTTCCAACCTCTTTTCATTATAAGACAAACAAAAGTAAATAAATTGCCATGTGTGGTTCTCTGAGGAAGCAGCTGTAAGCCAGAGGTTAAGAGAACAAACGCTCAGATTGAATTGTTTTGGGTTCACATCCCAAGCAGGCAGGTGTCCCTTAAGAGTTGACTTCCCAGAATTTCAGAATATTTATCTGTGATACTAAGAGAACAGTACTAAGAATTAGATGAGATGATATACAACTGTTACACTGCCAAGTGTTCAGTATTAACCATTGATCATCCCTAGATCTCTAGCAGTAACAGCATTATGTTCAATGAACATATGTAAGGCTTTTTTTTGGTCTTCCTTCACTGTATTCTCATTTTCTTCCCTAGCATCATCCTGAGTATTTTTAGGTTCACTAACAATATTTTTCTGTTATAAAGATCAGAACAACTGTAAAGAAAAATGTTAACTTTGTTACCACTTAAAGTTGCCACTTATCTAGTAGTAATCATAGCATTTTCAGCAAAGGTAGTATAAATATTCAACCACCATGAATCACAAGAATGGAAAATGGAATTTTTGCCTTATCACATGAAAGACTATTAAAAGGATTTATAAATTGGTGTAATTTATGGCTATCTTGTCCTTTTTCTACTTTTAACTAAAGTTCTTTATTCTGCTTTTTTCACAGAATGTACAGAATCTACATTAACATTAAACCTACCTTATTAAGAATCGTACTCTAGAATTATAGTTAGGTAAATAAAATTCCACAAGTAGCTGGCAAATTTTCTTAGGCTAACACCTGACAAAAGTGTAGGAGAGTTTTAACACCATCTTTCCTAAGCATTTTCGTACTGCTCCCACAGTTCTTAGTATGGCTTTATTTATTTATTTGTTTTAGAGAGAGAATTTTATTTAGTTTTTCATGTGGCTTTCATTGTTCTGGCACTTTGTTGTGTATGTGGTGCTGGGGGTTTGACTTCGCATCTTCCTGCTTGCCAGGCAAGCACCATAACTGCTGAGCCACCGCTCCAGCCCCTTAGATGGCTTTAATGTAAATTAAATAGTAAATAAGGGCTGGAGTGGTACAGCAGTAGAGTGCTTTGCCTGGCATGCGTGAGTACCCAGGTTCAAATCCAGCACCACATACACAACTGAGTGTCAGAGATACAAAAACCATGTAAAAATAAATATTGATTCATTCTCTCCATCTTAAAAAAGAAGCAAATAAATTAAGCAATAATGCACATTTTCCTGTTGACAAAAATTTTGAAAGATTAGGTAGCATACATAAATGCAATCACTTCAGTTAAAAATAAAAATTTATTCATCTAAATTTATTGCCAAAAACCTTATGTAAGTTAAGCAAAAACTTTACTTAAGCTTAATGCTCTTTTTAACTCCTGCACGAATGCCAGATAATTCACCACTGTAGCGTTGCTCTTCTCTACGAACTTCACGAACCTGGCCCCTTCTCCGAATTTTGGCTCTTCTGAACTTCTCCCTATGCTTCACTCTGGGATTGCGATCAATCTTCTTTCTCCTAGGTGTGAGCCCCCTATTTTTGGCAATCTGATAGGTAATGGCTCTCTTTACATTTTGATCTTCAAGAGCCTGTTCTTCAGTGCTATTTTCTTCTAGCTTTCTCTTCAACTTTTGCTTGTCATCTATTTCTTTATAGTATTTCAGTGCAGCAGCTTCATCAAAATCAGAGCCATCAGAGAGATCTACAGCAGAAGCAGCACAAGTCTCTGAAACAGACTTTGTTTTGGACTTGGTTAGTTTTGCTTTTGCATTTAGTTCTTTCTTTACAGCACTACCCTTAAGTGTGAGTAGATGACGAATTTCAGAGGACAGTCTCTGATCCACAACTGACAATTTGTTGATTAGATTTCGGTAGGTAACAAGCCTTTCTATGACAGGATGTCCATGTGCAGGGACTCTTCTAGCTTTTAGGATCAAATAAAAAGTGATGTTGGAGCAATAGTTCAAGTAGAGGTTATACTTGGTTTTCAGGTACTTACTTCCTTTTCCGGATGGAATGATCCGTTGTTCCACCAACTCTAACAAGGGCTCCAGCTCATCCTTCACTTCTGTCAACTTGACTTTCAGGTCTTCTATTAGCTCCAAGAGCTCCGGTGATTCCTTTCGCAACATTTTCAGCTTCTCTTTCACTGAAACTTTAGCCAAATCCTTCACGACCCGGGTCTTTGCCTCATCTATCTGGGGCGCTGGTTTTGCAAAGGCCTCAACCCAGGCAACTCCAAAATCATCCTCTTGTAGGCCTTGGGCTAGACGCCGCTGAATTACCTGTGCCTCCTCCTCTTCCTCTCTTTCCTCCTCCTCTACTTCTTGTTGACTCTGGCGACCTCGGGATTTGGAACCATAGTCCGTATCATAGTAAAGTTTCTTCCTCTGACCCCAAGACAAACTGGGATCCACGGAGGCCTCATCCCCACTCCGCACGGAGCTTCCACTACCATCATCTTCGCCATCCTCTTCATCCCCCGCACTCTCTCCATCTTCGTCGTTTTCATCATCGGTGTCTAAAGCCAGCACCTCCTCCTCCTCCTCGCCATCTTCCTCTTCCCCACTCTCAACTTCGTTCCAGCCCTTGGCCAAGGCTGCCCGAGATCGTGCCTCATGAAAATCATCTACCTGATCCTGGTAGTAGCTGGAGTCTCCTGGTGAGGGTGGCAATCCTAAATCGTCTTCATTTTCCTCCGCGGTGGTGCGACCCGCCTTTGCTTGCACAGTTCTCCACCTGGCCGCTGCGCGCCGCCGGGATCTCCCCACCATGGCTCCCCGGCGGTCTCAAGTTCTACAGCAACGCCGGGATTTCCGTCACTCTGACCTCGGCACCCGAACCACGCAGTCCAGGAATAAGCTGCTTTAAACCGCGGCGCAGTCTCTTACCACGCGACTTAGCCGGCTCCCAAGTCGGCAGCAGTTTTCACTTACTTCCGGTTCCAGGATGCCCTGCGCAAGGCGCGTCTGAACCAGGCCTTCCGCTCGGTTCCGTAGGCCTAGTCACCTTGATAGTGCTTCCTTTTCTGTGTGTCCTATTAATGCCAGTCCGTTCCGGCGCATTAAAATATTTCCGTGTAGGAACAACAGGTTAAGAAAATACCGTTCCGAAAAGCCTTCTGGAGACTTCTGTACTTTCTCTCGCGAGCCTGGGCGTGGCGGTGGCGGCGGGGGTGGGGTGGGGTGGGGACGGAGACGTGTTCTGAAACGTGACAGCACCACCAGGTGAGTTCTTACGGGCCAGTAGTCGGCGCTGTACCTCTACGCCCAGGGCAGGACCCAAAGCGGTCTAGTGAGTTGCACCCGGTAGCCGAGTACTAGCGGAGATAGTTTTCCCGCCCAGTTTGTTTTCTCCTCTTTAGCAGTATGGAAGTTAGGGTGTATTTTCCCCCTGCCCTCCCCTCCCACCGCATTTCTGGGCACCACAGCCGGAGGCGGCGCGCGCGGGGAATGGGGCGGGGGTGGGTGGGTGCCTCTGCGCTTCCGAGTCCGCCTGGCGGCGTTCTGGCGAGAGCGCAAGCTGCTGCTTTCCGCTGGACTGAGCTTCTCAGCGTCTCCCCTGCTCGCCGGGCTCAGTGACCCACTCACCGGGAATTTGTAAATCCTAGGTGACCTAAGGAATGAAGTTGGGAGGCAGAGCTTCGCTGCTGCTCTTTCCGAGGAGCTCACGTGGGTTGCTGGGCCAGTACTCTTGCAGAGGGGAAAGGAATTGCGACTTCCTTGAGCTGGAAAAGGTTAGGCTTCCAAGATGTTTGGGAAATGACATTTTAACTCTCAGGAGCGGACTCTATTTATGAAGAGTGAGTAGATCCCTTATTGTTTGGCGTGAAGTCGCAACATTTAGTAAACATTAAGTGTTCTGTTCAATCTTGAGTAAATGAGTGCCGAAGGCCTAGTGGGCAGCGTGAGAGAACGGCGGTGAAAAAAAAGCAGACGTGGTTCCCGCTCTTTGGGAACTTGTGCTCTAGCAGGGGACAAGTGTTCACTGACTCTCGTAGAGATGGCAAATTATGATTGGGGTAAGTACTGTGAATGCATAAGCACATATTCCTGTGTTAGCCAGAGTTTAACACTGAAAACTCTCAACATAGGGTTTATGTCTCTTTTCATGACAGCTGCCTTTAAAAGGATTTGGGTATCCCTGCCCAAACTAGGGGAATTTCTGCTGTATTCAAGAGAGCTTAAATTTTGCCTCTTTCATCTGTTCTTTAACTTCCTTAGTAGTTATTTCCTAAGTTCCTCAATAGCACTTAATCAATTTCTGTGAATACTTAATTTCGATCATCTAGTGCACGATTACGTATCTTAGGTGCTATATAAAGCTGAGTGAGCGAGTAATAATTGCATACAGCTGCAAACATCTCAAAGGGAGATAACCCGAGTTGGAATTGATTTCAGGAACAATTAATTACACCTTTAATTTTATACATGTGGAAATAGAGATTTAGGGAGATAACAGAAGCAAATCCAACACAGACACCAGGAAAAGATTCTATGCTAGACTTTGACAGTTTGCCTCTTTAACATAAAAGAGTAAAGGTCTGGATATAATTCTGTTCTTTTCCAGAGGGTAGGTTTTTGGGTGGATGAAAAAACCCAGGAGCACAGATTAAATTGGAAGAAGATGGTAATAAAGAACTCTTCAAACTGGTCTTCAGAAGTATTGTTAGTGCTAGAGATATGAAAGAATTGTCTTTTTTTTTTTAAATAGGGATAGTGAGAGATAGAGAATATTATTTAGTTTTTCATAGCTTTTGTTGCTCCCAGAGATTGTTGTGTACATGGTGCTGGGGTCTGAACATGCATATGTCAGGCAAGCACTGTAACTACTGAGCCACCAGTTCAATCCAAGAACTGCCTTCTAATTGGAGAGCAATTCAAAGCTTAAGTTTACAGACATTGTATATGATGGTTTCAAAGTTGGAAGCTGAACTTCTGTTGCTGAAATTAATGGTGACATACACTTTTTTTTTTTTGCAGAAAACTATAGTGTCATTAGAACAATAATACACAATTTCAAAAAAGTCATATTTTGAACTAATCAATGTTTTAATAATAATAAAGCAAAAGCAGGCTGGGGATGTTGCTCAGTGCTTAAGTGCTCCTGGGTTCAATCCTGGTACCAAAAAAAAAGAAAAATTCATTTTGTTGACAATTTCTGCTGAATGGATAGATTTAAGATATCATAAGCCTATGCCAATTGAAAAGAAAAGCATTGAATCCCCAGAGATAATTAACAAATACTGAATAACATTTTGACATTTAGCTATTTGTGGCAACTACAATTTGTCATTAATTTGACTTTTTATTATTGTGATGTCTGACTCAGAAGTTAGAAAGCTACACATGATGAAGGCCAACAAGTTTCATTTTTGCCTTATTCTAAACAATTTAAGGGGTTTTCTTATTGCAAATGATAGGATTCTGTGAATGACAGATAATGTGATATTTAGGTAATTTCTTCAGGATACATATTCTGGTTGTTAAAAGCATTATCCCACAAGATTTGTTTAAACTGATCTCTGTTTCTTCCTGGACTATTGAAACAATAATGATATTTAACATTATGCCAGTTACTGTCATAAACTCTTGACAGTCAACCTTATGGAAAAAGTATATAATGATCTTTAATTTATACCTGAAGTAATGGAGGCACATAGAACTTAAATGATACAGTAAGGCTGCTAAGTGGAAGAACTAGATTTGGACTCACAGTACTGGGCATGGTGGCACACACCTGTAATCCTAGTGACTTGGGGTGGCACACACCTGTAATCCTAGTGACTTGGAAGGCTGAGGCAGGAGAATTGTAAATTTGTGGCTAGCCTTAGCAACGTAGTGAGACTCGGCTCAAAAGAATAAAAAGGCTTAGGGGATATAACTCTATGGTAAAGTGCCATTGTGTTCAATTCCTATTACCAAAACACACACACACCAGTCTTAGCCTCAGAGTCTGTTATGTTCTATAATTACTTGTACTGTACTGGCTTTCAAATAATCCTTTAATAGGTCTCCTAAATTTTAGTGTGTGGTACATTTGATCCAGCATTATTAGATGTATCTTCCTAGAATACTTTTTCTGTCACCCCACTCCCTGGTTCAAAAACTTTCGGTGACTCCCAGTTCCTATCATGATGAAGTTCACAGCATACGTGGTCATCCTAGAATTTTTTTTTTTTTTTGAGAGAGAGAAAGTTAATTTTTTTATTTTTTTCACCCGTTTTTCGTTTTGCCTTCACTTAACTTGTATTACGTTATTTGAAAAGTTATTTTTGGTAGCAGGGAGTTGGAGAGAATCTGGATGACCATCTCTGGAAGAGGAGATCAGTACAATGTCTCAGATGAACAGTATGATTTTAGGAACACAGGGTGACTGTAATTCTGATTTGTCCTGGACAGCCCTGTTAAACCTGTTATTCCAGTATAAGTTTTTCTTTTTTTCTTTTCTTTTTCTTTTTTTTTTTAGAGAGAGAAAGACAGAATCCATTTTATTTATTTATTCATCTGGTTTTAGTTCCTTCAACACTTAGTTGTATATGTGGTGCTGAGATTTGAACTCAGGTCCTTGTGCATGCCAGGCGAGTGTTCTAACTGTTGAGCTACTGCTCCAGTCCCCCAGTGTAATTCTTTTTTTAAAAAAATTTTTTTAGGGCTGGAGTGGTGGCTCAGTGGTTTCGGCACTTGCCTGGCAAGCACGAGGACCCAGGTTCAAACCCCAGCACCACGTACACAACTAAGTGTTGGAGCAAGGAAGGCCATGTGAAAAACTAAATAAAAAGTTGTTTCTCTCTCTTTTTTAAAGAGAGAGGGACAGTGATAGAAAGAGAGAATCAATTTTATTTAGTTTTTCATTTGGCTGTCATTGCTCTGACACTTTGTTGTGTATGTGGTGCTGGGGTTCGAACCTGCATCCTCGCACATGCCAGGAAAGCCCTGTAACTGTAACCACTGAGCTACTGCTCCAGCCCTATCCCTCTCACTTCAGAATAAAACAAAACAAAACAACAACAACAACAACAAAAAAAAAACCCCTCCATTTAACTGAGTATTCTTTTATGTAGGTAGTGAGCATTCAAAAACATTTTATTTATTTGAGGCTTCCTTTCATTCTATCCAGACATATTTTTGGCATGCATAATGAGAATAAGGAACTTTTAAAATAGCTGAATTCTTTTGGCTGCTAGAACAAAAACAAATTGGAACTCTGTCATAACCGGATACTAGTTTTACACTCGTCAAGGCACACTAAATTTTGCTGGTCTTGTATAAACACACACACACAAAAGGGACAAATTGCCAGACATGGTGGCATACACGTGTAATCCCTTGGGAGGCTAAGACAGGAGGATTGCTAGAGGCCAGGCTCAGCAACTTAGACCCTAAGGAACTGAGTGAGCCCCTGTCAAAAAAAAAAAAAAAAGGACAAATTAGTTTATCAGTTTGTTCTACTTAACTGACTTAAGAGCCATATGTGGACATTTTGATCACACAGAAACTGGTAAGATATCTGTTCATTCCATTAATGAGTATAGGCAGGGCCTCTTAGGTTTATATATATCAATTGTGCATAATTATGTTTGAATTATGTTATTTAAGTAGATAGTCATTTTTTCCTCTAGTGTCCGTAGCCAAATTCAGACTGAGTCTAAAGGTTATAGTTTCCAAGGTAGAAGCTAGATTGCATAAGAATCTTTCCTGGTGGATGTGGAGGGACATTGGAGACTTAGCCAGTCCAGGTAAATATGTTTCTGTACTCAGTTTAGTGTGTTTCTATACTACAGCATTTCAAAGCAGTAATATTTAACAGTACAGTTTATTTTGAGCTTCTATAGTTATCAGTAGAGGTTTTTAAAATTTTAAATTTCAAAGTAATTAATATTTAAAAGATGAAATATTTAATATACAGTCTTTTTTTTCTTTCTTTCTTTTTTTTTTTTTTTTTTTTTTTTTTTTTTTTTTTTTTGGTACCAGGGATGGAATCCAGGGGCACTTAACCCCTAAGCTATATCCCCAGCTTGTTATTTTTTTAATATTTTGTTTGAGACACGGTCTCGATAAGTTGCTTAGGAACTTGTTAAAGTGCTGAGGCTGGCTTTGAATTTGCCTCCCTCAGCCTCCTGAGCTGCTGGGATTATAGGATTGTGCCGAATGCCTGGCTTAATAAATGTTCCTATAAATTTAAGCTAATAGTAGAATGCATATTTACTTTTTATCCCAGCATTATAGACAAGGTTGGACTGACCGAAGTTGTCAAAAGAATTAGCTTTCTTTTTTTAAATGTTTAAAGAGGTATTAATAGTAAAAGTAATAATTTTATATGAGAGTATTCTTGGTGGTAATGGCTAGCAATTTATTTAGACAGTATACTCACAGAGACTCACTAAACTATTTCTTTGAACAAAAAAAGAAAGAATGATTATTTTTAGGTGTAAGAAAAAAAATGGACATGATGAAGTATAGTTGCATCTGCTTTCATTTCTGTCAGAAACTACTTACTCTGAGACCAATATGTAATAAAGTCTTTTTGCAAATAAGGCCTGTATCTATTTTAAGTCACAAAAGTGATCTAAAAGTGATTTGGAAGTAAGATGTGAAACTTCTACTGAAATGTGTGATAAATATTTGAACCTTTATACGTTCTTGTGTAAAAATGACTTGGTTTGGTAGACTTATTTATAATATGAAGAATTTAATAAAATTGTGATTTTGCTTTTCCTTCCCAACTCCAATCCAACTAAAAACTGTGAGATCATTTTCTAAATATTATTTTAATCATGAGGAAACTTATAGATACAATTATTTATATATTAATTACTAATCCAATTATAATTATAGCTTTGATGGTGAAGCTCTCAGGTGATTTTTTTTTCTAGTCACCCTCATTTTTCGTTCCTTTTTTTGGGTACCAGTGATTGAACCCAGAGGTGCTTAACCACTGAAAAACAAACAGATAAAAAAAATACAAAAAACTGAGCAAACAAACAAACAAACATGGACTGGGGATGTGACTCAGTGGTTGAGCATCTCTGGGTTTAATCTCGGTACTCTAAAGCAAAGCAAAGCCAAACAAGAAAATTTATATTTAGTATGGTTACTTATATAGTAAATACTGAGAAATAGCTGATCAAATGAGTTAAATTGAACTCTATTAAAATTAAATAAAGTTTTAGAATTTATTAAAAAACCTAAGAATTTAATAAGCTGTTTGCATAACTGACCTTTATATTTATTATTGATATTGAGAGATAAATTAGATGTTATGCTAAGAACAGTGGGGAGCTATGAGAGAGTTTTAGATGGGGAAAGATAGGAGAATTGATTAAAAGATGAAAAATTACAGGTAGAAAGCCACCAAGGAAGTGCAAAAGTCATCTAAGGATGCATTTTTTTCCTTAAGAGAGAGAGACAATGAGAGACAGGGAAAGAGAGAAGCAATTTTTATTTAGTTTTTCATGTGACTTTCATTCCTGTGACACTTTGTTGTGTATGTGGTGTTGGGGTTTGAACTCGTGTACTTGTGCATGTAAGGCTGGCACCGTAACCACTATGCCACTGCTCCAGCCCCCTTAAGGGTGCATTTTAATATTTAAACTGGGGCCTTGAAAATAAGGATATGAAAAAATATACCGATTAAGGGATGATATTATAGGACTTAATATCTGATTAAGCATGAGGAATGGAAGTTATAGTGACTCCCAGATTTTCTTGGACACCGGAGTGGATGATGTATTCTCCATTGAGATAGGAAACTCTGGAGGAAAGCGTTTAGCAGGGGGTGGGAAACAGGAAAATTTAAATTCTGGACATACCACATTTGAGGTGTCTGTGAAGATATTCAAGTGTCTAGATGCCATCTAGACAATTGGATATATGGGTTTAAAGTTTGGGAGAACTATCTGAACAGAGAGAAAGAGATTTTAGAGTTTTTCAAATTCAGATGGAACATAGGACCATATTTGATATTTAACTAAAAGCAAACAAAATAAGATTTTGGATTGTTTTTAATTAAGTAGCTAGCACAGTACTAGTAGCCCAAGAGTTTTATACTTGCCAATATAGTTTCTATCTCTGTTAGCTTTCAGTAACTACTGTAAAAAAATACCTGCGATAATCAACTTAAAAAGAGTAAAGGTTTTTTTGGCTCCCAGTTTCAGAGGTTCTAGTCATAATCAAATTGGCTCCATTGCCTTCTGGACTATGTGAGGCTGAAAATATTGGTGGGGAGTGCATGGCAGACTGCCTGATTACTTACTTCATAGAGGATAGAGGAGTGGGGAGAGAAAGGGGGAGAGAGAGAGAACAAGTGCATGAGCATTCACCCACTGACTCTAACTAGTCTCAACCACCACAGGCTTGCACCAAGCCTTTAAAACATGTATCTTTGGAGCACATTAATTCAAACAATAGCAATCTCCAAGTGTCAAATGAACAAGGGCTGGATTAATAAATAAGCTATATGCAATTAAATATGTAATTTAAACCTATTCAAGTTTAGGACTTCTAACTTTGTGAAACTAAATCTTGAAATATTATTGACTAGAAATATATTTGAATAAAGCATGTATGTATACATAATTCGTATTTTTGTCATCGCCAAGGTTTTTTTTGCAGCTGTGAATTACATGCCATGTACTAATTTTTTCTTATTTCATTCTCACAACATACCTCTGATAAGGGTGCTGTTATTCTTTTCTTTTCTTTCTTTTTTTAACAGATGAGGCTCAGAAATGTGAAGTAATTTGTCCAAGGTTGTTTAATTGGTGGTTGAACTCAAGTTAAATCACTGAGGTTTGTTTTCCTTTTTTTTTTTTTAAAGAGTGAAAGACAGAGAGAGAGAATAATTTTTTATTGAGTTTTTCACATGGCTTTCATTGCTCTGACACTTAGTTGTGAACGTGGGTGCTGGGTTTGAACCCATGTACTTTCGCATGGAGGGCAAGCGCCGTAACCGCTGAGCCACCTCTCCAGCCCTGAAGTTTGTTTTCTGAACTATTGAATTATATTAATATGGGGTTGGAGCGGTGGCTCAGTGATTACGGCGCTTGCCTGGCAAGCACAAGGACACGAGTTCAAACCCCAGCACCACGTACACAACAAAGTGTCTGAGGAATGAAAGTCACATGAAAAACTAAATAAAGATTGCTTCCCTCAAAAAAAAAAAAAAGAATTATATTAATATTAGTCTGTATGTTAAAACCGGTGAAAGACATGTAGGGCCTATAGACATGTATGTCTTCAGTGTGTATTGAAAAAATGAAATCCTCAGATTTATATAGATTTAAGGTTACTCAGATACATAGTATCATTTTTTAACCAGTATAATGTCATAAAATAGGTGAATTAGGGAGTGTTAGTCATGTTGTGCCTTTCCAGTTCTGTTTTGGGGATTAGGAAATCATGACTGTAAGTAGTTGTGTTTAGAGTATAGGCAAAAATCATAACGTATAATCAGAAATTGCTGTGCAGAGATTGGTTTGTTGTTTCTTCATTAATTTTGGGAAGATTTAATCCTTGCTTTTTACTTCTGATTTGATAAAATTGTTTGTTTACTATAAATTACTTTTCTTCCAGTTTATTTTTGTCTACCCTGATTGTCATATCAGAACATTATTTCATACTGTGATTACTAACTACTGTAATTAATGTTCTAATATGTAGCATTTAAGATAACAGTGGATGCATTTCAGAGAAATGTAAACCACTAGTAATATTCTGATATTATGTTTAAAAGCTTAGTTCAAGTTACTAATGAACTAAACTGAATGAAAGTATTAATTAAACAAGTGTACATTATAGTCATCTACATAAAATCCCTAGTCCACAACCATATTATATAATAATTCCAAATTTGAGGCTGGGGAATGTGGCTCAATAGTAGAGTGCTTGCCTACTATAAACAAGGCCCTGGCCTCAATCCTCAATAAAACCTTAAGAAGGCAAACATACAAACAATAATAATAATGCCAAAGTTACATCTATGTGAAATATTTCAGTTTTCCATAGCACACAGCACTGTGTTAAGTGGTTAAGGGAAAGCATATATGAACATAGTGTATATATAGTCTCTGGTCTTAAATTGATGTATTGAAATTTATTTCCTTAAATGGACACATTTTCTCTTGCCTCCAAATTGTCAGTGATGTTATAGTCTCTACCTAGAACACATTCATGCTTTTTTTTTTTTTTTTTTTTGCCAAACTTCTATTCATCTTACAGTTTCAGTCTACACATCATTTACTCCCAGAGGAGTTGACCCTGTCTACCCCTCCCTACCATCTGTGCTTCTGTGGTACAACATACCTCATCGTCACAAAAATGTAAATATTACTGAGTAACTGTATTTATTACTGAGTATAATGTATTTGCATCTGAAGGACATACATATTTTATTCACTTGTATTCCTGCTGTGAAGAGTAAATGCCAACATGCACTTGCTCTTTGAAAGAACAAATGAGTGAAAAACCATCTGAATTAAGGACCAGGAAATCGTCTTTAGCTTTATAGACCACATTACACATTTGCTGTAATGGAAATTTTATTTTAATTTGAATTAAAGAGAAATTCTTTGAAGTAAAAAAAAAATGTGGTTGCCGCAGCAATACAAATAAATTATGAGTCAGAAAGATTGATTTCCTATTGATGTATTAATTTCCTATTTTACCACAAACTTTTACCACAAACTAATTTACCACAAACTTGGTGGCTTAAAACAACATATTCATTTCTCTTTATACCACTATAGGTTAGAAGCCTGATATCATCTCTTTGGGTTAAAATCAAGTTTTCAGCAGGACTGTGTTCCTCCTGAAGTCTCTAGGGAATAATCTGTTCCATGCCTTTTCTAACTGCTAAAGGCTGCCTACATTCCCTACTCCTGGTTTCTTTCTTCTCCTTCAAAGCTAGCAATGACTCTCCTGTTTCTTTTCACTTTTAAGGATCCTTGCGATTATGTTAAGCCCACCTAGATAATCCAGGATAATCTCATCTGCAGGTCAGTTGGTTAGTAATCTTAATTCTATCTGTAACCTAAATTCTCCTCTGCCATGTAATGTAACATATTTACAGGTTTTGAGAATTAGGATGTGGAGATCTTTGATGAGTCATTATTCTGCCTACTATAGTAGATTTGTTTTTATGCCTATATGAATGAAGATTTTATCTTAATATAAAGAATAATAGTTACAGATACTAAAATAATTTATTTTTAGTTATTTATTTCTTGGAGCTTTGTTGTTATACATGGTGGTTGGGTCCATCCCGACAAACTCTACATGCATGGAAATCAATTTCAGTTCATGATCCACTACTTTTTCTTCTTCTTTTTCCCTCCCATCCTTTCTCTTCTCTCCCATTCTTCTTACTTTACTTCATTAGACTTGTTTGGCTTGTCTGTTAATTTATATTTGATTGGTTCTCTATGTTATCCTATCCTTCCTTCTCCCTTTCCTTTATTTTACTCTAGCTTCTGCATATGAAAGAAATTATTTGACCTTAGAGTTTCTGAGTTTGGCTAATTTCACTTAGCATGATGTTCTCCATATCCATCCATTTGTTTATATGTTGTAGTGATGTTCTAGATGCTTTACACTTATAATTTGGTTCCCATTAATGTTGTGAAGTATATACTATAGCCATGCCATTTTAGTTGGAAGGCTGAGTAGACCTGTCTCTTAAGACATCAGTGGAGTAGAGGAAGGGAATTGAGGGGGAGGGAGGAAAGACAGGATAAGGGAAGAATAGTGAAATGTATCTGACTTGACTTTCCTATGTACATATAGGAATATACCACAGTGAATCTCACCATTAAATATATATACACAAGATATTAATTAAAAAACCTGCAAGTAAATAGCAGAAAGATCATAGAGGAAAGGGAACAGGGGGAAGGAGAAAGAGAGGGAAACGGAAAGGACTAGGAACTGAATTAGAATAAATTATTTGCCATGGTTTTATAATATGTCAAAATGAATCCAATGGTATGTAAACTAAAAAGAACCAATAAAATGCTCTAGGACGAAAAAGACATATTTGTAGTTGCATCCAACATTTTAAAAATAATTAACTCAATATTCTCCACCACAGATTTGCATTTTCTCCTTGTTATTAAGGAAGATGGATTTAATATGGCACATACATTCTAAATCACTAAAAGTTATATAAACACTCTACGTAGAAGAGTTAGAACAAGAAAAATTTTATTTTTTCACTTATTTTCCCAAGTAATGTCCCGCATGCGATATGTATATACATTTTGGGGTTTGAGCCCAGGGCCTCACCCATGCTGGATGTACACTCTACCACTGAACCATACTGCCAGCTCTATAGTTTTCTTTTGGTGTCTCTTCACATTCTTTTCTTGGGTGCTGCTTGATACTGCTCTTTCTGATTCTCTCTCTTCATCTAGAGAGCATTTATTATAGGAGAAAATTATATACATGTGAAGGAAAGTGATAAAAATGTAAAATAATATGCTAATCTGTATATAGTGGTATGTGTAGATATAAGATAAATTTATTAGCAATTAAGAAATTAGAATAAAGGAATGAACTGAATGGGATGACATAAAGCAGGGGCTTACTAGAATTAAAGGTTTTAAGATTTTTGATAAGAATTGATTGGAAAGAAAGATAAAGAAATTTATGGTAAGGAAATTGACAGAATAAAAAGATTCTAAAACAGGAATTAGCAAATCATATACAACAGGAAAAGGAAAGCAGACATTTATTATAGCAGAAGCCTCTCCCAAAAATAGATTAGAAGTTTCTTTAAAGCAAAGAAGGATTATACTGCTAGAGTTCATGAAATATTCATGTTATCATTGTTTGAGGGGCTTCCTGGGAACCTTGTTTATTATTGCCTCTCCAGAGAAATGATCATGAAATATAAACCTAGTTTTTTGAATTTTTCAAAGTAGGTCATTTGTAAAATTAGGAACTGTCTACAAGGTTGTGAGGGCGAGGGGGAAAGGGCTTTGTGTGATGGTCAAATAACTGACATGTATTATCCCAAGTAGCGGTTATGAAAAGCCACTGCAGGTGCAGGTTTATTTAAAAACAGACCACAGCACAGGTGCAATTCTCCTTTTAAACAATTAACCACAAAATACTGCCCTAAGAGTCTATGTGGAAAGCTTCTGGGGGAAAAAAAACAATTCAGCTCTTTTGAGTTAATTTTTTAATTTTTAGAAAGTTTGGGATAAAGTTTCTTCCTCTTGGTTTGAGTTCTTTCTAAATTTAGTTTTTGCCTACTTATATAGCTAAATATAAGTTTTACATATACTATATTGGATCAAGATCAGTATTATAATCTCTGCATGCAAGAACCAAAGTGTTTAGGGTTTTAAAATAGCCAATTAGAAGAAATTTCTCCATATAATTGTGAAAAAATAGCCTTGATGGCTTTTGGTATTGCAGGAGGTACAAAAGACTGGGAGTTAGACCTTGATTTCATCTTTAGCTTTAGAATGACTAAGATTGATCCTAAAACAACAACAATAAAAGTAGATTCTAATGTTGGACAATTTAAGTAGAAGAAGGTTACTCTACAAGTGCATGGTATCATCTATAATGGTTCTCTGCCTCCAATCATACTCTGCTGTATGGAGTTTTCTTTCTTGCTTCTTGACTTGTGTAGAAGGAAAAATAACAGGTTGTCTGATATCTTTATTTCCACATTGGAGTGGAAACTGGAATAGAATAATTAGCCTAGCCTGCACAGACTTCTGACTTAACAGAGCTCTAGACATAATCAATTTATATTGTTTTAAACCACTTAATCTGTGGTGATTTGTTAGGCTAGCATAGACTCCTCGTTTGTTCCTGTTTCAGCCTAGATAAACTTCTTCAGAGAGTTCTTTCCTAAGTATGTTCTAAAAAGTAGACTACCCCAACATTACTTCACATGATCCCATCACATTACTTTATTAATTTCATGGCATTTCTCACAGACTGATTATTTATTTCACTATTTTTTTTCCTTGTCTCTTTCCTACTACAGTATAATCTCTGGGAAAGGAAGGCCTGGTTGATCATTGTGGTTACTGTACCTTAGCATCAAGAGCATAATATGTCAGCCACATATTCAGTAATATTTGTTAAAAATAATTTTTGATATAAATGGGATGTTGGAGACATGGTAAACTATGATATGTTGACATAATGGAATATTGCACAACTATTTCAAAGGTAAATATTTTCTATATCAATTTTTGGAAATTGGTATATGAAATATACAAATGACCAAAAAGGAACACAAAATAGTTTTTTTGATATTGACTCATTGTTTTACTTTTTTATGAATATACATGGATAAAAGATAATATCAAATACCCATATCCTTCTATTCAGCTTAAGAAATAAAACATTACAAATATGGTTAGCGTTGCTTGTGTACTTCTTAACATTATTAAGCATATTTTAAAACTTTTGTTGATAATGATTTGGATAAATTAGATTGCTCTTATAGATTTGGAGAGAAAGTACCCTATGTGAAGGAGTTTGGGTAGAATCTTGGTAGGGAGGATGGATTGCCAGTCACATCAAGGGCTTTAGCTCAGTTTTGTCATAGAAAAGCTTCGACTTTATCCTGTTATAACCTTATGCATGACCAATGTGTGAAACTCTAGAATATTTGGAGATTTTTAGTTTGTTCAATATTATACTGAAAACAAATATCCATTATATGTGAACCTATACATATAATGAGTTTTCTACTTTCAAATGCTTTGGCTTGCTTCACTTCTCTTGGGGATCATTTTTGCTATTGTCCTGTGGTGGTCGAAGATCTGTCTTCCAGTGATAATAGACTCTTCCTTCAGTTGATTTCTCTGGGTTGATTCAAGTTAATTTTGTGTTTTCTGTTGTGTCAAAATTATAGAAGGTAGAATCCTAGTATACATGAACAAATTATAAATGCTTTGTTTCTGAGATCATTTAACACATTTTGGAAGTTGCATTTGTGTATCAGTTTTCTCCCACATCTTTCTTGTGAGAGTATAAGTTAATTCTGGGTTTTTGACATGGTTATGTGTTCCTGGTTCTAAAACTACACATGAAATTTTTCTCTAACAGACTGTAAGCATTTCAGATATAAAATCTTTATGTCAAGTACACACCTTACAGTCTTCTTTTAAAATTATTTTTTTGGGGGCTGTAGCAGTGACTCAGCGGTTATGGTGTTTGCCTGGCATGTGTGGGGATGTGAGTTTGAACCCCAGCACCACGTACACAATGAAATGTTGGAGTAACAAGGGTCGCATGAAAAATTAAATAAAATTGATTCTGTCTTTCTTCCTCTCCCTCACTGTCCCTCTCTCTTTAAAAAAGAAAAGTTATTTTTTTTCTCCTCTAGAAACAATAGAGACTTTGGAGTCTATTCATGAAAATGCTAAGAAAATGAAAGAAGATAATTTTCAGAGAGATTCAGGATTGATGACTCTCATTTCATTTATCCTTTATGATAATACTAGTAATACATTCAAATATATTTGGGGATTTGTGCACAAATATATATTTCTTTTATGGGACTTTTGGAAACACTAAGAAGTTACTTCTGAAATCTGAGAGACTTCTAGATTCTTGGAATTTATAGATTGACATTTAATTCTAGGTTTAATGTGGACTGCATTTTTTTCTGACTTTTTTTGCGGGGAAGAGTGATTGGGCAGTTCTGTTCATTATCAAAGCATGTTCTTCATTTCAAGTTCAAGGACAAATGAGAAATATGTGTTACTACATTAAATGCAGAATTTAATCTATTAAAAGGAAAATCAAGAGACTTCAGTTACATCTTATATGTGAAGCCAAGAAGGTTATTGAAAATATCATCCTCATCCACAATGTAGCATATTCTTTACCCCCCCCCCCCCAAGAATCCAAATAACACTTATACAATCATTTTATTCTGGAAAATTCATAATCTAAGCATTTATATTGCTTGTAGCAGCAAAATATAGAAGAATCAAGTGCCTGGGGTCTGGGCAATGTGGGGATAATTCTGGTTCAAGAACAAATGCATATCATATTGTTACTTTATATGCATTTATGATTGTACAATAACTCAACTCCTTAATAAAAAGTAAAAAAAATCATACTTGGGCTGTAGTGGTGGCTTGGTGTGGTTACTGTGCTTGCTTGGCTTGTGTAAGCATGTGGGTTAAAACCACAGCACCACATACACAATGAAGTGTAGGAGCAATGAAAGCCAAATGAAAAACTATATAAAATTGATTCTCTCTTTCTTGCTCTCTTTCTCTTGCTGTCCCTCTCTGTCTTAAAAAAATGTTTTTCTTTTAAGTGTTTATGTGGCAAAATGACAGGCTTCTATGAAGTCTCTTTTATGTTAGAGAAAATTTTTAAGGGGAGAAATCAGATGATATTAAAGATAGAGGCTGAAGCAAAGACTTTTTGTAATGATAAGTGTTCATACTATTGTTATGGATGAAACAGGTGTTGGATTCCAGTCTGCATGGCAGTAAAAATATATTAGTTAACTAAGAAATGGATTACCATACCAAAAATGTGCTTATTAACAGATTGTTGTTAGCTTATAGATAGGACCTTATTTTTTATTATTTTTTTAATAGATGGATATAGAGATACAATTGAGGGGGAAACATCAAACATTCAAGAACCAATGTATATATACTTAGTTTTCAAGGGCTAATGCCATATCATGGATGCCCAGCTTGGGTTCCCCCAGAAGAACTGTTTCCCCCAGAAGAACTCCTAAGTTAAATGGATATCTCGTGGAGGACAGAGATCTCCTTCTGAGATGATTCCTCCATATTCCCACCCTCCAATCTCCTAGGAGTTCTTCCTTCACCCTCCCCTCTCCCCATCCCCCTCCCTAAGCCTCCAAGTAACCTAGGGAGCCATCCCCCGTATTGCGTTGAGAATCATACAATTTGAAGTTATTGTTAGCTTAGCTGTCTAACCTACTGCTTCCCCATGTATTCTAGCTTCCACAGATGAGAGATACCATTCGGCCCTTGAATCTCTGAGATTGGGATACTTCACTGAGCATAATTCTTTCCATTTCCATCCATTTGGCTGCAAAAGCCATAACATCACCTTCTGTAATGGCTGAGTAGTATTCCATTGTATATAAGTACCAAAGTTTTTGTATCTACTCATCGAGTGAGGGGCATCTGGGTTGGTTCCATAATCTAGCTATAGTAAATTGAGCTACTATAAACATTGATGAAGCCACATCACTATAATATGCTGATTCTAACTCTTTTGGGAAAATACCCAGGAGAGGGATAGCTGGTTCATAAGGTGGATCCATCCTTAATTTTCTGAGGATTTTCCACACTGCTTTCCATTATGCTCCATTGAGGATAATGTTGGCTATGGGTCTGTTGTAAATGTATCTGACATAGTTAAAGTATCTTCCCTTGATCCCTATCTTTTCCAAAGTTTTGAGCATAAAGTAGTGTTGAATGTTATCAAATGGCTTCTCTGCGTCAATTGAGATGATTATATGATTTTTGTTTTTAATTCTGTTTATGTGGTGAATTACATCAATTGATTTGCGTATGTTGAACCAACCTTGTTTTCCTGGAATGAAGCCCACTTGATCATAATGTATTATCTTTTTTTTTTTTTAAAAGAGAGGGACAATGAGAGAGAGAGAAAGACAGAATCAATTTTTTATTTAGTTGTTCATGGACTTTGGTTGCTCAGACACTTTATTGTGTACGTGGTGCTAGAGTTTGAACCCATGTACTCGTGCATACAAGGCAAGTGTAACCGCTGAGCCACCGCTTCAGCCCATGTATTATCTTTAATGTGCTTTTGTATTTGATTAGCTAAAATTTTATTAAGAATTTTTGCATCAATGTTCATCAGGGAAATTGGTCTGTAATTTTCTTTTCTTGACATATCTTTGTTGGGTTGTAGAATCAGTGTAATATTTGCTTCATAAAAAGTGTTTGGAAGTGTTCCCACTCTATCAATTTCCTGGAAGAGCTTGTAGAGGATCGCTGTTAGTTCTGTGAAGGCTTGGTAGAATTCTGCCTTATAACCATCCGGACCTGGGCTTTTCTTTTTTGGGAGAACTTTGTTTACTGCTTCAATTTCACTAACTGTGATAGGTTGGTTTAGATTTTCAATGTCCTTCTGTGTTAAAGAAGGGATGTCATGTGTGTCCAAGAACCTGTCCATGTCCTCCAGGTTATCAAACTCAGCAGAGTATAAATTTTTCAAGATAGGTTCTGATAATCTTCTGGGTCTTGGATGAGTCTGTGGTGATATCTCCATTTTCATCTTTGATTTTGTTGATTTGCTTCATTTTGTTCTTTCTTTTGGTGAGGTTGGCAAAGGGTCTGTCAATTTTGTTTATTTTTTTCAAAGAACCAACTCTTAGTTTTGTTAATCGTTTGTATAATTTTTTTTATTCTCAGTTTCGTTGATTTCAGCTCTGATTTTGGTAATTTCCTGTCTTCTGTTAGCTTTGGGGTTGGACTGTTCCTCCTTTTGTAGTTGTTTGAGTTGAAGCATAAGGCTGTTTATCTGATCTCTTTCTAGATTTTTGATGTATGCACTCAATGCTATAAATTTACCTCTTAAGAATGCCTTCATATTGTCCCAGAGGATTTGGTATGTTGTTTCCTCATTCTCATTCAATTCCAAGAACTTCTTAATTTCTGCCCTCATTTCCTCTTTTACCCATCCTTCATTTAAGAGGTAATTATTCAATTTCCAAGTATTTGAGTAGTTTCTGTTGTTTCTTTTATTGTTGATTGCTAAGATCATAGCATTATGATCTGATAGAGTACATGGGATTGTATCCACTTTTTCATATTTGTTATGATTATTCTGGTGAACTAGGATGTGGTCTATTTTAGATAAGGATCCATGAGCCGCTGAGAGGAAGGTAAATTCAGCTGTCTTAGGATGGAATATTCTGTAGATGTCTGTTAAGCCCGATTGATTAATAGAGTTGTTCAGATTGGAGATGTTTTTATTAATTTTTTATTTTGATGATCTGTCTAGAGTTGACAATGGTGTGTTGAAGTCCCCCAGAATTATTGTGTTGAGATCAATGAGGGGGTTATTGTCCTAAAGTATTTTTTCCATATATTTTGGGGGGTTATAATTGGGAGCATAAATGTTAATTATCGTTATATCTTCTTGATGGACTGTTACTTTTAGTATGATAAAGTGACCCTCTTTGTCCTTTCTGACTAATTTTAGTTGGAAATTGATTTTATCTGAAATTGGAATCGCCATGCCAGCTTGTTTTTTTGGGCCGCAGACCTGGTAGACATTTTGCCATCCTTTCACTTTCAGCTTGTGTCTGTTTTTGGTGTCAAATGTGTCTCTTGCAGGCAACATATTGTTGGATTTTGTTTTTTGATCCAGTGGGCCAGTCTGTATCTTTTAATTGGGGCATTGGGTCCATTCACATTCAAATTTAGAATAGATATGGGAGGCCGAGTCTCTGACTTTGTATCAATTACAGAGTTTTGAGTCATCTTGGAAGTCAGTTTGTGTATAATATGATTATTGACTCATCCTTGTTTAAGTATTTAGGATATCATTGGCATTTTCTTCTGCATGGAGAACATCCTTGAGAATGTTTTGTAGTGCAGGATTTGTGTTCATGTATCTTGCTAGCTTGAGTTTATTATTGAAGTATTTAATTTCCTCATCACATTTGAAGCTGAGTTTTGCTGGGTATATTATCTTTGGGTGGAAGTTGTTACTTTTTAACACTTGAAAGATATTGTTCCAAGCTCTTCTGGCCTTCATTGTTTGCTCTGAAAAATCCATAGTGATCTGAATTGATTTGCCTCTGAATGTGATTTGGGGCTTTTCTCTAGCAGCTTTTAGGATTCTCTCTTTAATTTCTCTGTTTTTTACTTTGTATATGATACATCTTGGTGAGTTTCTCAATTGATTAGGTCTATTTGGTGTTCTATAAGCATCTTGGATGTGATATTCTGGATCAATAGTAAAATGAGGGAAGTTCTCACTTATGATTTCGCTTAAAAGGTCCTTGAAGCCTCTTGTTTACTGTTCGGAGTTTTCCTCCAGGCCAATGATTCTCAGATTATTATGCCTCATCTCATCAAATATTACTTGGAAGTTCTGATTATGTAATATAAGCTGTTTATCCTGTTAATCTTCTTTGAATTCTACATTATTTAGCTGATCCTCACTGTCTGATACTTGTTCTTCAAGAGCTGAAGTTCTATTTTCAGTGGAGTATGCTCTGGTGTTGGTATCTTCCAGTGAAGATTTGAATTCGTTAACCATATTTTCCAGTCCTGATAGCTCTGCTACATCCCTTTTCAGAATGTCTATTTCTTTGTATAGCTGATCTTTCATCTCATGGAATCGTTCCCTTATTTCCCTGTAGAAGTTGTCTCTCATCTCTTGAAATTGCTCTCTGATCTCTTTCCTTATTTCATCTCTCAACTCTTTGATTGCATTACTAATCATAATGTTGATACAATGTCTTTGGTTTTCATCTAGGGCCCCGGTTATGGGATCCTTGGGTGGAGAGCTGTGGGGTTGAGGAGGAGAGTTATTTTCCCTTTTCCTCATTTTCTTAGTCAGAGAGCATGTCTTGTACTTCAAGCTTGTTACTCTTGGTGGAGTAATTGGAGCTTCTTATGGCTTTGCTTCATTGTCATGGGTTTCTTTGAGAGAGCTCTCACAATATATTATGATAGCAAGCCAGTACCCGTTTTGAAGCGTGTCTATTTTTTCAGATAGTGGGTCTCTCTGAAAGTGGGGAGAAGGAATGACTAGGAAGTCAAGGAGGTGAATTGGGGAGGTATAAAATCATACCTGCCTTAAAGAGGAACAAGGGATTAGGGACAGTAGGTTATTCTATTAGGACTAAGGAAAACATAGAAATGGGGTGCAGTTAGGGTAAAGACTTTGGATGAGGATGAGAGAAAAATGCTTTTATTTAGGGATTACCAGAGTACAGAGCAGGAAGAGGTTAGTATGGGGCATGGTTATCTTCACTCCCCAGAGGCTGAGGCTATTTTGCTACCATGAAATGTTTTCCTGATTGAAACCCAATGTTATAGGGATAGCAGTAGGGTTCAAGAAGACCTAGATAAAGTAGGAGCCAATCACCAATACATACACATGGATAAATATTTACATCTACCAACACCAAACTCAGTATTAATTGTAAAGCAAGAAAGGAAAAAAAAACCCACAGTAATGTTAAAAATTTAAAAATATTATATTCCAGCCGGATCCCTGTTTTTTTAAAAAAAGAAAAAAAAAACCCAAGAGGTAAAAAAAAAAACACCAAAACTTGTTGGTAAAGTTCTGAGTTTTTCTGCCCCCTAGGTCAGCGAGTATGTACCATGGGCAGATGTGTTCAAATCTGTCTTCTAGCTGGGGGTTCTTCGCACAGAACTTGTCGGGGGAGAAGCAGATTGGTTAAGTCCAGTGACCTGGTTTTTCTTAGAGGTTCTCCTCAAAATTTTCTGTTGCAAAGGGGTATTCAGCTTCCCCTGGGCTGTAATCCTGAGATGATTGCTTTCTGCCTATACATACTCTAGAATTTCTTGGGCCTGGGGCTCAGAAATTGTAGACAATCTAGTTGATCCTAGTGTAGATGTGTGGGTCTCTGACTGATCCCAGGTGAGTGGCCAGTCTGAAACTTGCTTCCTCAGTATCACTGGTGACCCACTCTGTGTTTCTTGTGATCTTCAGAAGTCCCAAGAGCTGCTCTGTGGGGTTGACTGAAACCCGCGAAAGATGGTCCAGATTGTGCCAGTGCTTATGTGGTTCTCAGTTGCAAGCACTAGGGGGCGCCCACCTGAAGAAGTGAAGGCCTATGTAGCCTTGGCTATGCAAGGGGCTCAGATGCTAAGGGGAAGCACATGTTGCCCATATAGTCAAAGTTTCTTGAGGCAGATATCAAACAGAGGCTGAAGCAGAGGATCCCCTATTAGAACGATGTGACCTGCTGCAGCAAGCTCTGTTCACAGGCTCCTCCTATTTGGGCGTGTAGGGGGCAGGCAGAAGTTCGCCAACTGAGAGGTTTTCGAGCTGGAGAGGGGATTGGCAGTTCCATACAGCCCTCAGGGCAGATGGCCAGTTGAGGGGGGGTGGTAACTTCTCTTTCTGTTCGTGGGGGCTGAGGCCCCAAGTTGCTGCTGAGCGACCCGCCCCGCTCTCGTATGCTGGTGCGAGCACTTCTGTTAAAGGACTTTAAAATCAGCTCTTGTAAACAGTGGGCATGGGTGGAGAATAACTGTCTACTGTCATTGAGTTAAAGATCTTGTGCCGAATCCCCTCCTTCCTGAGCTCCATGGGCAGCTACTGGAGGTGGAGAGGGAACTCCCAGCACCACACAGTCCCTTTGGGAAAGGGCCCAATCTTGGGGCGATAGATTCTGGTTTTCTGACCATGGCGGGTGAGGAGCCAAGACTATTTTTTGCTGAGCAACCCGCCCCACCCTCAGGGAAACGTCACAATGGGGAGCTGGATGCTGTGGCTCGGGCAAACAGCTGTAATTTCGCTAATGTGAGCAATTAATTCCCAGTGGTTTATACAAGATCGTGTAAATTAAGACCAGTCAGATCAGGGAGTTCACAGCTGGCCGGGTTAGGGTACTTGGTTAGGAAACTTGCTCCATTTCCACCCCTCTAGAGTAGCTCCCCTTCCCCTGGGTGTGGGGCAGGTTGCCACAGGCTCCACTAAGATCTCCTTTATATTCTTAATGGACCACATTATTCCTTTGGAGTAAAAAAATTAGCAGGGGGTAATATTCCCCCACACTGGGAACTTTGTCCTACCGTGGGAATGAGTGCTCTCCTGCAGTGTGAGGTGATTTTTGGGAGCATCTCGGAGTCACTGTAGGTGGGGTGGATGCCATCTTCTGGGCCGCCAGGACCTTATTTTTTTAATTTTAAGAGAGACAGAATCAGTTTTATTTATTTTTCCATCTGACCTTTGTTTCTCTGACACTTAGTTGTGTATATGGTGCTGGGGTTTGAACCTGGTTCCTTGTGCATGCCAGGCAAGGGCTCTAACCTCTAAGCTACTGCTCCAGCCCCACATAAGTAGTTTTTTGAGGAAACTTCATACTGATTTCCATAGTGGCTGTATCAATTTATATTCCCACCAACAGTGTATAAGAATTCCCTTTTCCCATACCCTCACCAGCATATATTGTTTTTTATATTTTTTGATGATTGCCATTCTGACTGGGGTGGGATGGAATCTCAGTATAGTTTCAATTTGCATTTCCATGATGGCTAGAGATGTTGCATATATTTTCATTTGATTTTGGCCATTTGAACTTCTTTTGATTAGTGCCTGTTCAGTTCATCTGCCCACTTATTGAATGGGTTATTTATTTTTAGTGTTGGTAATTTTGAGGTCTTTATATATTGTGGATATTAATTCTCCGTTGGAAGAGTAGCTGGCAAAGATGTTCTCCCATTCTGTAGGCTCTCTTTTTCACACTGTTGTTTCCTTTGCTGTGCAGAAGGTTTTTAATTTTACACCACCCTATTTATTGATTCTTTCTATTAATTCCCAGGCTTAGAGGGATCCTATTCAGGAAAGCATTGTCTGAACCTATAAGTTGAAGTGTTTCCCTATGTTTTCTTTTTTCTTTCTTTCTTTTTTTTTAAGAGAGAAGGACAGTGAGAGAGAGAGAGAGAGAGAGAGAGAAAATCAATTTTTATTGAGTTTTTCGCATGGCTTTCATTGTTCTGACACTTAGCTGTGTATGTAGGTGCTGGGGTTTGAACCTCTGTACTTGCACAAGCTGCTCAAGCACCGTAACTGCTGAGCCTCTGCTCCAGCCCTCCATGTTTTCTTTTAGCAGTTGCAAAGTTTTCAGTCTTATATCTATTTCTTTGATCCATTTTAACTTTACTTTTGTATAGGGTGAGAGATAGAGATCTAGTCTTATTTTACATCTGGATATCCTGTTTTCCCAGAACCATTTGTTAAAAAGGCTATCTTCTCTATTGTATGTTTTTGGCTTCTTTGTCAAGAATCAGGTGACTGTAGCTGTATGGTTTTGTTTTTGTGTCTTTTATTGTATTTCATAGCTCTGTATATCTTTTTTTTAAGAGAGGGACAGAGAGAGAGAGAGAGAGAGAGAGAATCAATTTTATTTAGTTTTTCATGTGCTTTCATTGCTCTCATATTTCATTGTGTATGTGGTGCTGGTTCAAACTCATGTTCTCACACATGCCAGATAAGTGCTGTAACTAATGAGCCACCGCTGTAGTTCCCTTTATATCTGTTTTTATGCCAGTATCATTCTGTTTTTGTTTCTATGGTGCTGTAGTATAATTTGAAATTGGGTATTGTGATGCATCTGGTATTGCTCTTTTTCTTCAGAATTGTGTTGGATCATCTGGGTCTTTTGTTCATTTGTATAAATTTTAGGATTGTTTTTTCTAGTTCTCTGAAGACTGTCATTAGTATTTTGATGGGAATTATATTGAATCTATAGATTGCTTTTGATAATATGGCCATTTTAATAATATTAATTCAATTCATGAACTTGGAGGTCTGTCTTCTGGTGTTTTCTGTTTCTTTTTTCAGCATAGAAACACTTATTTTATTTTACTTTTTGGTACCAGGAATTGAACCTAGGGGTGCTTAACCACTGAGCAATAGTCCCAGCCCTTTTTATTTATTTTTTTTATTGAGACTGGGTCTTGCTAAGTTGCTTAGGGCCTCGCTGAGTTTCTGAGGCTGGTTTTAAATTTGTGTTCCTCCTGCCTCAGCCTCCTGAGCTTCTGGGACTACAGGCGTGCGCCACTATGCCCAGCAGAAACACTTATTTTTAAAAAGGAGGTTTTTGTTGTTTATACACTTAACTGAAGCCAATAGTATAACATGATTGCCAAAAAAGAGACACTATCATTTTAAGTGGTATTTATTAACAAATGTGTTTTGTGCTTCTGTGTTTTGTGCTGTTTGGATAAAAACTTGACTGTTGTATACATATCTAAACACTACAGTTTAAAAGGGATGTTAACAATAGAGTGCCTGTCTAAAAAGGGTTTAATATTTGTTAGAGGACTTAAATATAGATGGAGACTTTCAATTCTTTGTTAAAATGTTCTCTATCTTTTATCCAATCAATATGTTTTAGATATTACTTTGCTTGTTTTTGGAAACATAAGTGAGCAACAAGGCAATACTACTCTCAAGGAACCTGTATTTCAATAAGTAGGACTCAGATACCAAATAAGTCACATTAGGATTTCAAATAATGATAAATACCATGAAAAATTTTTTAAAAATACCATGAAAAAAGTAAAATAGGTAATATGACAGTGACTGGTGATTAGTTGGGGTGATAACAACCAAGAATGTTCTCTCTAAGGCAGTGGGATTTTACTTGATATTTGAATGATTATAAGGTACTAGCCATGCAAGGATGTGGAAAGAGTTCCAAACAGAGGGACTAGAAAGCACAAAGGTCCTGAGTAAAAGATTGTGAATGATGAATGGAAACATCAGATAGGTTAATGAATTTGAATTTATTCAAGTCTATTTTTATTTTTTTAAAGAGAGAGAAAGTGAAAATCAATTTTATTTATTTTTTCATCTGGCCTTTGCTTTGCTGACACTTAGTTGTGTATGTGGTGCTGGCGTTCAAACCCAGGTCCTTGTGCAGGCCGAGCACGCACTGTAACAGCTGAGCCACTGCTCCAGCCCTCAAATCTGTTTTTAAGTCTAGGTTAGTGTGAAAGTTCTCAAACTCACGTTTAACTTCAAGTCTCCAACCTCCAGTCTCAAGTAAGAGGAAGTAAAAGTCCAGCTTTGTCTTCCCATTTTTAAAAAATCTGACGAAATTTATGAAACATGGTTTTTAAAGACACTGGGCAACAAAAGAGTGATTTCTAAGACAGGAAATAAATAAGGTGACTACTACTATTGCCCCAACTTATTACCTTGGAGAAAGTTTCCAGGTCATGACTTCATTGGTGAATTCTGCCAGACATTTAAGGAAAAAGTAATATCAATTTCACACAAACTACTCCAGAAAATCAAAGAGGAGGAAACACTTCTAAACTAATTCTTTTGGGCCAGTGTTATTATAATAACAAAGTCCTGCAAATTTATTGCAAGAATATTTCTAATCAGTATTCCTTATGATAGAAAATTTTAGTAAATCAAATCCAACAACTTATAAGAAGGGTATTATATCATGATTAAGTGGCATTTATTCCAGGAATAAAAGGTCAGTTTAACATTTAAAAATCAATGTAACTCATCATATTAACAAACTAAAAAAAGAAACTCACATGATTATTTCTGTAAACAGAGAAAAAGATAGTAAATCTAATATCCATTTCTGATAAAAACTCTCAGTAAATTAGGAATAGAAGGAAACTTCTTCAACTTAATAAAGGGTATCTAAGAGAAACTTCATATTTAAGAATTGAATTCTGAAGATGTGATCTTCTTAACAGCTTGTGATATAATTGATATACAATCATATTTAAACTGTGATAAATTTGACAAATTAGGATGTGTGTAAACCCATGAATTTATTACCACCAAGGTAGTAAACATATTCATCATCCCTCAAAGTTTGTTCATTCCTCTTATATTCCTCTGTCCATTTAGTTCCTGTTCCTGCCTTCCCAGGCAATCTGCTTTCTACAACTGTAGATTTGCTTGTATTTTCCAAAATAAAAAAGTGTGTGTGTGTGTTTATATATGTAATATATAAATATATTTTAAAATAGGGAATCATGTAGTAGATAACTGTCTTTTCAAGTGTTTGACTACTTTCACTCAGAATGATTATTTTGAGGTTCATCTATGGATATACTACAATTTGTTTATCCAGTTTGCTTATGGGAATTTATATTGCTTCTAGCTTTAGCTTATTATAAACAAAGTTAACACTTTTTTCCAAGCATTCTACCTCCCCCATGCACCCCAAGTTAAAATAACTGGATATTTTCATTCATACCTTAAGTAGCATGATCATATATCCAATTCTGTGTTACTGCATATCTGCAATCATGTTCTCATGGCCTCAGGGGACATGTCAAACTCTTTCAGGAATGCTTTCCCTAAGCTTCGTTGCACATGTTAGCTGCAGGTCAGTTTAAATTTATTTCAACTCAACGAGGAGTTACAGGCTTGATGATGATGATGTTGATATTGATAATAATAACTGGTCCTTTCATAGTTTTCTTATGGTATGTGAAGATCTGTTCTGACTTCTTCACATGTAGTAATACATACCCTCACAACAAACTTATGAAGTATGTATTGTTATTTTCCTCATTTTACAGATAGGGGACCTCAGAGATGTTAAGTGATTTGTCTAAGGTTTATCCAGTGTCACACTGCTAGGGAGTGGTAAAATTGGGAGATAAACCTATTAGCCTCAGGGTTCTTTTTCTTAATTATTATGCTACAGCGCTTCTCAATTTCCCCTTCTTTCAGGATCCTAATCTCTCTCAGTGATTTTCTTAAACTCTTTCCACACCTGATTTTGTGGAAAGGAAACCTTCACTCTCCCAAAAGCAAAAGGGAATGAGTCTCTTTCTACAAAGTCTCAACAGGTCATATGAGGACACTTGCCTTTCCCCTCTCTAGCTTCTAAAGACAGGACAGGAAAATGGGAGTGGTGGGGTGGTGGTTGATGGAAGTAAATTGATGAAGTAAGTTAAGTTCTATTGATTTTTATTATATATTAGAAGAATTTGGGGTATGTTGTCATTTTTGTCAACCATGTGTCCTAGTCCCCATGCTGGGGAAAAGGAAAAGTTACTCTTTATTATCAAGGCTATTATAGTAATTTAGGAAAGAGGATGGTGGCTTGGATGAGGGTGGTAATGAAATGAAGAGAATCCGATAAATTTGGGATGTATTTTGGAGATGAAGCCAACAGGTCATGTTGGTAGATGGGATGTAGGGGAAAGGAGTTAAGAAGAGAATTTTGGCTTGAACAACCAGGGGAATGGAGGTGCCATTTTTCTGAGATGGGGAAGCCTTGAGACAAAGATTAGTATGGGAATATGAGGGAATTGGTTGTTAAGTTTTAGAGACCCATTAAATGGTCAGGTGGAGATAATAAATAGAAAGTTGGCATAGGAATTTGAAGCTCCATGGCAAAATGAAGGCTAGAATTATGTATTTTAGAGACCTCAGCATGCCCTGTATTAAAAAGCATGGGATGAAATAAAAGTAATTAGGAAGAGGATGAGAGAAAAGTGAAAGTTGAGATTTAACACTTGATTACTCAATATTAAGAGGAAGATTCACCAAAGGACTCAGGAGTCAGCAGTGAGACAGGAGGAAAAGGAATGAAGAAGGAGTGTATTTTCAGTATCCCAAGAAAAGAGAACAAAATCTTGCCATAATTTGAGTACCCTAAAAGATAATAAATTGTGTCCAGAGTGAAGTATCCAGCTGTTTTTCAACTGGTTTTCAAACCAGCTGGTTTTCAAACAAATGCTGAATTTGCAATGTCTCCTGTATTGGAAATTGAAACAAAACTTGGGTGGGAGTAACTACATTACCCTTAATATTACCTATTCTCTAGGTAAGTCTATTACCAAGCCTCTTACTAAATGAATCTTAAACATGGATATGTAAATAAGTCTTTTTTTGTTGAAGAACTTAGAACATGTAGCTAAGTTCTCACTTAACTCACTTGAATGTGAAGGGTCTTACTATTCACATTTTTTTTAAGTTGGAAGAATTTTACTAAAATGGGAGATAAAGGGATTTAAAAATTAAATTGGGATATATATATTTTTAGTTAATGCTAAAAAGAATATGAAAAAAATCACTTATAGCACAGAATTGTAAATGCAAATAGAAATCTCAGTTTGTTTTTAGTGTGAGTCTATATGCTTTTTAAATAAAACTACCCTTATTAACATCTTGCTCTTTCATCAATCAGTAGTTAATGCTACTGTCCCATGGGCTTTCTCTCCACAAATTTTTCAAACTTCAGTTTTCATTAGAATCATTGGGGGTGCTTTTTAAAATATTCCATCTGGGATTTGGGCAATGTGGGGGTGACTCTAGATTAGGATCAAATACATATCATATTGTTACTTTTTGTGAATTTATGATTGTACAACAACTCAACTTCTTAGTAAAAAAATAATAAAATACAGTACAGACTCCAAGGCCAAAACTCCATAAATCCATCTTTCAACTAGTATTTCAGGTAATTCTAGGCAGATGATCCATAGATCACATGAGGCAAAACATTGCTTCCAGACCCCATATTGCCAGCATAGGCCCTTCTTTTGGTGACAAAAGTGTCACACCTTATTTTTGTTAAAATAATTTATCTTAGAAACATAGTTTACATAATAGAAATATAAAACTGTAAAACTAAAAGAATAGAAAACAAAATGTAGAGCATTTCTTTAGGTTAGTAATTATGAATTCAGTAATATATGCTTTTATAAAAAAAAGCTTTTGGGAAGCTTTACTTTGTCCCCAGGGATTTGGGGAGGCAGTTAAGCCTTGAATGAATATATTTTCAAGGAAATATTAATTTCAAAAAATATCCATCTATTGGCAGAATTAATATTGTCAAAATGGCCATAATACCAATAGTGCTATAAAGATTCAATTCAGTCCCCATCAAAATACTAATTATATTCTTCACAGAATTGGAAAAAAAACTATTCATAAATTCTTTTGGAAAAATGAGAGACCCAGAATACCCAGAGAAATATGAATTTTTTTTAAGAGAGAAGGACAGTGAGAGAGAGGGAGAGACAGAGAGAACCAACCTTTATTGAGTTTTTCACATGATCTTCATTGCTCCGACACTTAGTTGTGTATGTGGGTGCTGGGGTTTGAACCCGCGTACTTGCGCATGCCAGGCAAGCGCCATCCCCGCTGAGCCACCGCTCCAGCCCCTACCAGAGAAATATGAAGTAAGAAAAGTGAAACAGGAGATATTATAGTATCTGATCTGAAATTATACTACAGAGCTGTAGTAACAAAAACAGTATGGTATTGGTATCGAAATAGACATGAATACCTATAGAATAGAATAGAATCCACAGAGACAAATTCACAAACCTTTAGCCTTCTGATATTCAACAAAGGAGGCAAACATATATCTTGGAGAGAGGATTGCTTTTTCAACAAATGGTGCTGGGAAAACTGGGTAGCTTTATGTAAAGAAATGAAATTAGATGCTTATTTATTACTCTGCACAAAACTCAAATTAAAATGGATCAAAGACTTAGGGATCAGACCAGAAACCTTACAACTGTAAAAGAAAACAGGGTCAACACTTCATCTCAGAGCTGGTACTGACATTCATAACAAAACCCCCAAAGCACAAGAAATAAAATCAAGAATCAATAGTGGGATGCCATTAAATTTAAACACTTCTGCACAGCTAAGAAAATGATTAAGATTATGAAGGGAGAACCTATAGAATGGGAGAAAATCTTAACCAGCTACTCCTCTGATAAGGGTCTAAGATGTAGAATACACAAAGAATTAAAAAATGAAACACCAAAAGACAAAACACCAACCAAACAACAATCAACAAATGGGCAAAAAAATTAAACAGAAATTTCTCCATAGAAGAAACAAATGACCAATAAATACATGAAAAAAATATTGAACATCTCTAGCAATAAAAGAAATGCAAATAAAAAATGCATTGAAATTTTATCTCAGGGGGCTGGAGTAGTGGCTCAGTGGTTAAGGTGCTTGTCTTGCATACACAAGGATTCAAACCCCAGCACCACATACATACACAACGAACTGTCAGAGCAATGAAAGCCAAATGAAAAACTAAAATTGATTCATTCTTTCTCATTGTTCCTCTCTCTTTTAAAAGAAAAAAATTCATTTCACTCCAGTTAGAATGGCAGAGTTCAAGATCATGAACAATTATAAATGGTGGCAAGATTGTGAGGAGAAAGGAACACTTGTCCATTGTTGCTTCAACCACCCTGGAAAGCAGTATGGAGATTCCTCAAAAAACTAGGGATGGGACCATCATATGACCCAGCTACCCTACTCCTAGGAATCTTCCCAAAGGATCTAAAAATTGGTCTACTACAGAATATAGCCACATCAAAGTTTATAGCAGCACAATTCACATTAGCTAAATTATGGAATCAATCCAGATGCCCATTACTAGATGAGTGTATTAAGAAATTGTGGTATGAACATACAATGGAATTCTACTCAGCTCTTAGAATTAAACTATGGCATTTGCTGGCAATTGGATGAAAATGGAGAAAATCATGCTAAGTGAAATTAGCCAAACTCAAAAACTCAAAAGCTGTATGTTTTGTCTCATTTGTGGAAGCTAGAGTACAATAAAGGAAAAGGGTAGGGAAGGATAAGATCACATAAAGAACCATTCAAATACAAATTAACAGGTGAACTAAAGGAAATCTAGTAGAGGTAGGAGCAGGGGAGAGGGGAGGACAACAGAAGGGAGGAAAGGAAAGGTATGGGAATGGGGGAAGGAAAAAAGTGTACTGTGGACTTACCAGCAGAAGAAAGAGACCATGGAACTGGAGGAGTGACGGGGGGAGTGCTTGGGTGGGATAGTGGGATATTGGCAAAATTATGTTGTTATATTGTATGCATATATGAATATGTAACAAAACCTATCATTATTTACAACTTTAATGCACCAATAAAAATGTGAAAAATATGAAAAACTAAAAAAAGTATCCACTTAACTTGTTTCTTTTTTTATGTGATATAGAATAAATCAGTTATTTAGAAACTATAGTTAAGGGGTGAGAAACCCTTAGAGTGGTTAATATTTATTTTGACATCCTGACCACAAACTGAAGTAATGTGCTTTCAAAATTGTTTTTTTTCTTTCTTTTCCTTTTTTTTTTTTTTCATGGTATGGCAGATTGAACCCTGGGCCTCACATGTGGTAGGCAAGTGCTCTACCACTGAGTGGCACCCCCAATCCTTTTTAAAATTTTTATTTTGAGACACGGTCTTTCTAAGTTGTCCAGACTGGCCTTGAATTTGAGATGCTCCAACCCTCCAGTAGCTGGGATTATCAGGATATGCCACCATGAATGTTTCTGTTTCTTTTTCTGATAGATAAAATTGTTCATGTGATCCTATTATATTTTTCTTAAATCCAAGTAGTTTCCAAGTCCTATTGATAGTAAAAATTAAAATGAGAATATAATTTTGATGATGTAATATTTTGTGTTTTAGTGGCTGGTGCTTTGTTCTTGCTAGATTTTTAATACATATTCTTTGAAGGAATGTAATTATGTGCTAACCTTTAATCTTTTTTTCTGACATTTTTGACTTCAAGCTTGCATACTTATGATCTTGAAGTGTTATTTATTACATCCTTAAATTTTAGGAGATCCTAAGAACCAAAAGTAATAGATCCAACATATTCCTGGAACCAGTCCTAAGAGATAAGAAATTCTATCATGTTGGAGTGGGGATAGAGGGTGCTGTGTTCCAAAGCTCAGGATTTATTTTTCTTTTTGACACTAATTAAGTGAAAAACATGTAAACAATGTATTTCAGCAATTCAATTTTCTGTTGAGGAATCTTAAAATCATCTCGTGAGCCTACAGTTCTGAAAGATGTTACTAGATTGGGAAAACAAGGTCTGCATTAATGCTATCAAATTAAAAATGTAGCAACTGTTTCATCCACCAATTTCTAATTCTGTTTACGTGTTTGAACTTAAACAACTGAAAGTAATAGGAATATATACATAGATACTTAAATCTGGTAACTTGGTTAAGGTTTAATAGAACTTGGTTAAAGACTAATATTAAAAATAGACACAAGATAGAATTGAGACCTTAAAGGGCTTTCATTTATTCCTTTCCTTCATCCCTTTTCTTCCCTTCCCTTTGTTTATGGTTCTAGCCACAACTAATGTCAGATATTAATATGAATTTATCTAGATAACCAAGTTGAGAACCCCTACTTAAACATTCTTAATAGACTTCTGACTTGACATTATTATATGTTTTCTGGTTTACACATTTATATAGCATTCATGCAAAATAAAAATGATTGAATCAAATCATGGGTTTGAGGGGATGCCCTAGAAGAAAATAGTTAAATGTGAATCATTCATTTCTTTCCATTGCCACATTTAGAGTTCAGACTTCAACCGCAGTTGTGGTTGTTTTTAGTTTGTTAGTTGCCTGGAGTGTTATTTTAAGAAAGCAGAACCATCATCATTTGCATACTCTTCAGAGAACACACACCTTAACTCTGACTTTTTGGTGCTACTTTTTCAAAAGAAGTAAAGTCAAGATGAAGAACCATTTGCTTTTCTGGGGAGTTGTGGCCTTTTTTGTTAAGGCTGTTCTTGTGACAGGTACGTGCTATTTAAAAAATGAACTCAGATAAAAGGAAAAACAGCACAGATCTGTTTTTCAGATTTGAAGATTTATGTTTATTTATGTTTATGCTTTGGTTGGCCAGCTAACCAGCCACTTTATTCTAAAGTGCTTTTAATCTTATATGGGTAGTGATATTTACACAGACAAAATGCAGTGTGATTCTTCTTATTCTTTTCTCTTTTGTTTGCCTAGTACAATCTTTAGAACAAGAATGTAGATTTTTTTTTGGTAACTGCAGATAGTCATGTGCATGTCCACACAGATTCTTAAAAATTATTAATCCTCTTGGGGCCTGGAGCAGTGGCTCAACGGAGCACTTTCCTGGTATGCGTGAGACCAGGGTTTGAACCCCAGCACCACATGCACATAAAATTGTCTCTTTGTCTCACTTATTCTCTCCCTCTCTGTCTATAAAAATATTAATCCTCTCATCTCTTGATATTCTAGAAAAATGAAGTAATAATTACTGTAAATACAATATAGAATACATTGTGATTTTATTTACTCAGAATGATTAATAGTAGTTCTCACAACTTGCCTAGACCTGAGCTTGCAGATGTATTATGATCCTTTAACAATGTTTTTTTTTTTTTTTTTTTTTTTTAAAGAGAGAAGGACAGTGAGAGAGAAAGAAAAAGAGAGAAACAATTTTTGTTTAGTGTGCTTGCGCATGCCGGGCAACAGCTGTAACCGCTGAGCCACGGCGGTTTAATGTTAAATGTTTAATGTTAAACAGGTTGCTATCTTGATGGTTCACCTTTTGATATTTTGTTTACTGACTTTTCAAACAACTTAGAAAATGGGACACATTCTGTATGTAGAAGTACTGTATTAAATAGTTTTCATTTAGAAGGGCATTTGAATTAGAAATGGCTTAATTTGAGAGCATTAATTTTTTTGACTGGATTAACTCTTATTAAGCCTATTTTTATTTCTAGACAGCATAACTAAAATTAATAAGAATGGTAATTTTGCATATATATTTAATAACAGCATTAAGAATAACTTTAATGATATTTAAAACAAAAATATCAGTAGTAAAGCACATACAATACATATACATAAACATGTAAAGTGTCTTTATAAACATGTTTATATACCTGATAGTACATATATCAAACTATAGCTATATATAAAATAGGTCTCACTTATTGAAATACTGTGGTTTCGTATTATGCTAAGAACTTCACACATAGTATATTCCATTTTATTTTCACATTGACTATATGAGGCTATGTTCCATTGTTATTTCTAACATACAGTTGAAATAGTTGAGACTTACATGAAATGATTAGCCAGAGTTACTCAGGATCAAGTGACAGGTAGAACCCTGTCAATCTGACTGTACGGCCCATACTCCTAACTACTATCCTATTCTGCCTGCATAGGGAACCACTTTTTAGTAAGCTCATTTTGGTCCCATTTACTGTGCATTATTATAAAATTATTTTCTTATTTGTTTGAACTGAATTAAATAAAACAAATATTTAATGAACACTGACTATGTCTCAGACTCCCTTGGAATAAAGTAAGACAAATCCCTAATAGGTTTATTAGGAAAAATGCAGTCTTTCTGTGAGAAAATGTTAAAATTGAAAGGTTGATAAATTGAAAGTATTTGCACTTTTTTTCTGGTAGATCTATTAAGTTGCCAAGTATTTTTACATAATAATGGTAATGATAGTCTCCTGAGGTTTCTGGTAAGGAAATAAATTACATGCCATATAAAATATGGGCATTTTAAATTTAATATTTAATAGTAAAATCTTTTATTGGACTGAATGTATGGTTTTGGTCAGATATTACCTGAGTATTTATATTTCATTGAGAAAAATATTTCAGAGTATGGACACAGAAGTAGGAAAGAGGATACCATTTGAATCATTTCACTCTGTTCAGAACACTAGTAAGAGTTATATCTATCTTGAATTGACTTCATAATGCTTCTTTTCCAATATCATATAGATGTGGGTCTGATTTATTAGGATCTTGTGAATAATGGGACAATAATGCATTATTAAGTACTTCAGGCACTTAGAAATAAAAGAACAATGATCTTAAAATGTTTTTGCAATAGCTGTTATCATTAGGATTGAAATGTTATTGGGGCTGGAGCAGTGGCTCAGTGGTTTCGTTGCTTGCCTGGCAAGCACAAGGACCCGGGTTCAAACCCCAGCACCACGTACACAACTGAGTGTTGGAGCAACTAAAGCCATGTGAAAAACTAAATAAAGTTGTTTCTCTCTTTCTCTTTCTCACTGTCCCTCTCTCTTTAAAAAAAAAAAAAGGATTGAAATGTTACAATTAGGTCTTTTTTGCTCTGGGTATCATCTCAGGAATAATTAGGCTTCCAGTTATAATAATATCTATCCAGGTCATTTAGCCTTTATAAAAGGATTTAATAGCATTATTTAATTAGCATTATTAAATAATGATATTCCTTTTTTTGTAGTAATAGGGATTGAATCCAGGGGTACTAGTCACATCCTAGCCTTTTAATTTTTATTTTTTATTTTGAGATAGGAGGTTATTAATTAAATTAGGGCATCACTAAATTGCTGAGGCTGACTGTGAACTTGTGATCCTCCTGCCTCAGCCTCCTGAGCTGCTAGGATTACAGGTGTATGCCACCCCTACTGGTAAATAATGATATTCTTAACTCTTAAAATTTTATATCTGTTAATTGATTCTAGTTCAGAAAATAAGAAATTTTCTTTGTTTATTCTTTGCATCACTTACCAGACCTCTTTGTATTATATTTAGATTAGACAATATATGATGACACTCAGAGTTAAGACTTTAATGATAACCTGTGTATTATTAATTCATTTATTCATTTTTTCTGTATACTGCCAAATTATATAGTATGGCTAGTACCTCATAATATTTTCTAAGTTATTTTTACAAATTTATTGCAGTTTGTATTGATTTATGTACTGTCCTTGAAAATAATCCTTATAAGCAATATTAACATAGCCCTTATTTATTTGATTTGATAAAATCATTGTACCATGTTATTCTGATTGTTATTATGAAAATAATATAATTTTATTATGATGGAGAGTATTTAAAAGTTTTAGGACATAAAGTTATATTGGGGGGAAACATATCTGTTCCTACCTGTAATTCAGTTTAAGCAAAAAGAAAAAAATCTTTTTTATACAAATGAGAGTTGAGGAAGGAAGGATGTGACATTAGGTTTATAAAAGCTAATGGTATTTTTTATTCACTAAATGGATTACTTTTGGGGAAAATCTAGATTATCTATTTCTCACTATTGCATTTACTATTGAATTTTATAAAGCTATGTCATTCTAAGAGGTGTGCGTCTATTAGAAGCATTATGTGAAAATGGGAATTCTTTTAGCTCAGGTTTTCCTAGATTGATCCAGGAAAAAAGGGAAAATTCCTTTTAGAGTACATTTGGATTTCCTATACTGTGATGGGACAGTCCACTTAGCTATTTTAGATTAGGAAAGAAAACAAATAGAAAAAGCCGGGATTGATCAATGATAAAGCAATTTTTTCTGCAGGCAAGAATTAACATAATAGAAAAGATATAAACAGATTTGTTTTCTGTTTTTTTTGATAATGTATTTTACCTTTCAAGCCCAAGTTGAAGATGAGGGGGTTGTTCTTGCTGACAACAAATGTAAGTGTGCCCGTGTTACATCCAGGATCATCCGTTCTTCTGAAGATCCTGATGACTACATTGTGGAGAGAAATATCCGAATTATGTATGTGGCATTCCATATTTGCTTTTTCCCCCTATTGTAAGCAGAGACATTTTATGTTACTAAGTATTATTTAGATGTAATACCTGTATCTTTATTCCCTTTTTGACATGTAATACCTTATATGAGGTTGGGTCATGTTAGTGAGCTGGAGGAAGTTTTGTAGAAGTTGAGGGCAGGAACAAAGTGTTCCAGACAATCAAAAAGCCAGTTAGATTACATTCTAACCAAAGGGTCTGATCTAGTCATTAATATACCCTGTTTATATGTAGCATTTTCAGTTTGAATCAGAATGTTCAATTGTCTTTGATTAGTTCAAACTAAAACTTTAGATAATACTAAAAGCCCTATTTTGTACCATATATGGACAACTGAGTGTTTTACACTGTATGTAGATGTTTGTGTAAAGATAAACAGACTGATAAAATTGACTAATTCGGTTCAGTCTTCACTTGTAGGTTGTACTTGAGCTTTTCATCGCACTTTACACATAGTCCAGAGTTATATTCTGTGTATCTCTTATTCAATAGCAAGAATGCTAAAAATATTTGAGAAATGAGATTCCTATTTGATCCAATCAGTAGTAAGTTTTCCTTATTAAACACTCACTCATACCTTAATATTCCCACCCCCCAATCAAATACCTATTACAGAAGAAGAACATAGTGTTCAATCCCTTTTAGTGAATGGGAAAAGTATAATGTGTTAAAAATTTTGTTTCAGGTACTGAATGAGTCACTTTATAACTGTGTGCTTTTTTAAATCCATTGCCTATGGACTATGAACTTAAATGTTCTCATTTTTTACTAGGGGGGAAATACTGCCTACTTCATAGTGTTATTGTAAAATATTGAACTTTTTTTTCCTTTTAGAGCTTGTCTAGTTCCTGGCATATATGAAAAAAATTTGCTATTATTTATTCATCTAACCTGTGTGTCAGTTATCATTGTCACTGTCCTACTTAAAGTCCTTTTGGTGGTTTCCCAATTATTTTCTTAGGAATATCACAAATGCCTAGGCCCAACCTACAAAGTTTACATAACTCTCAACATCATCCATTGTCACTTTTACTTTATGTTAAAAAATCTAGCAATTCTGCAGTGTCTTTATTTTCTCACAATCACGGTGCTTTCTTTCTCTTGTTTTTATACCTTATTGGTTCCTCTGTTTGACAGACTCTTTCCTCTCCTCCTTTTCAGCCTGGTTAACTGTTCTTCAAACTGTATCTCTTAATTTAGCTATTGCTTCTTTGATCAGGTTTTCTTTGATCGATTAGATCTCACTCACTGTTAGGGATGAAAAAATTGTAGAGGTGTGTAATTGAAAGGAATTATAGCCATGATATTGGCACTTAAACCATGTTGAAGAAGAGTGTTTATCTTATGTTTACATCTCTAGAGAGAGTATATATATATATATATATATATATATATATGTATATATATATATATAAATTTCTGGAGAAAAGATATATGTATGTATGTATCTATGTATCTATCTATCTATCTATTTTTTGCCATACTAGGGATTGATCCTAGGTGTGCTCTATCATTGAGTTATATCCCCAGACCTTTTTATTTTTAGACTGACTCTTGCTGAGTTGCTCAGGTTGACCTCAAAAACTGTTGATCCTCTTTCCTTAGTCTTCCAAGTAGAGGGGTTTGGGGTGTGCCACCACACCCATCAGAGAAATTTTTTAAATAACTGCATGATTCGAATTTATCTTTTTTATAACATTATTCTTTTTATCATACTTTTTTTTTACTGAAATCAGATAATTTAGTTACTTCATGTTTCTTTGGCTGATGTATAGTAATTTCCCCTAATCGTATTTCTAAAAGTATATTACCATTGCTATGTAATTATGGCATCATTCCTAGCTCTATCACTTATTAAAATAATATGACTTTGGAGAAGTTACTTAACTAATTATGTGACATACATGTGTAATCATCCCTACAGTTTAGGAAAAAGGCTCAAATTAGTTACACATACACATATATACACATATATAGAATTCTAAGGATTAAATATAATAATTTGTAAAAGGACAGTGTATAACGCAACACAGACTCTTATAAATGTTTATTCCATGTCTTCTTCATTATTAAAATCTTTTTATGATAAGAGCCTTTGTAATCTAATAAAGGACAGATACATTCATTCAACAAATATTTATTTAGTGAATGCCAAATATTGAGGGTTGTTGCTGGGGTTATAATAATCTATATAAAACTAGTCTATACCATCAAAGAATTTGCAGTCTAATGGGAAACCTTCAATAATTAAAAAGGCAATTATAATACTCTGTTATAAGTGCTAGGATGGGAATGGGCAAACAGTGTTATAGGAGTCTTCGGTAAAAACACTCAGTCCAGTGCAACATGAGGAGGACAGCAGAAGAAGGCAAGAAAGGATATTTGTAGTAAGTGGTTGATGATTGTTAGCTGCATGGGAGTTCACTGGGTAAATACAGATGGCGGGGAGAGAGGGTTGATTTTTGGGGCAAAGCATTCCAAGTAAAGGAAACAAAGTTGCTTTGAGAACTATATGAAATTATCATGTAATAAGTTTAACATAGTACCGGACACACTATAAGTACTTAGTTTATGTTTTTCTTAACTGTCAGACTTGGAAACTTAAAAAGCCATGATAGATGTGGAATTCCAAGCAGTTTTTATAGCTGGCAGATAGTGGGAAGTGGGTAGCATCATGAGAGATGAGGCTGGAGAGTTAGGGGCATGTTTTGAATTGCCTTCTATGCTAAGGATACCCTGTTATCTGTGGAGGTGATATCATTGGTTAGGCAGAGAGGGAAATTGGGCTTACATTTTAGAAAGACCAAATGGACAATAATGTGACTAATGCATTGGAAGTGTTAAGACAGAAGGAGGGTATGTATCACCATCATCTAGGAGAATCATGGTGTCCTGAACAAATGCAATAATGATGGGGAAAGAGACAAGTGAGTGGATTTCACATATGCAATAAAATTGGAGTCAACTGGACTGTGAGATTGATTAGATATGGTCTGTGACAGGAAGGAATATTCAGGGATGATATTCAGGTTTTTTGGCTTAGATATCTATAGGGATGGTATTGCTCAACATTAAGTTAGGAAACAAAAGTTTTTCTTTCTTGCTTTTGGTAGGGATGGAGTGCATATGATGAGGAATGATGATGTAGGTAGCAAATTTAAAAGCTAATGAAATAATATGAACTAATTGATAATCTGTTTCTTATTTTTTATGGAACAGCACCATGAAAAAGTTTCAGCTTTGCTACTTAATTGTGGTATGAATTTAGTTATGTCTCCTCACATTTACAGTTTCCACATCTTTAAAATGTGGATAATAATATCTACCTATTCATTCTATAAGTATTGAACATATTCCACATGTTATACATCAGGTTAGGCACTGGGAATACAAAAGTGTTTTTGCTGTAAGGAACTTAAATTAGCCTAGAAAAGCAATGACTCTGTAGATAAGTGACTATGTGACATTTGTTATAATACATGCATATGAGCTTTAATGAGACTACAGGGAAGTTTACAGAGTGGGAGATAGATCAAGGTAATCCTCACGATTAAAACTTGAGCTGATTTTAAAAGGAAAAGTAGAGTTTTGCCAAGTAAGCAAAAATAGTTGACAGATGAATTGCTTTGAAGTTTATATTAAATGGGAAATACTTAAGATAAAGCAAATTACTGTAAAAACCTGAGTAATAGTATTACTGTTGAGTGTGTAAATGTCATGCTAAGTACTGTTCTAGCAATAGACCTATTACCAGAAATAGCAATATTTGCATTCTATTATTTTACTTTGTTTTCTTTCTTTTTTTTAGTGTTCCTCTCAACAACAGGGAGAATATCTCTGATCCTACCTCACCATTGAGAACCAAATTTGTGTACCATTTGTCTGATCTGTAAGAAATTTTCCTTCATAATAATATATATATATATGTGTGTGTGGAAATTAATAACTTTTAATTAACCTTGTTAGTATATTTCTGGAAATCTGAACATTTGAATACAATTCCTGTGTTACTAAGTATCAATTCATAAAATTTCATCACATATAAAAAGTAGCTATAAATTTATTGTGAAGAAGAACTTATTGCCATTTATATAGGAATGTCAAATTTATCTTAATCATTCAATAGGTGGATTTCAGCTTATAAACATGCAGATGTTTCTTTGGAAATGATAGAATCCAACATCAAACAGTTTTTTAAAAATAATTGTTGTCATTATAAACAATTCATTTTAAAAAGTATACAGTATGGAGGTTGGAGCAGTGGCTCACTGGTTACACACTTGCCTGGCATGCATGAGGACATGGGTTTGAACCCCATCACCACATACACAAAGAAGTGTTGGAGCAATGACAGCCACATAAAAAACTAAAATGAAATTGATTCTCACTTTCTCTCTCTCTCTCTCTCTCTCTCACTCACTTTCCCTCTCTCTTTATAAAAATATTTAAAAAACTAAACAGTTAGGAATCAAACACATGGTAGAAGCTACTGTATAGTGTAGATATAACTAATTATATTGTTTATTTTCAACTAATTTTTGTATATTAAAGGTCAAAAAATCATATAAACTATTCTGTATTGTAGAACTGATTAGATCTGAAAGGAGTCATCCTTTATTACAGGTCAGAGCTGCAGTAACTAATTGATTTGAGATAGAAATGCTTAGTCATTTGTATTTTGAGATAGCATTTAATGGGTTCTTCTAATGTATTTGTTTGTTTTTCAGCTGTAAAAGATGTGATCTCACAGAAGTGGAGCTGGGTAATCAGGTGGTTACTGCCACCCAGAGCAATATCTGTGATGAAGACAGTACTACAGAGACCTGTTACACTTATGACAGAAATAAGTGCTACACAACTGTGGTCCCACTTTCATATGGTGGTGAGACCAAAATGGTACAAACAGCTTTGACCCCGGATTCCTGCTATCCTGATTAATTTAAGTCGTTGTTGACTGCATAACTCTTCTTGAGGCTCTCCATTTGATCCAGAAAGTTAGTATATTTACTGGTAATGAATTTGAAACCAAGATTTTTTTTTGGATGATATAAAACCAACTGTCCCTCAAACTAACAAATAGTAACATTGTTATCTTTATTAGGTAATGACTTCTAAACTGTTAAGTATTAAAATCAGTCAAATATGTTTTTCTGAAAGGATGAAAGTATAGACAAGGGGAGAAAGTAACATTCAAAGAGTAAAAATCAGGAGACATAAATTAAATACCTTTTGTTGTTTTTTTGCTTTAGTTTTTTTGCTTTGCATTGGAGAGTCAGAGCTTTTGCACATTCTGTTCTCTTTTTAAAAAGTCTCACTGCGCAGAGAAAATACATGTGTAAACAGGTCATTTATATGCCTTCATTAGAAAAATAGAGAAACTTTTGGAACTAATTATAAAAATAACTTAAAGTGGTATTTCTAATATTTATGAAACTAATCTGCTGAAAGTGATATAATTAAATAAATCATTGAAAGATATGAGGGCTGGGATGTGGCTTAGTTGCAGACTGCCTGACTTATAAGGCCCTGGGTTCAATACTCACCAAAAAAAAGAAGAAGAAAAAGAACAAAAAATGAAAAGAAAATATATTTTGATATAACATACAGACTTTGCAATAGGTAATATAAATTTTTCTTTTTAGATAAGAAATTTTTTTGACAATCAGGCTAATATAAGAAATTCTTATTAGAAATCATCTATGTTGCAAATGACTCTAATGAAATATGTATTCTCTAGCACGGTTTGAACAATTAAATAGATACATAAGCATTTACCTGTGTGAAATAATTTATTGGGGAAAAAGTTTACTTGTGTTAACTTTCTTATATGTAAATTAAGTATACTTTGATGAGCATTGATCTAGGATGCGGTTTTAGCTAAGTTTTTGAATTTCATTGAGTAAACATTTTTGACTATTTACCTATTGCACAAAACTGTTCTATGGTGATTAAGCTTGGAAAGTCACCGTTGTTGCTCACTCCTTAGATTTCTGCTTAGCTGTCAACTTTGAGAGCCACTTTGACTACTTTTTAAAAATTTGAAACTTTAATTACAAAAAATCTTTCATTCCTTTTTTAAAAATTTTTCCATGTATTTATTACCTTCAAGGAGGCTATATAGTTTACTATTTATCATGTTTCTAATCTGTCTCTCCCCATTAGAGTGTAATCTTTGCAAGGGTAGGAAGTTTTATTTTGCCCATGTTATGTCCCTAGCACCTAGAACTTTGTATGACACATAGAGGTTCTCAGTATGTATTTGTTGAATGAATGAACATGAGTTGAGACAATGTATATGCATAAAGAATTATAATTATTTGCTAGAAGGTGATAAAGACAAAGAAACAGACTCCAAAGTGTTATGAGAATTTATGGAAGACTGCCTCTAAAGAAGTTCTTCTGTTCTCTGTCTTTGCTTTAGTTTCTCTCTGTATCCAACAGGAAATGATTTTACTATCATGTTGTCAATTCTTGTGTAAAAGATCCTTATTCCAGCATTATTTTTTCATCTAACACTAGCTGGGAAAGGATGGAAAATTTATAATCCTGCAGGTGTACCTTCTTTCAGAAGTTCAGTTAAAATCTAAGACCATCATGTTAATAATAATTTAGCACTGACTAGGTGTCAATCTAAATGCTTTATAAATATTAACTTATTCACTATAAATCCAGAGTAGCAGATGAATCCTAAATGAGAGTTAATGAAGTAAGATTAAAGCATTCCTGTTAGCTTCATTCATATATTTGCTTGTTTTAGTGGATCATTTAGTAGGGATTCATTGAGGAATTGATGTAGATGTGACAGTCATGAAAGCTTTTTTTGTTCTCTTCAAGGAACATAATTGGCCTATGACTTTAATATCCATCACTGTGCATGGTCATGTACCCTATGGGCAGCCCCACTCAATAGTGTTTGAGTGGCAAGCCAAGGCCAGTTTCTGGGGACACAGGACTTTTTTGATTAGTCACTGACTTGGGGAGTGTCCTTTAGCTTTGCTGAAAAATTTTTTTAACATTGCAACACCATTGGATATTAGCAGCCCAGTCTTTCTTCCTATCTGTTTTTCTTAGATAGGAGTCTTAGATTAGAGTCTGATGGATCTCTTAGCCATTGCCTCCCTCCCCATTTTCCCTCACAGGTATTTTCTTAACATATGTCTTATACTTGTAATCTCATCTCAGAATCTGTTTCTGCAGGGTCTGAATTAATATAATACCAAATTATGATCTATCTGATTTAATGATGATATTGAGCATTGCATTCTTCACATATCAAGTAATTTGCCTATCATCACATTTAATCCTCACACTAAGTTTTTGGATACTTTTTTCATATTATAAAGGAGAAAACTGACTCAGTGGGTAAGTAGCAATTTAACTTGTTCCATTACCTAGTAAATGATAATGAAAACTCTGAATCACTCTCCTATACCTTAACAAATATAACTTGAGGTTCCTAGGCAGTCATATTCACTGTAACATTCTTGCAGTTCTTGTAGCATTTTGAGGTTAATGCAACCAATTCACTGACCTGTCATAAGTCTATTATCATTTTAGTACTTTTTGTACAGTTGATTGATTTTGTACTACTGAGGATCGTACTCAGGGGTGCTCTAGCACGAGCTGTATCCTCAGCCTATTATTATTTAAATTTTGAGACAGGGTCTCTCTAAATTGCTAGGCTAGCGTTGAACTTGTGATCCTTCTTCCTCAGCCTCCTGAGTAGCTGGTATTACAGGCATGTGCTACCAGCTTCTGTAGTCTTTTTAAAATTTTAATTGGATGCCATTTTAAAAAGACTGGCATAAATAGATATTGTTGGTGAGAAATGTTTTTCTTTCATCTATATAGTACTTAGTAAGTAAGTCATTTGCCCACCCTAACCAAAGTCAGATTTTAAAAATATAAATTATTGGGGCTGGACTGGTAGCCCGGTGGTTACGGCACTTGCCCAGCATGCACCAGTACATGGGTTCAAACCCCAGCACCACATACGCAACTGTGTTGGAGAACAAAAGCCACACGATAAACTAAATAAAATTGATTCTCTCTCTCTCTATCTCTCACTGTCCCTCTATCCTTTTAAAAAAAATATGAATCAGCAATTAGAGTAGTGCTTCTTTGTGCCAAAATCTTAGAAACTAATAGATGCAAGCTAAACACTCAGTTTTCACTTTAAAACTTGTCATTTTTAAATGGTTTTATGTGGCTTGATATTCAAAATGAACCATCGTTAAACTTTTGCGATCACAAATGCACAGATGTATGCACACTCATAAACAGACATACACACACTTATTGACCTGGGAACAGTGGGATAGGATAATTACCTTTTAATGGACTTTCCAGGTTTTTGCTATGGGGTATCTGTGTATATATATAGTCTAGTGGTTAAATTCTTGGCCTAAATTGGAATACAGACTCCATATGAGACTAAATGATATTAGGCAAGTTAATTCAATTTGTTTCATGTTTTAAAAAATGGAAATAAAAATATCATTTTGTAGATTTTTATAAAAATAAGAATACATCCCATATGTATGTGTGTGTATATTTGTATATAACTTAGTACAGCTGTTGTAGCAGTCAGTTATACTCTGTAAATTGCAGTTGTTACTATGTTTCAGTTGTCTTTTGACTTTTCTTTCTGCCAAGGCAACAAACCAATGAAAAATGTTGATATACATTTAGATCAATGATCCTCAAACTTCAGAGTGCAACAAACCAATGAAAAACGCAGATATACATTTAGATCAGTGATCTCAAATTTCAGAGTGCACGAGAATAACCTGGAGCACTCGTTAAAGCAGATTACTGAACCCCAATCCCAGAGATGGTGATAGTTCTGTGGTGCAGCTGGAGAGATTGTAGTTCTTGCAGAGATTCCCAGTTTCTATTCTAATTATAATCCTCCACTTCCACCTAGTGGCTGAATTATGAAGTACAGTGAATATGCATTTTCAAGGTTTAGCGCAATATGAAAAATTCACTTTCTTCATTTTACAAATGATAAAATTGAAATGTGAAGAGAAGTAACCTGCTAAAATTTTACAAGAAGTATATGTAGAACTGATAATTGGATTCAAGACTGTAAAAGTCAATACTCTCACTTATCCTGTCTGAACACATATCAGACTATTTTCCCCAGTAACCTACTTCTGAGAAAGAACCAGAATTACTGACAAAGAGAAATAGAGATATTTATCATGACATTATGATAGCAAAAGTTCATAAGTAGGGGCTGGAGCGGTGCCTTGGAGGTTACGGTGGTTATGGCAGTTATGGCGCTTGCCCACCATGCGTTTGAGTACACGGATTCAAACCCCAGCACCCACGTACATAACTAAGTGTCAGAGCAACAAAATCCACATGAAAAACTCAATAAAAATTGATTCTCTCTGTCAGTCTCTCTCATTGTCCTCTTTTTTTAAAAAAAAGTCCATAAGTAGCTTCAAGTCTATCATCAAGGTTATGACAATATACGTGTGTGTATGTATGCATATATGTTTCAGAATCCATATGTACATATATATGTATATATATTTCAGAATATTTTACAGACAAGAAAAATGAAATTTAAAAATATTTTTAATTTTACAGAAATTGCTTGTACAATTCAAAGAAGAAAATTGGGATATTACATAAAAGAATGACTTTAAGAACATCCTTTTACATATACATGAGAAAAGACTTGAGGAAAATAGGCCAAAATATTATTTTTATTTCTCTTTACTTTTTAGTATTTTCTACATATTCTACAAACTGTATATTTAGCGTAAAATGTTAGTGATTATTAATTTTAAAATTTCAATAAATTATTAATTTGGGGAAAATTATAAAAGTTTATCCATTTACCTATGTATTTAAAGAGAAAGTGAAGTTTACTTAGCCTCTATTCTGTGCCCAGCAGAGTGTCAGTTGCTATGAGTGATACCTAAGAGAAATAAGAACTGACTTCACTTTAAAAAAATTTTCCTACTTCCTCTATAGGCAAAACTAACACAGAAAAAAATGAGCACACAATATAGGACAAGCATAATTAAAGGTGATGTACTATGAGCTTTCAGGGAAGGTGGGGATATTAGGGTTGGGGTAATTTTGGAGAATATTTTAACTGAATAGGGCTTTCACAGATGAAAGTAGAAAATTCTAGAACTACATGAGCCAGGCAGAGAGCCAGGAGGAAGCATGACATACACGTAGAAATAGAGGATCAACCTGTTCATCTATTTCTTTGTGTTACCTGTTGGATTTCTTGCTTATTTCTTTGTATTACCTGTTGGATTTCTTGCTTCAATGCTTCATTTATACACATCTTCTCAAACTGCTGATACTTAATTTTTTTTAAATGCTCAGGACTTTTCTGTCCCTTCCCTGGTGAATGTGCAGTTATCACTTACATAAGTGGAACAGCCCAGCACTTTGCCACCCCAAGTTTTGTCCACTACAGGTTAAGTCATCATCATCTTGGAGCATGTTAATACTATGGAATAGTGGCCGTATTCCAGGTCTACTGAATTAAAATCTGCATTTTAACAAGATTCGTGTCTATATTAAAACTTGAGAAATGCTGGTATGGCATGCAACACTGTCAGAAAATAGCCTGAATCTTAGTAGAGGAGGCAATTGCCAATTTGGTTTAACAACTAAGGAACTGACAGGGTCCTCCACCAACGAAAATTTCTGCCTAAATTTCTTCTCTAAATGCACCATGATTAGAAGCACTCTTTAAAGGAATGGTGGATTGTCTGGGAGACTACATACTAAGCAACACTTGAAGGGGAAAAAAACCCCAACAACCATCTTTTTACCAGATTTATCTACAGCAAGTACATTTGTCATACAGTGCAGAAAGAAATGAAATGTGGTTGTTTGGATAAGCTCAGAAATAATTAATGTATAGGCTCTGATGAAATGCAGAAATGGAGGGTACTGGGTTCTCAGATGGAATGGGGTACTGTGAGAGCAGGGGACCTTGATTGGGGAGGTGATGGGACGCTGAGAGCAGCTTCATCTATTTCAGAATTTTTTTTGGGTCAAATTACAGCTTGACTTCTTCCTTCTTCATCTGAAGGGTTCTCTGTAGCTAGGATTGGAATTTTCCTTTTTACCTGCTAAATTGTGTTTCTAAATTGAATTAATTATAAATTCAAATGGAGAGAAAAAGGTCCAGTGCCTGTTATTGGAATAGGGCGAGGTGAAGAGGCAAGGCATATAGATAAAACCAAATACTATATTCTTTTGTGAAATAGTGATAATCTATTTTCCATCAAGTACAGTTTTCTTCTGAGTTTTAATTAGATGTTGTTCCAAGTCACACTGAAACCTTTATGGTTTTTGTGAAGGAGGGACAGGCCGGTTGATTTTAAACACATTATTTCTGGTTCTTAGAAATGAAGTTTGTTTTCCAGAGGGCAAAATGAATATTTTTTAGGTTTTTTAAGGTCATGGCTGAAGGAGACAGGAGTAAGTGAGGGAAGAGGAAACAAATAGGTATTTTTGTGTAAATAATAAAAGTAATTCAAAGTTCTTTTTAAAGATGTATGAAGTTAAGACTGATATGAATGATCAAAGTTAAAGTTTTATCTACATCCCCAGGTTCTTCAAAAAACCAAAGGGAGAATCTCCATAATAGTTGTTGCTAGGATAAATTTTCAGAGGTTTTGTGGAACCTTTGCAGTTCATCCTACTTTGTCTCCCACATAGAGTGAGAGAGCGAGAGATTTCTTCAGTCAACAGGATCAGTGCCTCTAGAGAAATCTGTCATGGGCTGTGTGACAGAAACATTATATGACAGATGTGTATTAGTCTTGCTATATTGTCTTCTGTATTTATAATCCTCTCATATTATTTTCTTCTTTATTTACTTTATCAACTGAAGGCTATAACCAGTCATTTTAGAATCAGCTCTGTGATGACTGCTAGGTGTAGTGGGGCTATACTGCTATAGTAGTGGGGCAGTAGTGGTGGATATTAGATACTAGAGGCAAGGGTGATCATTTTCAGAGCCTCCTGTCTTTACTGTGTGCACCCTAACTTTAGAACAAACTTTAAAAGCTTTATGAATCACTTAATGAGGGCATGCAGTGATTTATTTTTTTAGTACAGGGAACTCAGATCCATTATCAAGGCTTATGGAAGTATAATTGTGCTCACAAGATAAAGTCATTTTATATAGGGACATTTTCTTTTTTTACTCTATGTTCTCAAGTTCAGTAGATGTTTTTTGTCACAAAATGCTTTTTACATTTTACTTTAGAGATCTCAGATGATAACTAAAGCAGTAGTACCTCAAATATGTAGATGTGTCAACATATTTGCCAAAACAACTATGTGACTCATGTTGTGGTGAAATATTATTTCACAGTGAAAGTATTCACTTTGAGATAAAAATTATTTGAAAAAAGTAGTGAAATGTAATGTTTTCTTTTGAGAGGGTAATTCTTAACAGTTTTGTACAGATTTAGTTAATGATTTTTCAATATGTGACTAAAACTAGTGACATGGGTAGGAATTAGCTACTAGTGGGTGGCAGGCATAAATACATAATCTGAAATTCCATGATGCAAATGTTGCTGAATGTATAAAGCTACAGAATATGGTGTCTTATTCAGCATCCCACACATTCACCTGCAGAAGTAGACTATAGTGTTTTTATGCAAGTGTTGAAAATCATTAAAAAAATCAATTGAAAATATTAATTGGGTACCTTCTATGACCAAGATACTGTGCTGGGTACTTCAGAAAATTCAGGAGTAAAGTTCTTTTTCTCAGAAATTTTAATATTGTATCTCCCTCCTAAATTTCTGAGATCTTCTTATGAAATCTGGGAAATTTTTCCCTAAGAAACCCCTTAGGGGGTTGGAAGTTAACTTTTTAGGTAATTTTGAGAATTTTACTCCTCTAGACAAGCAATATCTAGATAATAGGCCAAATGCCTTTAGTAAAAGTAAACAATAATAATAAAACTCAGTTATATTCTAAGCAAGGCAATATAGAAATACTCACTTTAAAAAATATTTTACACGGTTTAATCAAGACACCAAGAAAATGTGCCTGTGAATAATTCTATAAAGAGACAAAGAATAAGCATGTAGCATATGCTGGTGGAATCACTTATACTGAACTAGTAAAGAAAACTAAGCATGTAGTGTTTTATCTGCATAAAACAGTGTTTCCTGAAATGTCCTCTACAGATCCTGCAGATTGTGAATTGGCGATAGAGTGAGGCAATTTCTAGTCTATTTTTTTTGGATGCTTAGTCCCAGAGTGACAATTTAATTATTCAGTTCTTCATTCCCTACTTTTAAGCCTTTCCCCAAGGCTGCTAGTTTTGGTTACTAATGTGTCTTTTCTTCTTCTGGAATGTATTTCTCTGAGTTGTCTGCCTGATAAAGACCACAAGAAAATTAAAAACAAAATTAGGTGTCAGCATCTGCCATTTCCTAAACATATCCTATAGTGATGGTTTGTTTGGGCCAAGAAAAACATTGGAATAAAATTTAGATACAAAGAGGCAGGGAGTAACATTCAGTCTTAAGATATGAGAATGGTACAGCAGAAAAAAAGAGAAATTGAAGAGAAGAGTGGAGTTAGAGAAGAATGATTAATTGGCAAGTGAAATATTAGGAGACAGAATAGGAAAGTGGAAAGAAAGGAAGACATAATGGAGAAGGTGAACATAAACAATGGTTAAGGATAGCTTGCTTAGTATGGGAGAAGTGATAAAGAAAAAGATGGGGAAGAAAAATTAAATGTAGAATGGTTGAGAGGGAGAAAGAAAAGAAGGAGCAAGAAAGTAAATGATAAAAGTAAAAAGAGAGACACTGGAATAAAAAATGCCAAGAATATTAACTAGGAAAAACAGACCTGACAAAAACCAACACAAGAAAAGAAATGTACAGTACATCAGAACTAAACTGATCCCATACATAAAATAAAAAGTCCATCTGCCTTTTGGATATGTAAAACCAGACCATTTTGCAAGTAGGGAACTTTGAGAGAAAAGGAAGAATCAGCAAGCAAAAGGGAACAAACTCAGAGAAGGGGTTTCCAGGTTTCAATGCAGGAGTGGTCATGGCCTTCATGCTTTTCATTAGGTCTGTGCTAATTTGTCAAAGTACTGCATACAGCTATCCCCAGAGGCCCAATCTCATCAACTTCATCTGAGCCACCATTCCTGCAATGGGGGAATACTTAAGAAGTACCAAGAGGGTCAGATAATTAAGTCTTGGTGGAGAACCATTGGCATAGAAATATTAGTTATTTTCCTTCCCCAAGAATGTTTGGTTGAAATAATCCCTAGGCCTGAAGTAGTAAACAGTCTTGTATATGGTCCTCTGGATTGGTCCCTCTTTGAAAGGATTCAAATGGATTGTGTTCATCTGCGTTAAGTTGGTCTACATTTATATTCTTAAATGGTTCCCCAGTAGCTAACCCAACCAACGTATTAGGATTTTCAGTAGGTGTTGTTAGATCTCCATCAAATTGGCCTCGCCTTCCATTTCTAGATGGAATTCCAAGTCTGGAAGAAGGAAGCTTTGCTAATTTGGAGCCAAAGCATGGTAACGGCAGGATTCTAGGTGATCTTTGTTGCTGTCTCTCACCTTCATTTTCTTGGACTTTATTTTGAATGCCTTCTGCCTTGGGGCCTTCATCAGGTATACCAATAATGAGCTGCTCAGGAGTAAGATCAGCAGTTCTTTCATTTAACGGGTTGCCTTCAAAATTTTGTTCCGGAACACTATTCCCATCTGCAAGATCATTCTTGAGACAAGGTGTATTTTTTGATTGAGGAGAGCTAGCTTCAGGAAAAGACATAATTCCCATTTGACCCAGGTGATTCTTTATAGAACATGGTGTGTTCCTCCTTAGAGTAGATGCCTCATCTCTAAAAGGAGTTGGATTTTGGCTTTCCCCAGGCAGTTTCTTCTCTGAGCTATTTCTTTGGCCAGGGAGAATGCTTGTTGGGGAGACAATAGGTCTTGTATGCTTGGTGTGACTGCTTTCTGTGTACATAGGGTTAGTTCCCTGGTTTTCCCCTGGTGCAAGACCATAGGATTGAGTATAGTCTTGTAGAGCCAGTGGATTGTCCTTATGCCCTTTGGAGCCACCAGCACAGCAGGAGCCTCTTTGGTTGTGGTGAAATAAATGTGCTTCTTTTTGTCCGAATGGGTAACTTTGAGGAATGAAGTCTGGGAAAGTCAAATGTTGATTCTCTGGTGAATTTAATCTAGTAATTTGAATGTCATAGTTCAAATTCTCACCTTCATGCCATGTTGGATTTTTCTGAAGCCCAGCTGGGTAGTTACTGGAATAGGGATGGTTGTTTTTCTGTTCTGGTAGACTAACTTTGTGTGAATTTGTTGCCTGATCCCAGAAATTTCTGTTAAAATATGACTCTCTTTCTTTCTGTCCTTGGGGTTGAATCCTATGGTCCCATAAAGGAAAGAAAGTGCTTTCTTCTTCTCCAACAGCATTATTACCATAATAGCCCCTGCTCTCCACAGGTGGTGATATAGTGGGACCTGGATTATATGATGGAAAAGTTTCATCTGGGCTCCAGGGATAAAATTCACTATAAGGAAAGTCTTCCCTGGGTTTTGATGGATTATCTAAGGAATAGGGAAGATACTCTTTTGGTTGATTTGAGGCATATTGCTCACCTTCATAGAGCCTAACTGTTGGACTTCCTTTAAAGCTCACCTGTTCTTCACCCCATCTACTTTGTCCTGGAAAAGATTCATCTCCAGTTGGATCAATTGGATCCTCTTCATTATAACGGACTGTCTCTTTCTGGACTGGAGTATTCATGGAGTACCGTGTATTTTCTGGTTGCCTTATGGTATTGGGAGAATCAACTCTCTCATCCCATGTATTGCTTCTAATGTTTGGTGAATTTTCCCTGGGATAATATGGGTTATATTCAGGGTAGAAAACACTTCCTCTAGAGCCTTGGGAAGGATGAAGCAAGTATTCTTCTTGCCTCCCAGGATCTTCCTTAAAGGTTGGAGGGATTTCTTGGTTGTTCCAAGTATTTCTTCCAGCAGGAAAATGTTTTCTTGTAGTAGAAGTGGTTTCCTTAGGATGTATAGGATGTTGTGTACTATGCTTTATTTCAGGCTGATTAGTTTCTGGTTCATATGGGATTCTCTTTGGCTCTAAAGCAATCCCTTTGGGCACATTCTGACTTTGGGTTTGTGCATCAGAACTTGGTACTTTTCTGGAATCTTCTCTTGGGTAGTAAAAATTTTCACGTTGATCATTAGAATTAAAATTTGGACCTAGCATGTTATCCTCAGGGTGAGGTAATTTATAACTTGGTTTATTAACTCCATGATTTTGAGAGTTTCTCCAGGTACCACCTGTATCCTTTGTAGGACTGACTATTCTGTCTTTTTGACCTACTGACTTTTCTTTTGGATTTTGCATTTTTTCATTGCGGCCAACAATTCCCTGTTTGGGACCCAAGAGGATGACTTTGGTTCCCATAAGGTATTTATTTGGTGCCTGAGGTTTTCTTCTGAAATTCGCTGGATTTCCTGCATAATTGGGATAATTGACTCTTGAAGTGGGAGGGTAAGCTTTGCGATAAGTTGGATTTCCTGGACGAGCTGTTTGTTTGCCTTCCCAAGCAAAGGAATTCCACCGAGGACCCCTTTGCACTTGTTGATTTTGGTAAAAAGGCCCATACTGCCTGTGCCCCGTGGCAGTACCAGTGGGGTGCCATTGTCTTCCTGAAGGAAAATTTCGGATGTTAGGATTTGGATAAATTTCATAAATATTTGGCTGACTTGGTTTCCATGGGATTTGACTTCTGGGCACTCCCTGGCCTGAAACATTAACTAAAGGGGGTGGGAGGGCACCATTTTGAGTTGTAGGGTTGCTAGCAGTGTTGGGCCCAGGGGCATTATTTCCTGTTGGGTTGGTGTCATTTCCACCTTGATTCCTTCCAGAATTTGGTTGGGTAGAATTAGTTTCGGTAACTGTTGAATTAGCCAAGGGTTCTGTGGGTGGACTTTCAGTTTTAGGAGGATCTTTTTCTTTGGGTTTTTCAATATCATCAAACATCTCTTCTGAATAATAAGGAGGGTGACCCCCAAAACCATGAAATCCAAAATATCCAAAATAAGGATTCTGTAGAAAAGGAAATGGAAATCAATAATTATTCTTTAATTTCCCACCTTGGTGTTGTTTGGGATTTTTTAGAGTAATAGGGAAATTTTATCAGCCATATGATTCTTTTAATTCCATTGGCTATGCTGTCTTTCTTGAAATTTGGTTCTTTCTTGACTTCCATAACCCTGTATGCCCATTTTTGGTTTTCTTTTCTGGTATACATTATGACCATTAGGCCTAGATCTTAAATCTTAGGATTTAAAAATTTTTATTTATTTTTTGTTCCATTCTTTATCCTTCTCACTTTTTTGTTATCATTTTATACACAGCTTGAACAGTTCATTGCATGCCAGTTCTTTCAGTTTGTATCCATGCTAATAACTCCCAAAGTCATAACTCTGTTCCATGACACTTTCTCTTCAGGGTGAGACAGCAAGGCTACTCCACTAAAGATCTAATGAGGACTTCTAACTGAATATATCCAGAATTGGTCTATCTCCTGTAAAACCTCTTCCTTCAATATTATATGTACGAAGCACTGTCAAACCCAGGTTTGACAGTTCCCCAGGTTTCTGCTCTCTCCCTTATTTTCCCAGATAGTTAATACCAAGTCCTAGAAGATCTAGATTTTCATCCTTGTCTCCTTTTCATTTATCCCTAGTACTCCTGAACTGTTTCAATAATTTTCTTAATGGCTGCTCTGTGAATGTAATCTTATTTTCCTCTAATCTTGCCTCTCAATTGAATAGTGAAGGCTAGGGATGGGCATGTGGGAATTCTGCCACTTTTCTCTCTTAATATTAATGTATTTAAAGTTTTCTATACCTTACAGGATAAACTGTAACCCTTTAGTATAGCATATAACTTAGTACAGTGTGATGCTGAAAAGTGGGGCTCTGGACAGATGTGTGTTAACATCTCCATCCCACCACTATTAGTACTTTGACTCTTGACTCACTTCAATTTATTCATTTGTAATATGGAGATAATAATAATAATAAAAATTTTAGGGGGGGAAGGGATAAGGGTGGGTAATTGGGGGGGCCTTAGGGGTAAATCTAATTTTCAGAATTTATATATATTATATTACTTCATTAGAAGCTAATTTGATTGTTCAATAAATAAATTTCTACATAAAAAAATAAAACCCTCCCCCAAAATTCATAATAAGTTGAAAAAAATTTTTTATAGCTTGTTATGAGGGTCAAATGAGACAACATATATAAAATTGTGCCTGGAACTTGGGAATTGATAATAATTGTTATACATAATAATAATTTTTATAATCATCTAGGCTGTTTTACATTCAGCCTCATTTGAGTTTTATGTATTGCAAATCACAATTAGTGTTAATTTTCTGAGAATTCAATACTTTATATGTTTCAGTGCCTTTGCACGTGGCTTCTTCATATCCAGCCTTCTCCCACCTACATATTTATCCTTTTTGGCACAATTGACTCATCCTTCAGGACTCAGCTTGACTGCTGCCTCTCTTTCCTGACTTCTATGGGTAGAATTAGGCTCTACTCCCAGGTTTCCATAGCAATACTGAATTCAGTCATAATGATCATACCACTGAATTTCAGTTTTTTATTTTCCTGGGATTTTCCCACTTGATTTTTCCATGTGAAGTTTTTGAGCAAAAACATGTTTCTCATTTTCATTTTCCAGTAGCTAATACAGTGGGAAGTACTTAGCACATTTTCATTTAATGATTTAATTATCATAAACTGTCTGTTTCTAGACATTTGAGACATTTAGGTAATTTAATTTTTTCTTTTAAAACAGTTACAATTTTGAGAAAAAGTATTTTTATCCCTATTTGTGTATAGAGATGATGAGATAGATGGGTGAGAAGAAATCCCCATCATTCAGTCAATGATGGCAATGGCTCCAAGTGATAGAATATGACCTTTATGCCTATACTAATTGCCTGGGTTATTGTGTTTCACTTTCTCATATTATATTTGTGAAAATCTGAAGTATCAATTTTTAGGTTAGATTGCATATAATTATCTGAATAATTTTTATTTGGGGTTATTGCAATATTTTTAAAAAGTACTTTATATTAGTACTCACATGGTAACTTTCAGTGTCAGTAGTTTAAGGACACTCTGGTTTCTCCTCCCTCCACCAAGCTATTCTGCATTTCACTAAGTACATATCACATATTTAGGGAAAAAGAGGAAGTAAGCTACAGGAATGGGGTCCTATGCCATGACTGCTCAGATGACTTTTTTGATGACATAGTACTGGAATATTTTAAGAGTGTATCACCTGTGACAGAGAGTGATGCAGTAAAAAGCCATTGGACAGGGTATCAAAATACTTAGGTTCTGGCTCAACAGGTGAAATTAAATAGTATTTTATCTTCTCTGGCTCAACAGGTGAAATTAAATAGTATTTTATCTTCTCTGGGCTTTAATTTGTGTATATAATGAAGGATCTAAATAATCATTTAATTGTTTTGAAAAATAATGTTGTAAATTGCTCTTAATTTCCTTCTCTATTTATCATTGTCTAGAGTACAGAATCAGCCTTGAAAAAAGCACATTAGCTTTCTTAGCAAGTATGTAAGGGAGATCTTTCAATACATGTAGATGAGAAATGATGTATTAGATTTTATTTAGGTCACTAACTTGATTTGTTTCACTCTTTTTTTTAAGTTTTAGGAGCTTGAGCTACAGAAGGTTCATATACTGGATTTGAACTTTCTTACTAGATATGGATCAAAAAGTAGAAGCTAATAGACTGTAATTGCTAATAAGGAATGTATCTTTACTTGTACTTACCCCTCCATCTTCATTGCTGAGTGGTGGACGTCCATAACCTGGTGGTGGTACCCTCTGAAAGGTGAAAAACACAATGAACACAAGAGAAAACCACTTTTTATGCTGTCATTTGTTTGTAAAACTGAAAATGTTTTAAATTAGCTGTAGTCTGTAATTAGATGTTAGTACTGTGAACTTTTAGCTTCTGAGTTGTTAGCTCTCACTATATTAGAGTTATCCTGGCCTGGAGCAGTGGCTCAGTGGTTTGGGGCTTGCCTGGTATGAGCGAGACCATAGGTTCAAACCTCAGCACCACGTACGCAACAAAGTGTCAGAGCAACAAAAGCCACATGGAAAACTCAATGAAATTGATTCTCTTTCTCGCTCACACACTGTCCCTCTCTCTTACCAAAAAAAAAAAAAAAAGAGTTATCCTACTTAACCGGGTACAGTGGTGCATGCCTTAATCCTAGTGACTAAGGAGGCTAAGGCAGTAGGATTGCAAGTTCAAAACTAGCCTCAGCAATTTAGCTGAGGCCCTAAGCAACATAGAGACACCCTGTCTCAAAGTAAAAGATAAAGAGGGCTGGGGATGTGATTCAGTGGGTTAAGTGCCTCTAGGCTCAATCCACAGTACTAAAAAAAAAAAAAAAAAGTTACTGTACTGGAAATAACTTGTATGGCCACATCTGTTAGTTACCACTCTTTTGTACTACCTCCAACATTTATAACCTACACCCCACTCATCACACCCTGTCACACATGCCACATGGAGTGAGGGAATAAGATAGAAAGGTTGGGGGGAGCAGTCTTGGGCTTGAGATTCGAGTGATACTAGGGTCCAAACCCAAACATCCATACTGGAACATCTAGTGATAGACATTAAATAATGATCTTTTTAGATTTGTGCTTCATTTGAGTAGGGTTAATTTCCCTACTCAAATTTGGAGAATGAGTTTCTGCTCAGGTATTTGCAGAGAAGAAAGGTTTAGTAAAATGCTTTGATTCCTATAGAATTTTCTTCCTTCTTTCTTTCTTCTTTCTTTCTTTCTTTCTTTCTTTCTTTCTTTCTTTCTTTCTTTCTTTCTGTCTTTCTTTCCTTTCTTTCTTTCGACAGGGTCTTGTTAAGTTACTTAGGCTGGTCTTGAAGTTACAATCTCCTGCCTTAGCCTCCTGAGTAGTTGGACATATGCCACACTGTCCAGAGCTAGACTTTCAAGAAGTTCTATATAGATGAGATTAATAGTTACTTTGGTATGAGAATCACGCTGCTTTAAAAATCTTTACCTGAAACTGCTTCATTCTTATCAGTTCAGTATGGCCAGTAAAAGGAAATTGCTCTTTTATGGGGGTAGGGGAAAGGAATTCAGCTGAGCGTGGTGGCATGCCTGTAATCCCACCAACTCATGAGTCTGAGTTGTGAGGATCCTAAATTCAAGGCCAGCTCAGACAATTTAGGGAGATCCTATCTCAAAATATAAAATAAAAAAGGGCTGGGGATGTAGTTTAGTAGAAAACCCCTGGGTTCAGTCCCATGTGCTGCCAAAAACAAAAACAAAACAAGAAGAACAAAACAACAAAAGTAAGGAACTCATATTCCTTGAAGTGAATCATTCTTGTTGATAAGCTCTGTTACAGAGTTGTAAACAAGAACAACCTATACTATAGCAGAATGAACAGTCACAAAGTATTTCTCGATATTTTAGATTTTTTTTAACCCACTGGCCTTTACTATTAATTGATTTCATATGGTTTATTTTGCCATTTATATTTTTAATGCCTGGGATATAATTTCAATATTATGTTATATTTTAATAATTTTAAACTTTAAGAATTCAGAGTTCTTATAAGTATTATTTTGGAAAATTTTATATTATGATGTATCTGTGATTAGAAAAAGAGATGATACAAAGATCTTAGCTTAATCATAGCTTACCGAATGATTTTCAAACTCAGTTTTGTCTCAATTTCCCTGTTACATTAAATGAAGATATTCATTGTGTTTTCTGATCTCTTAGGGAAGTGAGAGCGTAGCTGTTTGGTGATTCCGGCAGTTTTCATGCCATTAATTAGTTTGAATAAAAAATTCATTCAGTTCTACAGAATGGGAGATAATCATGGCAATGATTCTTCTAACAGGGGACCAATATCCAGAATTTACAAAGTACTCAAAAACTTAATATCAAAAACACAAACAATCCAATCAATAAATGGGCCAAAGAGCTAAATAGAAACTTCTCAACAGAGGAAACTGAGGAAGACAATGAATACATGAGAAAGGGTTCTAAATCACTAGTAATCAGAGAAATGCAAATCAAAACATTAAGATTTCACCTCACTCCAGTCAGATTGGCAAAAATAAAGAATACAAACAATAACA